>WBNH01004715.1:390611-588341 GCA_013401255.1 Urocolius indicus | reverse complement strand
GCTGCCGCCGCGCGGGGCTGCGGGAGCCGGGTCGCGCGTCCCGCCACGGGCAGCGGCACGGCGAGGGCTGCGCCGGGACCCGGCTGCCTTAGAGCAGAGGGGGCGAAGGGACCCGCTGGCAGCGGTGGCGACGGCTCCGTCAACTGCCGTCTGTGCTGTAGCCGGGAGATGACGGAAACCAACGGCGGAGAAGCGCTAACGGAAACACAACTTTGGTTTTCCCAGAGACTGTTTGTTTAATAAAGTGTATTGAAACTAGTAGGTGGCAGAAAGGTAGCTAGACGTCAGCTGTGTGAGAGTGGAGTCCAAGTTGTTTCACAGCTCAGTGGGATGAAGGCAGTAAGCGATTGTCATGGATAGTCTTGCACATTTTGAAACTGCTTTCTTTGCCCTTTGCAAAGTTTTAAGGCCACACTGCCCACTTTGCAGTTTTTCCCATGCCCACTTTCCTCCTAGGAAGCAATTCGGTGCCTGATGAGATACCTGAAGACAAAGCTTTCACATTGCCCTGTTTGGAGCTGCCACTGGCAAGGTTGGGGGAGCTGCCCCGTGATGATGTGACTTTACAGTCACCAAGCACCTCTTGCCTTGGTTTCAGTTCCTCTCACAGCAGCTCTGACTTCTTCTAAACTGCAATGAAAACTCCAGCTGTTTTGGACTATTAGGTGTATGTGAGGGTAATGCTTTGAGGAGGTTGGGGTGGCCAATGAGGTTATTAGTTCCATTCATGTCTGGCTACCTGAATCATGTAGGTTCCTAAAAGTGGTCTCTTGCTCCTCTCTGAAGTGATGCTGTTCATTTCTGACACCAGAGTTCTTGCTCCCATACACAAGAGCCTCAGATTAATGTCGTCTGGGCAACTTAGGACTCACCTCCTCAGCATGACTGGGTCAGGATTGTCCCCAGACAAGTTTGCCTTGCTTTAGTAGGATCTCTCAGACCATGCCTCTCTCACTGGGCTACGAAACCCAAATCCTCTTCCTTCCAAAAGATGACAAGAGGCATCAGCTTCCTTCATCGGCAGCCTCACCCAGACTGTGCACAGGTCCCTCCTCTCTAGGAGGAATGCAGCCCTGGTGCCTAGGGAGAGCAGGAACCCACAGGAGATTGGTTATTCAAGGATAATGGGTGGGTGGAGAAAAAGCAGACCGAAGAGAGGTCTCTCCATCTCTCAATTAATGCAAGGTGAAAAGCTATAATTACATTTTCAGGGCTGTGAATCCTGAGTGGAAAGAAGTATGTCCTGCTGAACCTGAACAAGGGACCTAAGCCCAATGCAGGATGAGGCTGGTACACACCCTTTGCTCCAGCATTTCTCACTGGCTAATTTAGGTAGCTCTTGTACAACACTCTGGATATTTGGATTGGTGTTTTTCTTAAGTCCCCTCCCCAGGTTCCAGGCACATTGAATGAACATGCTTGTTTGGTTCAAGCAGCTTAAGGCAGGTGAAAGAGGAATGGGAAGGAAAGGACAGGCATGTACAAATGAGGTGTTGCAATGCTGGCTGTCGTAACACTCACATTCCTGTGTAGCTCCCAGCCCAAGTGACCAAGCAGAATTATAAAATCAGACATCTCAGTTTCCCAAGGGATCGGCTCTTACCAATTATTTTGTATTTTTTACTTCATGAATTAACAAAGAATCAGTGTTCCTGCTAATGGAAATGCGTCTCTAGGTTGGGGGTGGGGGGGTGTTGTTAAAGTAATTTCAGAAAATTTGCAAGGAAAAAATATTCTTCTGTTTTCTGTCCTGTTGTGAAAAGGTAATAGAGGAAGGAAAGGAAATGTTTAATGCCTCACACCTGTCCTTCAGCACACTGTGCGCTCAGCCGTGTTTGCTGAGTGTATCTGCTTCTCCAGTGGGGTTCCCATGGAACTGCCTTCTATAGACAACTGCACTGCGTGTATCTGAGAGCTGTGCTTGTTTCCAGCTATTTTACTTTCTCATTCCAGCAGAGGTAAATAATAAAATTTCCCAGGGCCAGCATCTGATATATCAGTCCCTGGAATGAAAAAAAATCTTTAAAGCAGTCTTCATTACCTCATTCTCTTCGCTCCTCCCTATCTTGGAGCTGCAAGAAAACAGTGATGCTTCAATCCTGAAAATAAATGTAGAGGGAAGAGAGTATAAGGCACGCTAAGGCACAGGCCCAAGGCAAACAGTCTCTCAGATCATCTCTCCACCTAGAGACAGTGTTGATTGATACCTGATGTCTGTGCTTCCCTGTCCTAGGGGTGCAGGCTTATAACTGTTTTTGTACCCTGAGTCTTTGTGTACCCCAAGAGCAACTGCTGGCTGGTGAGCTGAGAACGAGAAAGAAAAGATGCATCCAAACTTCTCTGCTGGTACTTCTGCCAACGCTACTGTCCTCAGCCCTGCCTCAGGTCTGTTAATCACAACTGCAAGGGTAGTTTCAGAATTACAGGTTCATGCAGCAGGAGCAGGAATAGACAATTGAAACAGATATTTAATCAGGTGTGCAGCTATTGAACCCTCAGATTTGCAACAGAGAAAACTGCTACTCCAAAGTCAACTGCTGATCCCTAGTGGTTTCCAGTGCATGGCAGAGTAAAAATTCCTAGTTCCAGCTACTAGCTTCTCCTGATAGTGATGTTTCTGACATAATCTGTAAATACCCACACTACAGTTTCAGTGTTCATTGTGACAGTTTTCAAGGAAGCCAGGATGTGTGGTGGGAGAGAGAGAGCACTTTGTACTTCCAAGCTCCCATCTCTAGTTGTTAGAAAGGCTTCCAGAGCAGGAAAAGCTCCATCACTTGCCCTTCTGAAAGGTTCTGCTGCGAAAAGTGGACACTTTCAAACAAGTCAAACAATGTCTTTAACCAATTCTGCTTTTTAGCAGCATGTAAAAACCTGAACTAGATTAGGGCTTCTTTTACTAGTGCTGCATAAACAAATTGTTAGGTGAGATAATAGCTGCTGTTGAATAGGTCTTTCACCTACAGGGACTGTGGGCTCAGCTAAAGCCAAAAGGCTATATGTATGAAGCAATTTGGTGAACTGGAAGAAGTGAGGAGATTGGAAAATATAGAAACTACCACCCAGGGCAAGGAGCATCAAAGCATGTCCAGGTCAGAAGCATGGCAGTGATGTCTCAGGCACTGCCTGGGTGCACAAGGAACGGGAAGGGGTTCATGGTCTGTGCATGCACGCAGGGACAAAAATACAGGAAACACAATGCAGCAAAAGTTGTGAAGGTAACAACGGAGGAGAGTCCTCAGGGTCAGCTTTACTAGAGGAGCTGCTAGAGACAGAGTCACAACACTCACTGTTCTTGGGGTTTTTTCCCCCGTTTAAGACAAAGAGGTCATTGTTCAAGTCTTGTGTAAATAAACTGGCCTCCTGACAGCAAAAACATTGCAAGGCCACATATACAAGCTCACCACTCAGACAGCAGTGCAGGGAACACAGCTCTCACCTCGCTTCCAAAGGTGGAAAAGGGTACAAGAGAGCCTTTCTACAGCTGCGTCTTCTTTATGGCTACCTGTGCTATTCTGCAGCAGACGTGTAATTTTTGAAGGACTTTTGGGAGACACTCAGACCCTTCTAGAGCTTTTATTCTTCCTTTTTGCATTGTCAGTGTAGCAATGATATCTCAAAGCCAGCTCATCCAAAATTCCTATAAGTTGGAAACGGGGTTTTGATCCTTGAACATGTTTCAGATGACAGAGTTTAGACAAAATGAGGTCTGGATAATGACGTTCTCATCTTGTTACCCTGACACCGACCAGCTCAGCAGATGGATCTAGACAGGAAGGAAGTCCAGTGTCGGAAGCCCAGTGCTGGAAACCTGACAAGTAATGAGAGAGCTGCAAGGGAGTCCAGTTCTTCCACTGATCCCAAACACTGTAGCAGCCGAGTTTATGTAAGTCTTTTTGAGACATGCCTCAACTAACTGTACCCATTCCCTCATAGCGGCCCCTCTTATATCTGTGCATGCGGGGGTGCAGCAGGGCAGCCTCCAGCCCTGGTACACCCCATTGCACAGTGGTGGGACCTCTCATTTGACCAGTGTACGCCTTGCAAAAGGCATTGCTATTGAGGGGCTGGCAACCTGCCTATTCTCCCTAAGCAATCCACCTCTTCCTCGGTGTTGAGGCTGTTGGCTTTAAAGTCAGCATTCAGCATTGACGCCGACAGGGTTATGGAGATGTCAAGAGCACCTGGAGATCTTCATAACTATGGTTTATTTTCAAAATTATGAAAGCATTGTTTTTCTTTTCCTTGTCTGAAGCTATCCAGGTTTTTACACACATGATGGCATTTAAAAATAAAGTTAATACATAGCTTTTTGCCAGCAAACACTTTATGCATTCCATTTTTCAAAGCAGGAACCTACTTGTATGTACATGAAAGAAGTATGTGTGTGAAATCTGTATGTGCACCTACGCGAGTCACATGTTAGCAAAGCAAACTGAGAAAATGTTCCCACAGCCGAGCGGTTACAGGCCAGGCTGCAAATGAACAAATTTCCCTTCTGCATATACAAGTGAAGTCAAGAAGTTGATGCCAGGAAGCATTCAGGTTTCTTGTGCGCACAGATCTGAGGATATTTTCTGCTACTGTTAAAGTAACTTTAAAATAGACAGGATCAAGCTCAGAACCTAGAAACTTTTGCCTTGGCTTCAAGCAATTTTATGAAAGAATAAAACCAACAAACTCTGAAAATGAAGGTTCATAACTACAGTGTTGACACTTTAGCATAATTTTCCCTGTCTTGATGTCCTGCACTTTCTCTGCAGATCTCTTTCAGTGCCTTAGTTCAACTTTGTTCATTCCAAGTTACTTTGATCCTGTCACTCTGCTGTTTCTTTAATCAGCTTTTTGTCTTCTGCATACCTACCATACCCACCTCTCCCCACTCCTTAAGCTAAGCTCAAAATAATTTAAATGCCAATATCAGAGATTTGCATTGCAATTAATACTTGAACATATAATAAATAATAAGGAAAAAGGTGATGGAACTCCAGCTTTCCTTTTTATCAGAAACATGTTGATCTGTTTAGATGTGAAAACAAACAAAGCATTTTTGCCATCTTGTTCTTTCCTGGTCTTAACCAATTTTTTAACTTTGCAGGGGTGTGCTGTAGCATATAGTACAACCATGTGGTCTCACCCCACAGCTCGAAGACTGCATGCATGTGTGCTCGACCTGTCAAATCCTGTGAGTTACAGAAAGACTTACTCCAACGTGCCATGCCTCTCCCCTCACTCATGCTGTAGTGCCTGTGAAGCACTGTCCATTAAGTCTTTGGGCTTTTCCTGCCCTGGGATCTCCTTCGGTATTTGTGGCTCGTCTGTCCCCAGGCAACTGTGCCTGCAGCCTGTTGCCCCACAGCAGGAGAGAGGTTGTGCTGCTGTGCAGGTGCTAGAGGTGTTTGTGCAAAGCAGTTCAGCTAGAAAAGCTAGTTTTCTCCTTCTGTAGCCTTGAGCTCCTGTTGTACCCTGGCACAGGTGAACTAAGGTCATCTTTCCCCTTTCTATACCACTCCCAGAGCCATAAATCAACTTGTTAGAGTGGTGGGAAACAGAGACAGCCTCATAGGAGAGAAGGGAAATGAAGAAAGGAGCTTTTAATTTAGAAACAGGCAGTTCTCCAAGATTGGTCTTACACAGGTAATGCTGAGCTCGCATTGTGACTTCCACACAAGTTTGTCTCCTGAGAGCAGCCCCTAAGCTCAAGAGAGAGAAGCACTATGGTCTTGCAGGTGACCAAAAGAGAAGGGCTCCCTAGGAGTCATAGAATCATAGAATTGTAGGGTTGGAAGGGACCTTCAGAGAGGTCATCTAGTCCAACCTCCTTGCAGAAGCAGAGTCCTCCAGGGCCTTAGCAAGGCTCCCTTACTTACCTGTCCTTATGAGAGCATCAATGTCACACTTGAAGCAGAGAGGACTTCTCAGTTCTCTGGGCTTCTAGGTGCCTTGCCCACTCATTGCTATTGCAAGAGAGGCCAAAGAGATCAGACAGCCTCTCTAAGCTCTGCACTCAGCAATGGACATGAGTCACAAACCAGCAATCAGGATCTTGCTCCCACCCATCACACAGCAGAACCACATCATAGGAGAAGTACTGGATTTTGCAAGAAACACCTTATGCTGGATAGACCCTGCATAAACTAGCAGAAAGTCTGCTCCACAGAGGAATGGCACAGTACGAAACTATCACTGGAACACCAGGAATATTGTTGCTCACCTTCAGGTCCTCTGTAGTGTTATTATATTTTTGCATGTGTGTGTGGAATGGACATATTTTTTCGTTTCCCTTTTGAGCTCTGCAAAGGCTTTGTTCTTTCTCTTGCTTCAGATGATATCTATGCTATTTCTTTTCTCAGAGCATTGTAAATCAAACCCGAGAAGGGCAACGAAGACTGATCTGAGAGAAAAGAGAATAAGCTTCAGTATATTTTTGATTGTTGGATGTTTCTCTTGTGATCTATAATAAGACACAAAGGGCCTAGAGTTAATTAAAAATGGGAATCATCATATCTGGGGGAATTGTGACAATACACTTATTTGTCCAGATCAAATCTTAAGGCAAGTTTTAGGAGGGAAACAAGGCATATTTGTTCTTATTTTAGCGTAATCAGTCTAAGTTAGATTTTGATGGGCAGGAATCACCTGAAAGCAAGGCAAGGAAGGTGTGTGAGGCAGGGGAGGAGCAGATCCTTTGCTCACAACAGATCTGTTAACTGCTAAGATTGTAAAATGGACCCACAGTTCTTCATTAAATCAGAGATTTCTATGGGAAGTAAACTCACCATGTTTATAAATCACAAAGTTGATTAAAATGTCATTTTGAAAAAAAATGTTAAGGTATTTGACAGTAGTTATGTGTCATTAAAGCATCCTTTCTTAATCTCACCTGTTGCACGATTGGTCTGAGGAGAGGTGTTTGAGCAGTTCTCTCAGCTGCCTGGAAGATTCCTCAAGCAAGTTCATGAAGTGAAATGACTGTTGCTAGGGTTTTTTGTCGGGTACTTTTTTGTTGTGGTTTCGTTGCGTTGTTTTCTTTCTTTATGCAAGTATTTTCTTGTGTACAAGACCTGACCTGCAGGCTCTCCAACTGTGTGGCCAGAGTGTCCTAGTTTGTTTCTTCTTAATAGGCACAGTAATTCTGGCTTTCTTTATAAAGTACTTTGAAATTCTTTAATGGAAACTATGGTGTGAGCTACACAATTACATGTCTCAATATTCAGAGTGGAATTAAAAGGTGAGAAAGTCACAAAGGATGCAGGAACCTCTAGATATAATCTCTTCCTCGCCACTCAGTACCACCAAACCACATCCTCATTAGTTTCTCCACTTTGTGAATGCTCTTGAGAATGTGATAAAGGAACAAGCTGTCTTACCCCATCCTATCCTATCCTATCCTATCCTATCCTATCCTATCCTATCCTATCCATCATATGTATCCCTTACTGCTGCCACTGTCACTGCTTCTGCCCAAAAGGTCTACCTAGATTTGAAGCTCTTGGTGATAGATGACTAACATATGCAACATACAAACCAGCTGTATTTTCATGTATTTAACCCCCCTTCCCTCCAGAATTAAAAATCATATTTAACATGGAACATACTGAATAATTTTCTGGCAGAGTGAATCCTTTTTAAAGGTCATGGTGAAGTGATTTTTTTGCATCTTTATATAAAAAGTTCAGTCTTTTGCTAGGTGATGTTAGATAGACTGTGCTTAAACACAGTGTTAATGGAAAATATGGTTTCAAAGTTTGGATTTTTTTTTTTAAGCATTGAGTTTTTACTCAGTATTTATGTAGTATAAATCAAAAGTAGGTTGTTAAAATGAGAGTAGAATTAGAAAGTCCACAATATGGTTAACAACTGGTGGGATAGTCACCATAGTTATTTAGCTAAGTAACACTTCCTCTGGGTATCTAGTTCTAATACACATAATGAGACAAAACACACAGGAGAGAAAGGAGTGGTTTTAGCAGAATAAACTCCTTCATGATAATGCAAATACAAAATAACTTTCTCCGTAGACTCGAACTGAGACAAATAAGCATGAGCCTCTGAAATCCAGCACATCGAATACATGGGAGGGTAGTTCTGGATCACTTCCCAGTTGCCTATGGCAGTGTTTCTCCTTTTTTTTCTGGGTGGCAATCCATTATTAAAACATAAACAAAAGCATGATTGCTGTGCATTTACTATAAGAGTAAAAATGCATTCATGATAGCAGTGATAAGCTTGTATAATTGGAGTGTATGCTTGGCCAGAGAATACAACATTCCTAAAGATAGTGCTGTCTTGAGCTTGTGGGAATGAGGGTTTTTTGATCCAGACTCTTTAATGTTTTTTTAAGGGTGGGATAGAATAAAAGTAGGGAAGTGCAAGTGTCAGAGTTGGGAGAAGTTGGGCAAAACATCTTCAGCCCGCATGGGGGGTCCCATATGTTGACTGGTAACACCAGCTGAGGGCAGGGGAGGGTGAGTCTTGGAGCAGAGTGTAAAGATCTGGAGAAGATCTTGCATGGGAATATGCACCACATGCTGCTGAATAAAGATACACTTAGATAGCAGTCAAAAGTCTGACTCCTGCTAGTCTTCTACAGCTTTCCCCTGCCCTATCCAAGGGTAGCAGCTACAGCTTACTGAAAACCCACATTATTTGGAGTCAGAATATTTTTTTTAATGTTTTGTTCATATAATGCTGTATTAAAATTCCTTTCAATGCTCCAAAGTGCTCTGGGCCCACTCCTGGCAGCAGCAGTGAAATCAATGTGAGCATTTATAGATCTGAACAGCTGTAAATGTTCACCAGGGTTTCTAACAACCAGACAGCCCCAGCTCTAAAAAAACTAAAGACTTACAGGCTTTTGTGTGTCCTTCTGCAGCTAGTCTAGCAGCTCAGATGTTCATGGCCCGCTGACATTTGCAGGGCTCCTATGATCGCTGGTGCAGTGGTGGACACAAAGGTGCGCATGTATATAGCTGTAGAACTCTAAGGCTTCACATTTTGCACATCTATACAACAAACGTGCAACATCTGTTGCCTCATGGAGAGTGTTTGTTTCTTTAAGAAAATCCCTCATTTATTGAGGTCTTTGCATAGGGTAATGCTTTCATGGGAAATCACATCTCTTGGACAGGATGTTTGGATCACTATCCACATGTCAAATGGAGGTTCCATTGTGAGAGTCTCTGCAGCAGTGTCTTCTACTGGTTCAGGTAGGACTTCTCCCATGCTGCTCAGGTCCTGTACTCCAACAGGTTAGAGTCCTACATGATCTGCTATAGATTATCTATCTTAAACTATGAGATAAACATCCCCTGACTATCTTTATTAGGTGCAGGGGGCTGTTCTACATGACCATTTCTGCATCTGCAGGAACAATTTCCACTGAGTATTTTGGATTAGTTTATCAATGTATAACTTTGTTGGTTCTACAGCAGTTCCCAAGAAGGCCATATTATCCATCCTAGATGCTAACACGTTGACACATCAAACAATGTCTAAAAAATTATCTGAGCACAGCAGGAGCTGTCTGGGAGAATCTCTGGGACTGCTCAATATACCCACATGGACTCCCACTAATTCCTCCTGCAGAAATTAGGCAGAAGCTTTACTATAAGGGTGTCCAAGAGCTCTGGCAAACACCTTGTCTCAGATCAGTCCCTTGTGTCATCTCAGCAGAGACCATCTGGGAGCTCTAGTACTACCCAGGGTACTAATGCCTAAATATGCAGGGTGTACACTGAAGCATAGCCCTGATACCAGCTGAGCTGTAGCTATGACTATAGGCTAAACTTGAATGTCTGTAACTTAAATTCCATCGCTCTTGCTGTACAAGGCTCCTGGCTGCTTTGCAGGAAGCCTGGAAGTCCTGGCACTGTAAACTATTTCAGAATCCCAAATGAAGCCAAATGAAGCCCTGGGATGAGAAGCAAAGACCCAAGAAGCAAGACCCGACCTCCGCACTCTCTTTTAGATCAGTTTTGGTGGCAAACTCAAGAAAAATTTTATGCTTACACAATCTTGCTGTAGGAGTTCCTTCGGGATTGTTTTTGAGACAACTAGTTCAAGTGTGTTCAAGTTAAGGAAGGGAGGGAGACTATAAATGCATCTGTTAATCTCATCTTCCTTCAGTGGGATGGGCCCTGTCTGGGTAGCCTATTTCCATGTGCATAGTTGCCTCTGCAGCAACTCCAGGAGACAAGATAGCACAGAGTCCTTCTGAGGAGAGCTCAAGTGTTGCCTGTCACAGACAGTAGACATTTTTATATCGTCTGGGTTCAAGATTCACAGTCGTCTCAAGGCTGAAAATTTCATCCTTGTCCTGGTCACTATCACACTTTCAGATTCTGCTTGAAACCCAGCTTTGGATGTGGTGAACTGCCATTGTCTTTGTCTGCAGTGCATGGGCATGTTTGGATAAAATGTGTCAGCATTTGTTGAGACTTGCTGACTGAGAAACACAGAGGATTCATGCTTCTCTTCCAATCCTTGGATCTGTTCTGAGGAGGTTTTCTCCAATAGAAAAAGTAAATCCCATGTTCATGCTTTTTTTTTTTTAAATACTACTCTGGCTTCCTGTGAAACTTTGAAGGGAACACCATTGTCTAACAGATAGGTGTAGCAGAAGGGAATATAAGACCATAAATAAAGAAAATTCCCTTTCTGTGCTTTCCTAGGCCATTACACTCATCATTTTCTCCAACACATCTTTGCAGACAGCATATTTCCCTGTGTTGCCCGTGATCATCGTATCACTAAATTGCCCATGTGGTGAGATTTGGACTGGATGAGTAGATGTCAAGGCAGGTGGAAAATTAGATTGTTGGTGATCTGTGGCCTGAAGTAACTGTCAGCCAGTTACTAGTGGCACATTGCAGGGATTGATATTAGAGTCAATACTATTTAATGTCTTTATTAATGGGATGATGGGATAAAAGTGTATTCTCAATGAATTTGTGGGTAAGCAGTCAATACCCTGGAGGCCAGGGCTGCTATTCAGAGGGACTTGGACAGGCTGGAGGCTTGTGAGCTGACAAGTACTCATAAAGTTCTGCAAATGTCAATGCAAATTCCTGCAACTGGACCAGAATAGCCCACTATGTCAGTACAGGCAGCGGGATGACTGTCTGGGAAGCAGCTTTGCAGAAAAGGTCTTGAGGGGGTCTAGTTGAACATTGTGTCCTTGCAGCTTTGGCATCATGGGCTATATTACTAGAAACACACCTAGCAGAAAGGAAGTAGTTCTTCCCGCTTTACTTAGCAGCTTTAAGACTGCATCTGGAGTAGTGTGACCAGTTTAGGGCCCTGCAGTGCAAGAAAGACAACAACAAACTAGAGTAATCAGGGCCTGAAGCATATACTTTAAGAGGAGAGATAGAGAGACTTGGGCTTGTTCAGCTTGCAGAAGGCTCAGTAAGTTTTCAACACAGTTTACTGCTGCCTAATATGAGAGTGTAGAGCAGACACAGACAGACTCTTCCCGGAGTGCTCAGAGAAGCAACTGACACAATTTGGAAAGTGGGAAACTGAGATAAAGATTCCTAAGAGGATAAAAAATCCTGCCAGGGTGGTCAAATATTAAAAGGAGTAGAAAGATTGTATGCTCCATCCTTCTAGATATTGCAATAACAACTAGCCAGAACCCTGAGCAGTTTGTACTAGCCCTAACCCTGCTCTGACCAGAAGGCTGGACTACAGATACCCAGAGATTCTGTGACTCTGAGTTTGCCAAAGGGAAGATAGGATCAGAAATCATCTGTGCTTTCCTAGCCACATCAGTCAGCTTGTTCTTTGCAGACAGCAGGTCAGCAGAGCACACTCCACTGCACATACCAGTTGTGCCTTCCCTATTTTTAGCAAATGCTGGAAAATGAGTAAGTGATAGATACAACTGCCCATCAACGCCGTTTAGTGACCAGGGTCTAATCCACCTCCCACTGAAGCTCATTGTAAGATTCCCATCCATATAATGGGATTTGATGCAGGTCCCATGAAAACAGGAGGATTAAAAAAAAAAAAAAAAGCTGCAGCATTAGAGGCAGAAGTCATAGTAGCTCAATACAGAATTCTCCCCTGCCCTCTCACGGCTCTCCAACACATACACACTCATCCCCACACACGCTCAACCTCCTTTGTGGCATCTGTATTTCTGTACTGTAAACCCTACAGCGCTCCAATTAATTAAAACAGAGATACATGTTTACTGTCAGTAAAAGAGTGATCCTCTGTTCATTACAGATAAAACTGCTTCAAATCTGCAAGAACGCCATAGGAAAGCAGGAAGGCTGAGGCTATAAAAGAAATGAAGTGATCAAAGAATATTGGTTTCAGCAACTTGTGTTGTTTCATTATGCTCATAATTCAGGACAGAGTGTAGCTAGTCAAGCGTGATTAACTTCTTCTGGGATTTGACATCTTACTCTCTTTTGTAGCAAGATCCGGAGAACACAATGTTCAGGGGAGAAAACCGATCAATGGATGCGTGCCATTACCTGAAAGAATATGTTCTTTTGATTCTACTCTGGTGCTGAACAAGTGTCCTTTGTTCCTTGAGTAGAAGAGCAATATAAAGGGCTTTGCACAGAATAACATACAGAAGAAACAGGCCTTATGTAACATTCTCGGCAGGAAAACATCAATTTGAGGAGGGGTTTCACTGATGTCCCGAATTCCTGTTAGAAGCAAAGTGGGGAGGGAGGGAAGAGCAGCGAATACAATTAGATGTTTGTTAGGTGTACAGAACCTATGAGCATAGGAGAGGCCTTGCTTTCATTCAGACCCCACAGTAAAATAAACAGAGTGACAGTGAAAGATGAATGGGAAGTTAATTCTGTTCACATTTACAATATTTCAATGGCAGTATTTTCTGAACAATGGTTCCTATTGATGACACAAGTGCTTGCACATTGTGCCTGCTATGTGCTGAACAGGCATGACACTATTGCAGCAGCTTGTATCCTCTAATTGGAAGAGGGAAATTTCCAAAACGAATGAAAGGCTACATTGCAACTGTGCTGAAACTGTTTGGAACCTAACTCATTTTGGTGCCTGACTTTTTCTCCCTTTCTTTTTTCTCTTATTAATTGGGATCTCTGGGAAGATTTGTACTCTCAAGTGGCAGAATAACTAGAGGTCAAAACTTAATAACTTCAAATCTAATACTTTAGTATTTTATCACAGGCTAGTGCTCATTAGAATAACAAAATAAACAGTAGTTTTGTCTCTATTAGAAGGAGTTTGCTGTTATGAGCAGGCTGTTTAGATATACATCTCCTTTGCCTTTATAAACTGTCTCTTCACTAAGAGGATTTAAATGTCTACATGATTTAGCTCTACTGGCAAACTTTCCTTGGTGCATACAAGGTTTCTGTACAACTTCTTATTCTAAGAAAGTATTTAGCCATGATAAAATACTTGGGAATAGAAGAAGGAGAATAGGAGAAGGAGGAGAAGGAGAAGGAGAAGGAGAAGGAGAAGGAGAAGGAGAAGGAGAAGGAGAAGGAGAAGGAGAAGGAGAAGGAGGAGAAGAGAAGGAGAAGAAAAAAAAAGAATTTCTATTACCAATGAAATAATTTACTAGTTCTGTAATTAAAGGACTTTCTGTTCATGAAAGGGCTGTTTAGGAATATGAATTCTTCATACTCTCAAATGACATGGATCTGCCAGCAAAAAGTTTAACCATAGACAAGACAAACCTCTGTCCTAGACTCTGAGCCAAATTTAACACCATCTGTCTGGCTTAAAGGCCAATCTTTACACTGTTTGGCAACAAAAGTAAATTTACATTAATGCTGTGGTTCCTGCACCGTTGATTGCTAGCTGTACACTGAGCTCCCTTATTTTCTCAATGTCTTGTGTTAAAAGTGGTCCCCTCCCTGGCCACAGGGACAGTAAGCTGCTGCAAGCAGGCCAAGATGCTGGCTAACATCTGGAGAAAGTCTAGGTCATTTCTAGTTTGGGATCTAAAACTCACCCCTCAGAGTTCTTAAAGCCTTCCCTCATCCCTTCCATGCAGCCCAGCCCTCCTAGATTTTGAAACCATGACTTCTAATTCCTTGGATCCCTAAGGGGCTTACACAAGCTCCCTGGAATTCAGTCCCATCTTTGGGAGCTCTTCACTGGTGGTTTAACCCTTTAGAGACAGAGCAGGGAGGAACAGGAAAACTTAGGAGGGATTTTCTTAACTGTGGAAACATTGGTTTTGAATTACATCAGATGAATAGAAATCCTCCTGCTATCCCTTCCACTTGATCATATACTATTGTCTGTCTCTCAGAAGTTTTCCTCATGGTGATGGTCCATATCTTGCTCAGAATAACACCTTGTCTTTTAATCTTCTCTCCTTAAGCAGTGGCCACCTGCATAGCTCCTCTGGAAAAACACAAGAATAACAAAATGGGTGATAAGGTATGTGGTATTGCCATAGATGGAAACTTGAAAATTAAGAGGAATAACTGTCATTTTCCACCTTCACTGTGACTTTGCCATCATCTTTAATCAGCAATGTATTTTATACAGCTTGAGATTTTCGACACAATGAGCTGCGGATTCTCACAACAATCATAGGGATTAGTTACAGAGATGTGATTATCTCTGAACTAGATGGAAGAAAGGATCTTGTAGAGAGAGGACACCTCCACAAACCAAAAAGATATTGCTTTGATTCAGAGAGGTCTGAGACTGTAGACTAGTAATTTAATTTCCATGCTTCAATTTCTCCGTCTTATTGAAACAGGAACACCGATATTCATCTGCTGTGGAGGGGCATTCTGATGAGGATGAGCAGAGCAGTGCAGGGCTTTTACAGTAGGAAGCACGAGCACAAAAAAAAATTAAAATGTAAGAGATGAAGAAAAATGGCAGGTGCAGGAAGGCTGAGCAGCTCACTGAAGTCTGTGCAGCGATCCATCTGTGGAGGCAGGAGCAGAAAGAAAGAGCTGCCAGCTGCTGCTCCTGTCGCATGCAGCCTCTGGCTGAAACCACAGGCTTCACAGAGCTTCACAGAGCCTCTGGAGAGTAAAAGCACAGGGCTTTTTTCCCTCTAGGTTTGCTGTTTTGTAATTATTGCAGATTGAGCCCTACCCAGCAGCACACCCGTGGGCAGTGTGGCTGGTGACATTTTGCAGTGGTGGATGCCGTGGTGAGCAGAATGTCTGAGTGAAGTGACAGGAATACCACTAGTTGACCTTTTGGTTGAGGCATCTGTCGCAGACTACTGCGTATGTTAGTCGAAAAAACAGTTACATGTTTCTTTTCCCCTTTTTCATACTCTTACAGGGCAGAAAATACTACAGCAATACTATTCTGAGCAATTAAATACATGGAATTAAATGCTTTGAAGGAGTTGTTTCTTGCATTGTTAAACCAGAACCCAGATAGGCCCTAACTTTCAAAAGGAGTTGAAGAGAGGGGGAAGACAGACTAAAGATGTGATGGAGCAGGTTCTTAGTGGTCTCCTTCAAGCAGATGTCCTGAGAGATTATGGAGGAACTGGGCTGGAGTCAGTCACCATGTCTCCACAGACTCTCCTTGCAGCTCTGGGGCCTGGTTTTGCAGCTGGTGCTCTGGTTGTGCCTGTCCAAAACCAACCACGTCCACTGGACCCAGAGGCAACAGCCTCTGCTTCTGTTCTTTGCAATAGATGAAAAGGTTTGGTAAAACTTCCCTTTTCTTTTATTTTTTTTCCATTTCCCCCCTCTTCCCCCCAATTTCAGATCAGCAGCCATCAGTTTAGCTGTGCACTCTTTTCTCTCTCTTTAAAAAGCCAAGAGGCTTTGGGCATATATGTAGTGAATTTGGAAGGCTGAAGAATATTGACTCAGCTGGAGTTTTGCACAGAGTTTTGTACTGCAGTGTGTGCTGCGACAGCCTCAAACTTCTCCAGTGTCTGCATTTGGTACATGCATTTTTTTTTTTTAATCAGAACTCCAAGTCAGCCCTGAGATCAACTCATGCATGTAAAAGGCAAGTATGTAAGTACCATCCTGATTTGATGTCTGAGTTGCCTGTACCAGGGTACAAGTTTAATCATTGGCATTTTGGTGAATTCTGAGTAGGCTTTTGGAAGCCTATCTTTGGCTGGGGTTAATTGGGAGTCTCCAGGTGGCTGCTATCATTCAGACTATGCAATTTTCATGGCCATTTCTGAGAAGAGACATTTGTGTGTGGACGTGTACGTGAGAAAGTCTGCAGCCTGAGTTCACAGACAGGACTTGTTTAATCACGGCTCTAATTCACATCAGTGACAAAATCAAACCTGTTTTGAATAGAAATAGTACAAGTCTGTGGATGTTAAGTTTTCCAACTGGGAAAGGAACCAGTGTTATATATCTTAGGTGAATGAGGGCAGAGCTTGAATAACAGAAATAAGTGCTCAGTCTGTGAGTAGCCCTCAGGTTTCCATGTGTTCAAACAAATTTTCTTAGACAAGCTATTTAAATACCCTTTAGTAGACAACAACTGCTGCCTGTTTGCAGAAAACAAATGTGTCTAAACTTCCCTGCTGATTTTTTCACTGTGAGATGTTCCCCAGGAGATATTCTTCCTTTGTAGAATCATAGAATCACTCATTTCCATATTATTTTCTTTATGAAAAATATATGCTGTATGTGGCCACTTGAAACATACATCAGAGCAGAGATCATTCAAATGATCTTCTAATGTTTCTGAAAGATATTCTGAAGATATATTATGACAGCTAGGGAAGCTCATGTGTTTTATGAAACATGGGAAAGAAATTCATTTTTCTGCCAAGGGTTTATACACAGCTGATACTGATTTTTCAAAGGTTTACTCTTAACTTGTTTCAACTGAGCTATTTTTTCTGACTGAAGAGCAGAAAGACAGTAATAGGAATGAAGTGACACTAATAATGCAACGTCAATTCTTTTCTTCTTCCTCCTTCACCTCAATATGCAAAGTCTGATAGTTTCTGAAATATATTCAGTCCTGAAGGACGAAATGAGGAGTTGAAAAAAATCTAGGATGTTGAGTGCCTGAATAGGGATATTGACAGTGGTTGTGAATTTTCCAAACTGTTTCACATCTCAGAGTTTTCACTTCCAAAGCAAAGACAAATTATTCACTGCTCCACAGGTATTTCAATAGATCACTTCATTGATGAGTGGATATGCAATTAAGCTCATACTAAAGCACTCATGAGCCATAACACCTATAGCTCTTTAATTATGGGTATGGAAGATGGCAATTAACTATACGAGTTAATCATTGAAAACTGCCTGTGATTAATTCCTCACTGTTTTGAAGCTAAAGCTTGCAGGGTGAGTTTTTACTCAACCAAAACCCACAGTGAGGACAATGTGGACTTTGCCAGACAGGGTCAAGTGGAAGTGAATGAGTGTTTTGCCTGAGTTAAGAAAGAAATGTGTTTTGTCATGGTTTGAACTTTGCAACTCCCCTCAATGCTGCACAAAATCTCATCAGTCAGACCTTGCCGCTGTGGAGAGTTTTTGCAGTGTGGCTATTGAAATTGTCTGAATGAGAACTAGATAATAAGGCATGGACAACACGTTCCTTCTCTTGTATAGCCAGCAGCATGTCTTCCTGCTTTTTCCCCTTCCCTGGTAAAGATCCTCTCTGCATAGGAGACTGCAGCTTTGGAAAAGGGGTTTGACTTTCAGCTGCGCTGCTCTCTTCTGGAGGCTGGGGAAGGCGTCTATTTCCAGCGAAGATGCTCCAGCTGCTTAACTGCTCTTGGGCCTTATAAACAGAAGGGCACTTGCTGCCCAGATGCTTGATTAACAAAGATGTATGAATTTAGTATAAATTCAAAGTTTTGCTTCTGAAATGGCTAAGTGTAGCATCAGTCAGTACTGAAGTGGTGTCTCTACCCCATGCACCTTGCACATTCTCTTCCTCCTTACAGTACTGCCTGACAGCTTTGTCAAAATGTGAGCTGGTTTTGTGCCGTGGGCAAATGAACAAGACTGAGAATTGAAATAATTTGTCCATTTACCTAAGATAATTTTTTAATATCAAATTACCAGGGATAAAAAAAAGCTCATGCAATCAAAGCACAACATAAGCCAGGGAAAAACTAGTAGATTAGAACAACAATTATCCTACAATAGTAAAAAATAAAACCCACCAAAAACCCCCAACCTATAAAACCTTTCAAGCTTGGATTTTTTTTTTCATTAGCGTTACTCACTGATGCTTGTTCATTGCTGACATTATTTGAATTTGTATTCTATACTGCAAGCAGCCTTTGTGTAGTTTTGTTTCTTTCTCGGTGCCATCTCAGCAGAACAGAACATTTCTAATAGCAAGCTTGGGGATAAATGATATCCCAACATACAGCTACAGCCTGATAAGAAGTTGGGAACAGCTTTCTCTGAAAAAGAATGGAAGCTCAAAGAAGCAAATTCCTGATGTGAGAAGCAAAGTGTTGTATATGAGAGAGCTCAGCATTATAAGGCAATGACGTTACTGGCTCTGGCCCCGAGAGAGTCCATCACATGTTGTGCTGTCAGCACTGGAGGAGCTCAGCCATCAATAGGGTTTGCTCTCAGCTGAGGACTGAGCTGAACTTGGGTGTGTTTTGTGGTGGAGGGAACAAAGGCAGGGATCTTGGCCTGTTGACTGTGACACTGCATTACTTACAGTTTTCACATTTTAGGAATTTACTGTTACACCTCCTTTCATATAAAATCAGCCCCATGGTTAGCCTGAGCAGCGTGTTGGGCAGGAGCTGGAACATGCCATCCTAGGGAGAGTGAGCCCCTTTCTTCTCCTTCTATAGTACACGGGCTTGTTGTTTTTCATGTTGAACTTCCTCAGGTGGTCAGGGTAATTCGAGCTCAGCTCCTGCACACACCAAACCACAGTTTTAGGTATTACAATGGTTGCTTGACTTGACATGACTCTGGCTCAAAGCTGTAAGGGCTGCAATTAATGCACAGGTGGATATTCCACTTCATCCTTATGCTTCCTTCATTTGGTCCCCACCAGTCGTGCCTCATCGCTGTCAAGGGGGCGGTCAGTTATTATCTCAATACCATGAATTTCTTACTGCAACAACAGCTAGAGTGGGGTTTCCTAAGGTGAGACAGAAAACCAAGGGAGAGGAAGCTGAGACACGGCTGAAGCTAGTGCAGAGCAAGAGGCCTGGATGATGGCTGGAACAGTAACATGGAATAGACCTGCAAGGAAGTCTGGAGGACAGGAACAAAAGCAAAGTTAGAGCTAGCCTAAAGAGAGAGGTGAATTCTGAATGTCCTTGCTGTGTTGTCATGGTTTGACACGAAGCCATTTCTGGTAAGGGGAGCTGTAAAGATGGTTCCTGTAAGAAGTTGCTCGAAACTCTCCCCATCTCTGAGCCAGACCCACTTCTGGGGCTGAGCCAATCAGGCACCTCCACGATTACTTTTTAAGAAGATGCCAGAAGAGGCTTCTTCATGTTTCTCCTTTTTTCTGTACCTTCTTCTTTTCCGGCTGGTGGTGCAAGGAGTGGGAAGAGTGAGAGAAGCAACCATGTGGACTCCAAGGTCAGTGAGGAAAGAGAGGAAGAGATGTGCTGGAGCAGAGAGAGACTCCCCTGCATCCAGCGGAGAGGACTGGTGAAGCTGAGATTTGTTTGCATTTTGTTAAAGACCACACAAGGGCAGTGACTATGCCCAAAAGAGGCCATGTCCTGTGAGAGGGACCCTGTATCTACAGAAGCTGCAACTGTGGGGAAGAACCCACACCAGAGATACTCACTAAGGACTGTGTCCTGTGTGAGGGACCCTGTATCAGCAGAAGCCGCAGTTGCTGGGAACAGCCCACACCAGAGAGGTTCGTTAAGGATTGTGTCCTGGGGGAGGGACCTTGTATTGGAGCAGGGAAAGAATGCCAGGAGTTGTCCTCTTCTGAGAGAAGCAGCAGAGCTCATCTGTGAGAGACTGACCACATCTCCCATTATCTGCACCCCTGAGCCATTTAGAGAGGAGGAGGTAGAGATATTGGGAGCAGTGAGCTGGGCTTGGGAAGAAAGGAGGGATGAGGGAGGGAGATCTTAAAGTGCTGGTTGCAATTTTCTTAATCATCCTGCTCTCTTCTTGCTTTTTGTTTTGTTCTATTTCTTGTAGGTAGTAGAATAAACTTTCTTACTTTCCTCTCTAAGTCAAGTACTGGGGTCTGTTTTGCCCGAAACTGTAATTGGCAGTGAGCCCTCTCTGCCCTTGTCTCAATCCACAACAACCTTGGTTATCTTTTCCCTTCCATCTCGCTGGGGCCTCTGCCATCCTAACGAGGGTGATGGAGGGTACTGAGCGAGACACTGTCGTGGTGCTTCATTGCTAGCTCCTCAGAAGGCAAGGAAGCTGAGAAAACATGGTGTGAGGACACACAGCAGTATTGCTGCTGGATAAGGATAGCGTGGTTATTCATTCCTTTCTCTCTAACACAAGCCAAGATCTTAATTATCAGTTTTAACGCAAGCAGCAGATGTTGTTATTATCACATTGGTTATTATTGTTTACATTGCAGGAGTGCCCAGAGGCCCAAACAGTGTTGAAACACTTATTCACTATGCACGGGACATGCTTTTAGGGAGACTCTCTGTGCCTGGAAGAGCTGCTTCTGCACACACAAGGCTAATCATACTGCATCGGAAAAAAGAGAAAGTGCATGGCTTACCCAAAGTTGCAACTTGGGAAGTCCTTGATCACTCTAAGGACAGACTTATTACTCAGCAAGGTGGAGACGTGGTAGATCTGATCAGCTGACGTTTTGATTTTGAGTCTGAGAAGAAAACACGGAACAAGCTATGTTAAATGGGGTGGTGCAAGTATCAATTCCACCTGTTAATAAAGCAGGCTGATCATGGGAGGCTTAAGGATTTTTGTATACTTTTTTGCTAATGATCCCTTTAATTACTTGCTGTAAGTCATCTGGAATGAAAATATCACCCTACTCATTTAAAGAAGAAAGGTTTTGTAATGCTGTATAATATGTACGGATTTAGGGCCCTGTGGATTAAATTTGGCAATTTCAAGCATGCAGAGTCATTAATCCACACTTTGTATATAAAAAAGAAAAATAAGAAGCAAGGCAGCCTGATGCCCTGAGGATGACTGGGGAATTCCACACATGTTTGTCTTCTGCAACTGCTGTCCAGGGAGCAAACATTAACGTTGGTGTTGCAATAGTTACAGGGAGACCAAGGGGAAACGCTTGCAGCAAAGCATAGGTGGTTTCATCAGGTACTTCTCTATATTTTCATCTCACAATTATTTCTGTTCTTCCAGTTTCCTGGTGCTTTAAAGTATGTATTTGTCACATTTAATTCTATTTTCCTGTAATAGCTTCATCCACAGAGAATTCTCTTAGAGAATAGCCCAGAGATTTTTCTATTTCTTCTCATACTTTTATTTCCCTTGCATCTGCTATTACATCATTTATATGGGTTACATCCATATAATTTTAGCTTTTATGTCAGACTTAAAATACCATAGTCAAGCAGTCAAAATGCCTAAGTCCTGAGGATTTTAGTCTGGCAGAATTTGCACTGAATTGTCTGTGATTGCTTCAATAAGTTGATTGTTGTAATATTTCTAGTAGGTAGGAAAATAATATGAGAATAAAGCATCAGTAAAAAATTGTTTTAGAAGCCGGTAAATTGAATCCCATTGTGAGTTTTTCACAAGGTTTGTGATGAACTGGTAGAAATCAAGGAGTCTTGATTTGAGGTTCTGTTTTAAACCCTTGACCAAACTTTTTGTTTTGTAATGATAATGTTTCTTGTTAAGTTTCATGTAATGCTGAATTGAATAAATTCCATACTTCTAAATAATTTTCCTGCATCTCAGTGGTAGATCATGGAATCTTGTATTGAGTATTTAATTGTTTTAGGTTTCCTCTTTGTACTTTTAAATATCACTCATCTGTGCTTTGTCTGTCCTGTCTGTCTCTCCTCATCCATTACCTGTGGCTTGTTTAGCCCTATGTCCCACCTGGGACTCGGTACTTGAGTTTCAGTATATTTGTGTAGCAAAACACAAGAGGTTGGAGGATTATGCTGGATTTACAGAGTACTTGTAACTACTGTTGCATACTTGAAGATCCTGTCATTGAGTAGGAGTTGCTTGAGGGCAAGATCCTGCAGTGCCTACAGCTAACAAGTCACAGTTTCTGAAAACTGTGATCTTTTTCCTCCACTCTTTCCCCATCTTTCTCCCCCTCCTTCTTCCTCTTTATGATTCTGTCTCTGAGTGGGAATTACTTGTTTAACTTCATTCAGCAAGGTGAGAAGAGATTAAGGATACTCATACCCTCACACCCCAAAAGTAATTAAGCGGAATAAAAGCAATTATGGATCTAATTTTTCTTGCTCAATTGCTCACTATCCATCCCTCTGTATTCATGTGCAATTAACATATCAAACATTTCAATTCCTTTCTGAGCCCTCTCCCTCCAACTTAGCTGGAGTTATTAGTAACAAAGTGTGAGGTTTGTCAGTGGATGAATTACATCAGAGTGACTGCCAGATTGTTCACAGCACCTTTATTCAAAAGTCACACTTCATAAAATAAGTGAGGTGTCATGTTGGGATGTATCTGAAAACCAAGCCAAAGGTAGGTTTATGGGTAGCATGAATTTGTGTGACATCCTGTTTTTTTGTGATGAGTCTTCTGACCACCTGGCTGCTGTGTGTTACAGGGGACACCACCTCCTCTGATGTCTGTCTTCTTTTAAAGGAGAGTGATGACCACCAGTGCTTACGTGCATGCACTCTGAGATATGGGAGAACAGCATCCTGTGGGGCTTTTTAGGAGAAATGCCTGGTTGATGGGCCACGATGTGAGCAGGCTCTGGGCTGCCCAGGGCAGGGGAATCACATCCATGTGCAGATTTAGGAAGAGGGATCAGCTGGGCCTTTGGGATCTCCAGATCCCATCTCTGAATGGCTTCTTGGATTAAGTGGAGAAAAGCATCAGAAAAGGAGAAAGGAGGATAACAGATAAAGGCAAAAGCAGGACACCTTTTCCTCTCCTTTTTGGAGAGGAATCATGACGTGACAGATAAGATTCAAGACTGTTACTCACATCGTCACTGCTCTTGGGACATACGCATGTGATCCCTTGCAGCTAGATACCACTTCTCCACTGGGCAGGGGACAAGTTACAAAACAGGACTAAGTGCTGCAAAGAGCTTTTCTGTCTGGCATTGCAATTAGTTGTGTAATTTGTGGCTGTTTGCACAGCCGTGCTCTGCCCAGTGGTCTCTGCACAGTCATTTGTTAATGGGGATCATCAGGCAGGGCTATTTCCCATTACATGCCACCTTTGCTATCACTCTGACTCATATTTCTTCCACTGTGTCTGCATCCACTGTACGACACTACAATATCAAGGGCGGTCATTTCCCTTGGTACCAGAGGAATCTACTCCAGCGAGCAGTCAGGCTGAGTTATTGGTCTGGAGAGCTTCAAATGGATCATAATCAACTCTTCAAAGTCCAGGAGCCTCATTTCTCAAACAGACTGTTCTGACAATCGTTCAGATAGTTATTTCAGAGGGACTACTTTGATCATTTGAGTGAGAACAAGACTGTTACATCCATTTTACGCCAGTATATAAAATCCTCCATCAGCAGGTGAGCTACAGAAGGAGATGATTAAACACACATTGTTCTTATCCATGTATGAAATTGAGACTTTGTCGCTAAAAATTACGATCCATTTAAATACTTTAGTAATTGTGCTCTAGGCTTTTGGTGTATATTATTTTTCAGACTGTGAAGTAAAATGTGGGCCAGGGTACCATCAGTAGGAGTAGACTCCATCAGGTTCAAATCCTGATCCACATCAACAACCACAAACCCCCTTCTGCTTCTTAAAGGTTTATATTTATAATTCCTATCAATTATAACCGAAAAAAAAAGCCTATGAATTTATATTTAGGCACTTCTATAAGGCTAGATTTGTCTGTGGCAAGTTACTTTGCTTGGCCATTTGGCCCTGAGGAGCATATCCTTTATACTTTCCCAGCAACTCTATTGTCTTTATTTCATATGGAAAAGTAAAGAGCTAAAATCTCGTCCATGTAGAAGAGGATAAGAAGAGAAATAATTTGAAATTTGCCTCAGTTTTCCTAGAAAGGAACAGGAAAGGGTAATAAGTTATCTTTTAGCTGCAGATGCTGCCTTTGCCAATAATTTCAGTCTAGGAACCTCAAGATATTGTATAATCAGGACCAGAATGTGCTGCCAGCAGATGCTTAACTGTTTTGTATGCATTTAATAGACAGGCAAACTGCAGCAGAGTTAGGGGGTGAAAGAGGAGCAACACCCAAGCTTCCAGAACCCTTCCTCATGCACTATCACTATGTTAGCATTTTCATTGTGAAAAATGCATATATTCTCCATTTGAGGCACTTAATGCAGATAAACAATTCTATAGTTGTAAAGGCTTGTCTAGGTGAAAACTTACAGGACATGAAGAAAATGCAGATTGATATTAAGTAATACTAACCCCCCCCCGCCAAAATCCTAATAACCAAAAACCTCATAGAAATTATTTCTCATTTTGAGGATTTGATATGTTTGAGCACATTACTTTGATATTCACAAAATCAAGTTTGAAATTAGTAAGCATAAACTCCTTGAAAAATCCTTCTGCTCCTAAAGTTTAAGAGAAAAAATGTCCAGCAATATCCCTGCTGAGCGTAATGGTTGCATGCTGCACAGCTGAAAGGAGACTGGTGCTGACAGTGCAGAAAAAACAGCACACAGGTTACCTGCTCCAGATGCTCTTCCTTCATCATTCAGCTCCCTGAATCTTTTGTATATTGTCATATTCATTAAAGTAGTCCTAAAGCAGAGTGAACACCTGACATTACTAGCTGTATAAGCGCAGTAAAGACACGGGTGCACTCAAATTTGCAATGATTAAGCTGAATGTCTTAGGCTTGTGTGTTTCAAATAGGCTGAGTTGCTCTTCCTCCTGTTGAGGCTGGTCATGGAGTGGCTCTTGATGGGCTGGGTAAATTTATGGCAAGGAGCCTCCTCAAGGCTCTCAGGACTTGGATATGCTGAGCTAATTTTCAATCACTGTAAATCAATGGGTTGTCACTGCCGTGGTTATAGAGATAGAGCTTTGGATCTTGATTTGATTTCCTTTGCTGACAGAGCCTTTTCTGTCTGCCTCAGCAAATGCCTATGAAACAGCCGACAAGTGGAGCTTTATGGCAAAAGGGTGCTGCTTCCCTGTCTCTGAGATCACTGAGTTTCAAATGGCTGGTTGCCCCTAATGCTATAGTTTTCATCGGATCATTTGTCCCTGCAAGAGGTTTAATTTATTGGAATTAATTTCATACAGCTGCTGGAATATATCAAAGTGCAGTGAGAGAGAGTTGAGCAAACTCGGCCCCCATGGTGCCTGTCAGGAGAGAAGCAGCCATCTGTCTCCCTGACGAGCCGCATTAACTTTTTTTGCCCAAGAAATCTGAGTTTTGTTTCAGTCTCAGACATTGTTCCTCAAAGTTGCTTTCTTTAAGCAGCTGATGTCCAATGACAGTGAACTCTGGGGTGATCTCTGTTGATAAAAGTACAGTAAAGCTGCAGCTCAGAGTTAAAGCTCACCTCCTTAGTAAGGTGGGAGGAAACCTGCTGATGGTAGATAGCAGGTGGGATTATGTGGCTAGTTACTTAGATAGACAAGCTATCTCTTTTACGGGTTAGGTAAAGGTGGCCCGTCCACCTGGGTGGTAATTGGGTATTTTGACACAGTGTGAAGATGTTACGAGGTTCCGTGCCCTGTTGCTACTCCCAACAGCCTGGGTGGTACTAGACATTACGAGCTGGTATGATTTATTAAACTACCACAACTATTTACAACAACAACAACAGTCAGCATCAGAACAGTACACAGATAAGATCACAACCGTGGTATTCCAGAGAACACCCGAGGTAGTAGCTTTAAAGGCTTCAGGCACACTCTGCTGAGCCAAACCATTTTGAGGTCAGATCTCCACTGAACCTTATGCAGTGCTTTTCTCCAGGGTAAAGTGGTACATAATGCTCCCTGATGGGAGAAAGTCTCCACTTGAAACACTCTGTGAGATACAAGGCAACAGAAAATGACTAGTTCAATGATATGATAATAGCATTTTGTGACATACAGACATTATACTTAAAGAGCTAGTCAGTTGTAAAACAGAGTAATCAGGAATCAAAGTGTTTGTTCTAGGATTTTTTGATGGTGGTCTCTGATTGCTATAATGGGCACTTGTGCTTCAGCCAGCAGGAGAAAAAGGTCCAGCACATTCTTAGACTGGATGTGTTTCACTGTGTTTCTCCCCTTTCCTTGTTAAGATGCAAGTCCCTGTCTGCATTTTAAGACATATGGTTAACATTGGGATAAGAAAGAAGTTAGGAGTAGATGTGTTTAGTTTTTCCCTTCAAGCTGGCATCAAGAGCATAGTATCATAGGAAGGGGAGAGACCATATGTTTTTCTGGATCCAGTAGGTTATTACCTAATCCTCTCCTAAATGGATCCAGTGCTGTCTTGGGATTTTTATCTCTGTCATCCCTTTTTTGGGTTGTTTTGAATCCCCATTTCCTTAATAAGTAAAATAATTTGACTAATTTCCAGCCTAAATTTATGCATGGAGAGATAGTTCATAACTATTTGCTCTTCTGACAAAATGTTCTTTTCATTAAATAACTCTTTCTCTCCACTGGTGATTAACCTCCTGATGTAAATATACAGAGTAATCATAGAATCTCTGTCTGTATTTACAGAAGCTTTCCTAGGTCCCCTAGTACTATTAACTTTCAGTTACCAAACATGTGAAAAAGTTGGAGGTCTTATAGTGGAAAATGTCACCCAGCTCTCTGAGAGCCATGGGGACATCAGGTGAGCTGGGATAAGGAGTATACAGCTCAAATACTCCTCTATTGAGTCTGCATAGGTACTCAAAAGTGTGCCTCAACTTTGGGATATGGGTTTGGAGAGGAAGAATCCATGTTTATCAGATGTCATTGACTGGAAAGATATTTCCTCCCACTGAAGAAACAGGACTTTCACAAAAGTCTCCCAGAGAGGGTAGATTTCATACGGGATGTTCTCTTCCTGTAAATTTTATTTACCTCATATCTGCAGGTTTGTCACTGTGGAGCTTGTCTGAAGGAAGATATTCTTGTGTGGTATCCTGCCTTTTGGGATCTGCATTCAACAGGCCAAGACACATTAAATGGGTATTTCTTGGATGGTGGCTTTTCCTGGATTGTGTGGTTGTCTGGTATGCACAGATAAGGTAATCACCATTGCCATTGCAAGGAAAAACAAAACTGTTGCAAAGCAGGAAGGCTGGAAGTCTTTGTGTTCTTGGTCATTTTTTTGTTAGTATAGCAGCTGATTCACTTTCTGTTGGCTGCCTTTGGGAGACAGCTCAATGCTGGAATCACTCACTCCAAATCCCTTGGAATTACTGGACTGCCTGTCTGATTGGCGCAAATGCTGGAGCCAAACTAAACTCTAGCAAAAAGAGAGCAAAAATAATACCCAGCTGGGCAGGTTTTGCAAAAGTAAATCCATCCACCTTTCCTTTTTCATGCTGCTTTTCCTACTTGTAATCCATTATTTCTGAGAAGTGAAACTGGTTGCTTGCTTGCTAAAGACAGTGCTTTGAGGAGGAAGGTCAGCTGAGCTAAGACAGTGGTGCTATATACTGAAATTTACACTGGGGAGCGTTCAGAATATGTCCCACTGTTCTGAAACAAAGGCATAACATTTTCCTGGTGCCATAGGGTCTTCAGATTCCCATTTGCACAGATGGGAAAGCAATGAGCACTGCAGGACAGTAAAGCCATAAAAAGATGTCTCTGTTCTGAAGTTTCTCTGTCATTGAGGCTGCAGCTTCAAACAAATCAGCATATTTGTGTCTTGTTTGTCTGTTGCTCTTCTGAGTCATACCAACCCTTCCATTTCCTTCCCAAAGGCTCCTTATACAAAGTCCTTCTGGGCCTCACCCACAAGGTATGACCATTTCTGCCTGTTGCTTTCCTGCACCAAATGCTTTTCACAATCATCTGCAAAAAGAAACGTTGAAAACTTTGTGACTCTTGAGAGTTTCCATTTGTAGCTGTCTCCATCTTTAAACCACCCATTTTTTGCCTCACCATTGCACAGAAACCATCTGCGAAAAGGAGCACTGGAGGGTGGTTCAACAGCCTTGATATCGGTATCCAGTGCTTCTGGCTGGGGAGGAGGAGGCTGATGGTTTGCATGTGATGTTTACAACATTTTTTGGGGGGCTGTATCCACTGCACACTGCAGAGGATGGGTTTGAGGTGCTCTGTAAGGAAGCATGAATGGCAATGAGAATACCAATGCATCACGTAGTCAAAATACGGGCCATATCCTCATGTGAGCAGGTATTCCCACATCAGACTGAATTCTACTTTGAAATACTTTGCCTGGCTCCTAGTGGGATTGCATGCAGCACCATTTGAGTCTTTGGCAAAGAAAGCCCTGCCAAGAGGGCCAGGATTGCTGGGAGAGAAGTAGGGCAGTGAGGATCAGCTCCTGATGGAGAGACTGGTTACAGGAAGAGCTGGCTGAAGAGCAGGGAAAGGTGGAGTTACCCCAATGGGCACCCAAAACATCCCCAGCTCTGCCATACTTGGTGGAGCTACTTTCTCTACAGCCTTCCTTTCCCTTCTCAGCGTGGGAATCAGGTCTGCTGTTACTAATAAAATAAATTTGGGCTCTCTCTTGAGGGTAAAGATTGCATTTATTTATCCTTATGGCTGGGAAAAATCAACTGTTGCTACATGGCTGGAAACCTTTGCGAGCACTCTGATCGTCCCTCCACAGCCAGGAGTAGGATTTATCATGAGATCTTCTTTGAGGAAGGGTGTGATCCCTGGGAGAGAAGGTAAAATGACCTATCTTTGTAATGAACCTGTGATGGCTTTCTGTTCTTTCACTTCTGTGCGCCAAACCATCCAAATATCAGTGTTTGCTCCACCAGGTTGTCCCAATAGCAACAGAAGCTATTGCAAATAATTTTCTTTGGGTTTGTGTTTTGAGACTGAAATTCTGTGGGAATTTTCCAATTTCTGAAGGGAGCTGAGGTCACAGTATTGTCCTTCTCTCAGTGGGGGTATTAATGAGGTCTCTGCCCTCCCTCTAATTACTTAGTATTTCTACAGAACTTGCCAGAACCTTAATCATGTTGAGACCTTTATCCTTCTATTAAATTTGGCTGCTCTGAGCCCAAAGATTCAAAAATTATTTATGAGGATCTGACTGCTCAACAAACACAAATTAATGACATAATTCAGCAGAAATTGGGCCAAAAAAAGCACTGAAGAATGATGAGGAATTTAGCCAACTCACTAATGATGTTCAGGATCATGGTTGGTCCCAGGTGTGAAAACACAGGTGGGACCTTTTACATGCAAATTGCCCCAACAAGGCTTTTCTGCCTGTGCAGAAAAAATGATGCTTGCTGTTTGATCACTGTTCCTGGCTCTGCTGCAGAACAAACTTCTTTCTCTCCCTGCATCAATTTGCCTTTCCCAGCATGTGCTTGTCTTTTCTGCTCAGATCAGGAGCTCTCCAGGCAGGAGCTGTCTGTTGCTGTGTGCTTGTACAATACCTCTGAAAATGAGAACTCCTTCTTGGTTCAAGCTGTTAAGCATTCCTATAACCCCAGTAATATACACTAATAAATAATGAAAGTAGGAGTAGAGAAACTATCAAGAGAGCTGAAGCTTGTTTGGCTGGATAAATGGTGTTTGACTGCACTTCAAAGCACATTTTGAAAGTGAACTAAAATTTTCATTACTAGCAAAGATCTGTGTTGTGCCTATCTCTGACGACTAAAGCAGTGGAGAACTCTCTTCCAGAACCTTTGTAACTACCTCAGCCATTCTCATTAAGATGTCTATCTACTATGATAGACAGCCTTAGGTCTGAACTCTGATCATGACAGATAAGCAAAGGGAAAAGTGATCTGAAATAAGTTCCTTGTGAAATATACTTATTCCTGTTAGGGTTTGCTAGTCTCTGCATGTTATAAAGAACCAGAGAAGTTAGCTTGACTTCTCCTTGCTCGTGAAGATGACTTCCTCAATTTTTCTTCAATTTTTTTGTCTACTTTATCTTCATTACTCCAGGTTATAAATGGTCCCACCACTCCTTTGTGGAAAATATTTTTCCATGTAGTCGCCTGCCTGTTTCTTGTGTGTGCGTGCGTGTATGTTTGCTGTTTTAAGTTTTCCCTCTTCCTCTGAGCACAAACTCTGTAAACTCCCACCATTAATGGAAGTTCCACAATGCAAAGAGGATATGGAGTGTGTGTATGTGTGGGGAGGGGGTACATAGTGTGGGGAATATATGGCATGAGGCAAAGCCAGATTCCTTGGGCTGAAGTACACAAGTGTTACAGGGAACAGGCTGCCCAGATGGGTTGTAGAGTCTCCTTCTCTGGGGACATTCAAAACCCACCTGGATGAGTTCCTGTGTGACCTACTCTAGGTGGTCCTGCTCTGGCAGGGGGGTTGGACTGGATGGTGTTTCAAGGTCCCTTCCAACCCTTGAGATTCTGTGATTCTCTGAACTTCATGTCCCTGATCAGAGCAAAAGGAGCTTAAACCACTTGTCAGCTGGTCTGTGTCACAAACTGCCTCTTTATGTAGTCTGTCTCTGTAAAATTGGGAGTTAAACTGTAAGTACTGCAAAGGAACGTTATAAAAAGAGGCTGGAAACAAATTGTTTCATTTAAGAAGGGGCCCACCTTCCAAGGCTGGAGAACACTGGGTCAGCAGCTGTCTCAAACCAGGAGCAGCTCTGAGTCTTGACAAATTATGGCAGAAATTAGGCAGCTTTGAGATGTCATTTTACCTTCCTACAGATTATATGTGCCTGGTAACATCTGATGTCTTGTGTTTTTACACAACCACTTAATTGTATGAATTATTTAATAACCAACTTTTTAGTATAACATATAATGAAGTAAAATGCCTTTATTTTTCCTTAGTAGCTTTAAGCATTTTTTATGCAGCTATAAAATAGCCTGTTTTTAAATAGATGCAACTTGGCAAATCTTTTTCTTATGATTAAAAAAAGATTACATTTTATTACACATATTTTAGTGGGCTTTTTTAGCTTTCATTTAATATCCCATTGGTCTATTTTTAAACATTTCCTAAGGCTGAACACAACACAAAAGCTAATATTTTACAATGCTCCTTTGCTATTCTCACTGAATGAACACCTTGCCAAGCAATACTCGGTGTGATCAGGTCCTTGCTGAAACGTCAGACAGGCTGCCTGTAATCTGTACTTATCTGCTGGGCCCCCACTTCCCCTGTGCCGACATCTCCTGCCAACCCTTCTAGGCAGATGAGCTTCACCCTCACCTTCTTAGTGGAGTGGGAACCACTGAGGACCTGTCAGGTCAATCTGGGGAGGATGAGTGTTAGGATTGGTGATAAAGTATTGGTTTCATCTCATTCGAATGACTCTACACTGGGCTGTTCCCAAAATGTTGTGTTGTCCACATGATCCCATAACACCTCATATAGGTGGAGATATTAATACATATCATTTGCATCTAGATATCCAAGTACAGATTGGTTCTTCTCATTTAAGATCTATGTCCTGATGATGAACTATTGTTCAACATCACTGCCTTGATAATGAGATAGTAAATCTTGCTCTCTACACAGATAGTTCATTCTCTGTGCACACAACTACAGCTACATGCTGATTTATTTTACAAGGAAGATGGTCCCAGAAGACATACACACAGTTTACTGCAGAATTTTAAGACTTGCCAATTGATGTCAAAACTCCCTTTGCAGCATCCATATAAACAGCATGAACCTTTGGAATGACGAGAATCGTCAGCCCCACCAGTAGTTCTCAGCACTGGGCCCTTCCATTCAAGGGCAGGTCACACAGAAAGAGAAACATTGGCGTGAAGGTTTGTTTTCACAGAAAATGCTGCATTTTCTGTATCCCAGTTCTGTTTCTCTGAATGCTGCTTTTTCATCAGAACAGTGGGCAATGTGACACTCACTTGTATTTCTCAGCCATGCCAGAAGACTAAATAAATAGAAGTGCTTTTGGGATCTGTGGTTCAAGTATCCTGTTGGACATGGGTTGAAGCCTTCAGTGGCTCTGTGCAGCAGGGTACAGGTGACGTGGGGCTCCAGGAAGGCACAGAGGCCCTTATGGACCTCCCTGAGCACCAAGATCCATGCCAGAACAGAGCAGCTTTGTCTTCTCTTTCCCAATTGCTATTATGACTGTTGGTTTCACAACTTTTTATATGTATCTGTCTTTAAAATGTTTGCCACATAGACTTCTCTTCAGAAGTGAATTTCTCATGGTATGACATATTCCAGTGAATTGTCTGACAATAAAAACAAGAATGGAACATTTCTGCTTCAGGTGAGGCAATTAAGAAAATTTGGTGTTGAAAGCAGACGCTGTTTTGACAGAGAAGAGCTGTTAAGAGTCTGCAAGTCTGGAGAAAACAAAGAGACGGTATTGTTGAATTATATAACTTCTGAAGATAAAGAAGAAGTCTTTTGTTTGCCTAGTTGTTGTTCTCATCTTAAAGTCTATAGTGCTGAAGAACTGTAATGAAAAAGATCATATTGAAAATATCCTGTCTCATTCAATTCTCTTGCCCTGTCTTTCCCACCTGCATTGAATAAAAATATTCCTCGCTTCTGGACAGATTATCAAATTTAAAGTGTATTAGCAGGCACCGTCTGTGTGCTGTAATTATTTGGCTGAATATTCTGACATTAGAAGAGAAAATCGGAGTTAATGGCTCAGATGCTTTCCTGCCTGTTTTCCTAATATCCCTCACCTTACACCTGGTGCATCTGCACAGAGAGAGGATAAAGCAGCAGGAGGGCAGAAGGGGACTGTCAGGGACACAGAGCATAGAGGGACAGATGACTACTCACGCTGCAAGAGCTTTGTAGCAGAATATTAACCACTCTCCATTAATAGTCCCAAGTGAGGAAGGAAGAAAGAACCCCATTTTATTTTTCTCCAGATGGCTGTAATGTTGTGCAGTAGGCAGGCAGAACTGGGTTCCACTATCTAAAGAGAGATGTGTAGAGCCTTTGGAGACACCCAAAAGGAGCTATGAATTTGTGTGCCTCGGGTGATTTTCAGCCAGGTGTCTGCAGTGCAGCTCCAGCCAGGCTGCTGACCCCAGGGCTGCAGAAGGCAGGCAAGAGAGCAAGCTTGGCTGGCAGCAGCATGTTTTTCTGGGTTTCTTAGTTACCTTTGGTGCCTTCTTGTATTAAATGAGAATGGCAAAGTATGTTACAGTTTTAAATCAGTATTTCCTAGTAGTTGGAACTAATTTGGAGCAGTAGGAGAAGGACAGTAGATAAATCAGTGGGTGTTGATGCTTTTCATCTGCACTTTGTGTGGTTCTGGGCTTTTCCTTAGGACTGGGCTTGATCTTGTCTCATCTTATTGTCCCATGTATGGAAATTGATTCTTGTCTGCAGAGAGGGTCACATCTCCCATCTCCATGAGAGGTTGGATTGCTCTGGTGTGAGAGTGGTTTATCTCCTGAAAGGAATTTAGTTAATGTTCACCAAAACTACTCTGCAAACTGAGCCAACGCGCAGTAAATAGGAGTGACTGGAAAATTTGCTTTCCAACTGCATGACAGACATGAACCACAATCCTAAAGTGAAAGGCATGGGTTATCTGGAGGAAATTCCTTATCTAGCTCCAGTAACTTGAATGCTCTTCAAATTTCAACCAAAATTACATGATAGTTTAGAAAATCTGTTTATTTCCCTGTAAATATAGGAACAGATGTTCATTGCTGATGAGGGCTGTATGGACACTTCTGCACTGTTTATGTTTTGAGATGCACTGTCTGATTGACAGATGCAAAGTGGGCTCTGCAAGCATGCATGCACAAACCCAGCCTGGCAGAATCAAGCAATTACTTTGTAACAGCATATAACGAATTCTCTTTAGTTCTCAATCTGTCCTTCTTTGGTGGCACACGTTTTTCCTCTTAAAACTATTTTTCTCTAGCCAGAGGGGATGGAAACTTAACCTTAAGAAACAAGCAGAACCTTTGGGGAAGATCTGTGTTCTACCAGCAGGGCCTTCAGGCAGGAAACTACAGAATAGGAAGAGACTGGAGATAGAATTGCAAAAGTTGGCAGCCTTTGCATGTATATATTACAGGGATACCAGAGCAGTGTTTGCTAGTATTGAAAAAGCCAAAAGGTTTTGACATAGCAGCTCTTGACCTTCAAATGAAAGCCTCTGAGAGCAGGGTACAACATGTACACAGGCAGTGCTATTTTAATAATAATTTCCTTTTTTGTGCAGGTGTCTACCTTTGCTTCAAAAAAAAAAAAAAGCAGGGCTTTCAGTAGTCATAATTAGACAAGCAATGGCTCTTCTGGTGCTCTGAACAGTAAGAAAATATTAAAAACCATATAGAGTCCTATGTGGGTCAAGTTACTGCATGTGAAATCTTGTGAAAGTATTACTTGCAGACAGATATTCCTGGCAAAATATATTTCTATGGTTAATAGTATAAACAATGGGAAAATGGGAAATCTAAGATAAAATTTATTTGTTCTGCTATAGGATTTGGAAAATGGCCAGCATCTTACATTGGTATAATTTAATAATATATAAATAGAATTATTTAATATAACATAATAAATATAAAAATAATTTTTATATTTAATTTATAATAATGCTAAGCTGGTATAATTTGCCACAGTAAAACCACTGTGACTATATCTTGTACTTACCCACTGGTTGATTAAAATAACAGATTACTTGGTGGAATTTCTGGAACTTTCTGTCAGAAAAGAGAGGGAATCTGGAACTTCCAAGGTAAATTACATAAAAAGAAAGCCAAAAGCGGTTTATTGTTGTCAAATTGAGAAGAATCAAATAAAAAATAGAGTGTGAGATACTTCTTGTTCCACATGCTCTGCATCATTACAAATGGCTGTGCAGAGAGAATGGCAAAATACCCTTGTCCAACAAATAAAGAATTCTAGTTATAAGATTTTTACATCAGACGCACATGGGAATACATTTCTGAATAGGTTATGAGTCAGGTTAATCAGAACTTTTCTTGCACTGAGACTAGAATCAGAGCTACTAGTCCATACTCACATTCATTAATTCACAGGGAGTCTCACATTTTGTCCCAGACTTCACAGGTTAGGTACATATTCACCTTTGCTTTGTCTGGGGAAAAAAAAAAAATCTCATGCCCTCTCTCATTCAGGGAGCATCTTTGCTGCAGTATTAACTCAGAGTAGGCACTGTAGGTAAACTTCTGTCAGCCAAATTTAGAAATATCACTTAGATAGTAGGAAAGACAATGATTCCTAGTTAGAATCTTGTTTCATTAAGCCTATTTTATGCATATGCAATTAAAGTAACCTAATGTCTAGTGCTAGGTGCTGAATGGTAGGATGTCTGTATGAATTCCTGGCTCTGACACTGACTGTTGTCCTCTTGGGTGAGTCACTGCTTCACCCACCTGTCAATGATTTGGCAATGATAAAAATCAATTTTATCTATATTCAAAAGATGCAAAGATTTCATGAGGTTTTATTCTGCTTTTAAAACGTATTTTGAAAGACTCTGATAAAATATTGCAATGAGCTATTGTTATGTTTTCAATAAAGTCCTGCAAGAGTCATTGTTTAAAAATGGTAGTTTAATCCACAAAATGATTCAGCCCTTGTGAAAAATCAACACTTCTGCTACAAATCACTGATCTGTTCCTAAAAGACTATTAAATATAGCTTACTATAGAACAATATGTGAATTTTATGGTGGTTTGAAATTACCTTTGAGATAATAGAGGAATGAAGATGACACCAAGGTTTTTTCAAAAGTCTAAGGTAGTCTGCTGAAACTCTAGAGCATCAAATCTCATCTCTGCTCACAAACTGGTGGAAGTATAACATGAATGACTAGAATTACTAGGCATACATAAATGTTATAAACTGAGGAACAGCCCAACTGAACTTTTATAAAGAAAAAAATATATTGCATATATTTAGTTGCTTTCTTTGAAGATCTTGCCATGTATGAGATTGGTACTGTTGAACTGGTTTTCTAAAAAGCCTTTGACTAAGTCTTTTACTAAAGACTGGTACAGATACTAAATCATCTTGGGGCAAGATGCAACATCTTTTCATGGGTGATTAATATCTGGTTAAATTGTAGTGTGGGAATAAATGATCACTTTTACAATGTGGAGGATTAACAGTAGTCACCCCCAAGGAAACGTGCTGAGGCTGTTCTCGTTCACAACTATTGTATGATCAACAGTAAAAGGAGGAGTAAAGATGCTAGGCAGAAAAGCTTAAGAAAAATAGAAAGTGCTTTAGGATAGTAATAAAAGTCTTTGCAGTCGTGAAATCCTTCTGGTTTCATGATACAGAGTGTTTTTGAGCTAAATTTGCAGATGAAATTTAACATCACTAAATGCAAGTTATACATGTTATACATGTAGGCAGGGGGAAAAAAGAAGCAACTGTAGCTAAAATACACAGTGATGATCTCTATATTACCTGTCTTGGAATCACAATATGCAAAAATATTGTCTGAACTTCAATAGTGATCATAAAACTGAATTAAATCTAGAAATTATTAGGAAAGGAAAAGATAGCAAAAAATAGTGGTCATGCCACTAACTCCAGGGTATGCCCATTTCTAAGCCAATATATGAGCCAGCAATGTGCCCTCGTGACCAAGGCCAATGGCATCCTGGATGCATCAAGAAGAGTGTGGCCAGCAGGTCAAGGGAGGTTCTCCTCTTCCTCATCTACTCTGCCCTGGTAAGGCCTCATCTGGAGTCCTGTGTCCAGTTCTGGGCTCCTCAGCTCAAGAGGGACAGAGAACTTCTGAAGAGAGTCCAGCGCAGGGCCATCAAGATGATCAGGGGACTGGAACATCTTTCTTATGAAGAAAAGCTGTGGGATCTGGGACTGTTCAGCCTCGAGGAGACTCAGGAGGGGCATCATTAATACTTCCAAATATTTAAAAGCTATATGTCAAAGGGATGAGGCAATACTTCTTTTCTGTAGTGTCCAGTTATAGGACTCAAGGTAATGGACAAAAGATGGAACACAAAACATTCCACTTAATGAAAAACTTCTTTCCTGTTCAGATGAGGGAGCCCTGGCACAGGCTGCCCAGGACGGTTGTGGAGTCTCCTTTTGGAGGTTTTCAAAACCTTCCTGAATGTGTTTCTGTGTGACCTACTTGAGCAGGGGGTTGGACTAGATGATCTAATAATGATTTAGATACTACCCTTCTGAACACTAGAAACTGTACTGCAGAGCAGGCAACAATCTCTTTGCATTGGATGCATTTGTTGTCTGAAAACAGAGGATTTCTCCCAAGTATGTAGTTATATCTGTATGCTGGACAAATCTCATCCTAATGCAGTTCATCTATTGCTCTCTTTGGACTGCATATTGCAGTCAAGGTAGAATACTTTTCACAGGTAAGGTAGCAATGTGGTTACAAGAGGAGAGAATTGAAAAGCAGTGTTTGTACTTCACATCTTCATTTGAAGAGGTGGTAGACTAGAATACACACATGCAGATATTCTGACTACCACCTCAGGGGTTCAATTTTTGGACATTTCAGTCCATTATCTCTATATGGGAGCCAGAAGCTGAAACCAAGTAGCAGTTTCTATCTTTTTTTCTCTCCTTTGCTTCCCTGGAAACATTCAAGGACTTGGCTAGAAAACTCTCAGACAAAAAGACAAAATAAACCTAAATAAATTTTAAAAATCAGCAAGAAAAAAGACTGTAGTACTGTCACTTTTGAGAAACAATTAGTTCATAATACTATTCTGTAGACAGCTGGGGAGGGACTGACTTGAAACTATCCATTGCACAATAGTTTCCATATGATGTATATGACTCCAGAACGGGAAGGACTCATAAATCTTTAGCAAATTGAATCCTGCATAGGATTCACAGCATGCTTAAGAGGTGCATGGAATGAGACTAGCTTATAAACCTGACCTAAATAACCAATAGTGAATCTTATAACAGACAGAAAGTGGCCAGGTGTAATAAAATAGGGAGACGTGCCTGCAAACTTATTCTAAGTATCAATTGACTCATTTTTTTTTAAATAGTGTTCTGAATCCATCATCAAGGACCAGAGAAATCTCTCTTTATAACATTCATTCCAAGAGACTCTTGAACATTACTCAAAGTAGTGGGAGTTGAAGACTAAATTGATTAAATAGTGGAAGATAATTTAAAGCTAAAATTGTGGCCTCAAAAAGTGACCCATTCCATTTTTTGTTACGTATTGGCAAGTGCTATATAGTTCATACCATGTCCTTTCTGTAAAAAGCTAATAAAGGCAAGCTTGAAGTGGCTGTGGAAGGCAGCCTGCCTATGTGAGAATGGCACCTAAATACCAGTGGATACTGAGACTGCCACAACTTAGCAGAGCTATCACTTTGACATTTTCACTGAACGAGCTGCTACTGCTGTTATTTTCTTTCATATGACTCCTCTGATTTTTAACAGAAAGAATGTCTTGAGCAGAATATAACCATGTACATTTGGCAGAGACATGTACAACTGTGAGTGACTTTCTCCTGCAATGATTGGGTGGACTTGGTAGAGGTGTCCATCATAGTTCTGGAGCTTTCATATCAGCCAGCTTCACTTGCTTATTATGAAACCACATTTGATTTGATGCCTCAGTAACTTTGTACTGCCTCAAGCCTAACTTCTGTAATGCAAAGCAGAAAATATTTTGTGCAGATATTGAAGAAAGACACCGACTAAACATGGTATTAGGACAAAGGGACCTCTGACTCTAAAGGTCCTTTCTGCTGCCAAGTAGGTTTTTGAGAGAAGATGGATAGCACTCATAGATGCACAGGAGTGTATGTCATGCACTCCTTTCTCACACTTTAGAAGGACGGATTATTACAAGATTTATCCTTTATAAAGGAATTCTCAAATAATCCAGACCAATTTCCCCCAGCAGTGCCCGTGTCTCTTCAAGGGGTCCCAGGTAACCTTCAGAAATACCCATGCCCTGGGAGAGGTGAGAGCTTTGGCTTTCCTGTTCTTCGGCTGCCCAGAGGACAGGGAGGCAATGTCCAGGGAGCCCTCAGCCTGCCTGATGCAGGACACTCAGAAGGGCTTGATCAGTGGCCAAGTGGACTGATTTATATGTCTCCTCTCATGATTGTGGGAATCTCTAACCTAAATTAGATTACTATATATTAAATGTTGAATCCCACTGTAGCCATACGGACTATCCACTTCAGTGCATAAGCATATACTTTTATTTCAATGGGATGTTACCAAATGCTTAGAGTAAAATGCTGTCCTAAATTCCTTGCTAGCTAGAGGCAGTGAGGCATGACTTCTCCAATTTGAACCACAATGCAAAGAGAGAACTGCAACTTTGTATGTATTTTTTTTCATTTGCCTTTAACAAGCAGATGAATAAAAGACCTGTATAGAAGCAGGAATCTGCGTATGAAGCAAATGCTGTATTACAGTAACATCACTGTGAACATCACTAACACCACTGTTAGTCCACTTCTTTCCAGACTGGGTCTCCACAATAATAATAATGCAACATTGATAAACAAAGAAAATATTGTGCATTTTTTTTTACAATCAAAATAAATACCTGATATACAGCAGCGCAACAGAAAAGGGTTGGCAAATGCACTGTAGCAATAGTCTGGCAACAGTACTACTTTGCAAACTTTGAACAAGAGATTAATTGTGACTATTTTCAACCATGGCTAAACGAACCCTTAGTTCTTTGGAGTTAACTAAATGTCTGCCGCTGCATCTGGAAGTGAACCCAAGTGAAAAATGTTTGGAATTAGTCAATATATGAAACACATGATGAAAAATCCTGTAGGTGACCACACTGGTTGTGCAGCTTTGTACAAACATTTATTTTTCCTGGGATTGATGTGTATTGAGCATAGTTGTTCTGCTGTCTTGCTTGTTTTACTCTTCAAGAGTCTATTGTTCATCTGTTCTGCAAACACTGTAAGGATCTGTTCTGATCTGTAGTTCTAGGGGTTGCTGCAAGGCTCTCTTTATATCTTTCTCAGAACTGTTAGGACAACAAGAGGAATTTTATACTGTGATTGAGGTTGTGCCATCTCATTGGTTTGCTGGAAGGATATTACTGAGGTTCAAGAGGGTGTAGGGAGTTAGTTTTGTACCTTTGGCTGGTTCTTTATGTCAGGTGATTGCATGTGACTTCAATTGGTAACCATACATAAAAATATACTAATGCTTTATTGAAGTTAAGGGAGAATAAGAAGAATGTAGTTGAAGAATTTGATATAGAAAGTACAAAATGCAGCTTTGACATCAGATTTCCGTTAAACAAAAAAAAAAAAGTAATTGTAGAATCTTTTGGCATTAAAAATGAAATTAATGTTGCACTTGGGGAGGAAGAACTTAATTTGCATGGTCTAGAACTTTGTTTTTCAAGTTGTATTTTGCTTCCTTTTAGATAAGGCAAGACCAGCACACATCCATAAGAAGATGCGAGAGAGAGAAAATGTGTCTTATACTGGTTTTTACTTATACCTCACTATGGGAATGCATAAATCCAGCTCTTGCTTTGAAAAAGAATACTTGGAGAAATGGAAAGCTTTTAACAGCATTGAAGTGCTTAAGACATTGCAAGAAGTGTGTTGCAAGAATCTGGGATTGAATTTTCCTAGGGGACTGATGTCCTTTCAGTGTTCTTCTCTGGAAACTAAAGGAGTTGTTGCAGTCTTCTGAGTGAAGAACTCAGAGAGCCCAGGAATTGGTGGGCGAGGAACCAGCCACTGTGCTTCTTCCCGTCGTTTTTCATTTAGTGACCACATGTCAGCACTACCAGCCGAGGAAACATGCCTGTGAGCCTGGCCACGATCATGTCTCATAGCTTAACATTTCTGCTTGTTATCCCCCCAGTGGATAGCATTACTGTAAAATGTCTTGTTGAAATCGATCCTGCTTGGAGTTTTATCTCCAGCTTGTGGTTACTTTTGTTTGCAACTCTACCTAACAAGCTGAAACAGGTTCCTCTCACATCACAGCTCTTAGAAAATGGGTCCTATGTAAGTGCACCTTTTGACTCTCACTGGAGGTCCTCAACAACATTTGCTTTCTCTTTAACAGAGGCTCATTTTCCTGCTGTGCCACAAATCCTACTCTTCTGTCTCAAAAGAAGCCACCGGGATGACTTATACATTCATAATTGGCAGGATCATTTGCTTGCTGAGTATGTGACGATGTATACCCTCCTGTGGCCTCGCACAGGCAACGGGACTACAGTTCTCCGCAAGCCGTCAAATATCTTAATTTGGAGAGTGAAGCTGTAGGGCCCTCTTGTGGGAAGAAAACAGCAGTCCTGCTTGCTGTGAAATTGATGTACTCTGCTGAAAAACTGCAGCAAACGTTTGCCATCATCTATACTGTGATATACGTTTGTGTGACAGCTTGGGCATCTTCCACTAGTGTGCAAATCTGATTCCTATCTGTGAGCTTGGAAATGAGAAAGGTTGCATTTATAAACCTCAGCCTTGCATGTGGTTGCTGACCTCTTTACCTTTCTTCCTGGTCTTCCAGAGTGCTGTTTTTTTTTTTCTCTACCCTCGTCAAGGACGTTAACTCATGAAATCAACTCCTCTGTTCCATTCCAGCGAAGCCCACTGGTGGTGACCATTCATATGTGGATGAGTTGAGTCTAGGCCACAGTTATGTCATGACCTGGGGATGTGCCACATCCCCTTTCTTCCAGCTGCTGACCACAGTTCCTCATGTCCCAGCCCAACTACACTTCCGCAAAGGAATATGGCTCTATGGCCTCACCTCCTTATGACATGACCTTGCCACTCCACCTGTTGCCTCCAGGTGCAGAAATATCCTGGCATGACTTCCTGGAGGCTTCAAACACCTTTTGTGGTTTTGCACCTGCTTCAAAGAACTGGAGCCCTCATCATGCCTGGCAGTGTAATCTGTGTGTTTAAATGACCAGTAAGCTGTCTGAAAGCAGTGAATGATGCCAGAGCTGGGGCTCTTGGACTGGCACACTTAGAGCAGGCACCTGCTTTATGTCAAATTGGTGGACAGGAGACATCAGGTTTTAGCTCCCAAGTATGCCTTAAAAAAGTTCATGAGAGGAGCCTGTGGACAGGCAATGGCAGAGGCTGGATATTAGACCTTTTGTACAGACCCACACTGAGGTGGCTCACATCAGCAGTGAAGGGCAAGGCATGACAGTGATTCAGGTATCTTTGACCCAAGCATTGCATAGTTCCCCATCACAATGCTTGTCACACTGAATATCCCAAGAATATTTGTGTATCCAGCACTTCTTCTCTTAGTCATATTCAGAAGCTCTGCACTTTTTCCTATAGGCCAAGACTCATTTTTGTGACCAAACACTTCTTTGGGGAAGAATGAGGTCTGTTTGCCACTCAGTACTCTGATACCTGTATGGTGCAAGAACAAAACAAAACAACCACCAACGTCCCTGAAGGTAATTTTAGGAGAAAGATTATTGTCCTTATTATATAATTTTTATTCCTATATTGATAAGTGGTTGCACATTTTCACCTGCTGTTCTGATCACATTCAGGATCTGGGCTGAGAAGCCCAGAGCTGGACACAACCAACATGTAACAACCCAATCACACTCTTTTCCTTCATACACCCAGTTAAAGCTTTCTACTACAGTCACCTCAAACATTGAATTTAATGATATATAAACCAATCGAGGAAACTTTTGGTAATATTTACATTGTTGCACATTCAAATATTAAAAAAATATCAGAAAGTGTAGGATAGGAAAGTTTAGGCTATATTTAAAACCCAATTTCAGAATACTTGGTACAACATGAACTTTCCTCTTTCTACAACTATTTTCTGGAGTTCCATTTTCACCTTTTTTCTGATGTCAAATTGACTGATTAGCATTAATAGTCAAACTCGTACGTGAGTGTGGACTTGTGCTGTAGCTCAATCTTTTATTGCTTTATTAAAAATGTTATGAAGGAGTTTTAAAATCTATTTGATCCTGACGTGGGCAGTTTCCTACTTTTTCTGGTTAAAGAATTCCTCTAGTCATCCTTCCTTGCCAATGTTTTGAGAGTATATACAAAAGAGTTGTCACTAGGAAGAGCTGACAAAAATTAGCAAGCCACTGGTGAGCTGAGGAATACTTCAGGAAAGGAGGCTATTTACCTTTTCTTATTTGCTGGTTTTTTATAGAAGCAAAAGGCTTTTAGGAGCAAAACTTCTGCTTTTGCAGATGCCTTTCTCTTGTCATGGAACCCGTGACAACAAAAACTGTGAGGACAAGGCTTTATAGACTATGTAATGCTGGGTAGTGGCATGCTTAGGGGTTTGAAGGACACATTGCTGGTAACAAAAGCTATTGATGAACTGTTGAAGCTTGTTGAACCCAAAGCACTGGACTGGACTTTATGTGCTGCTGATATGGGCCCTAAATCTCACAAATTGGAAAAAGAGGCCAAAAGATAACGCAAACCCTTCATCACTTCCAGCCACAAAGAAATACAGATCACAAGATCTGGAGTTAGCAGAGGATCTCAGTACACACCTAGCAATATGACATCAAAACCTGTTGCACACCTGGCTGCATCTCTGAATTGTGTTGTTCATAGGACTACCACCAACTAGACTAAAAATTTTTTTTAAAAAAGAGAATCTTTTGTTTCTCATATAATCTGTTAAAAATGAAAGTTTGGATTCTAGGAGAAGTGGCATAACTCAAGAGACTTGTTCAGTGCAGGGCCATAAAGATGATGAAAGGAGTGGAGCATCTCCCTGATGACGAAAGTCTGAGGGCGCTGGGGCTCTTTAGCTTGGAGAAGAGGAGACTGAGGGGTGATCTCATTAATGTTTACAAATACGTAAAGGGTGGGTGTCAGGAGGATGCAGCCAGGCTCTTTTCAGTGATGTGTAATGATAAGACAAGGGGCAATGGGTACAAGCTGGAACATAAGAGGTTCCAAAGAAACAAGGAAAATCTTTTTCACTGTGAGGGTGAGGGAGCATTGGCACAGGCTGCCCAGATAGGTTGTGGAGTCTCCTTGTCTGGAGACATTCAAAACCCACCTGGATGTGTTCCTTTGTGACCTACTCTAGGTGGTCCTGCTCTGGCAGGTGGATTGGATTGGATGATCTTTTTGAGGTCTGTGATTCTGTGGTTCTGAAACTGGTTTTATTCAAATTAACAGTGAACCTTAAGAAAAATAATCAGGCAGCCTGTTATTCTGCCCTGGGGACAATCTTTTGTAATATGGAAAATTCCTAATTCTGTATAGATTTGGTAGAGCTTTTCATTTCTTTTGTTCAGTGTGTAAGGTATAGAAGTAGAGAAAAAGAAACTGAATTCACTTTAATTCACTTCTGTCCCTCCAGGAAAAAGGATGTTTCAAAAATTAAATTCCCCTTGATTTCTATAGCTTGCTTTGTCTAAAACACTTTGTGAAGTCTACAAAGCAGTGCAGGAGTTGTACTTAGAGAGCTAGCATAAAATTTTGTTGTTTCTTTCTGCAACAGTGTTTTGCTGGGCCTGCCTTATTTCTAACTGGAGATGGCACAGCAGTAAGAAACCTGTTGGTCTAATTTGACTTCACGGTTTGTTGGCAAAGGCCAACGTTTTCCTGGCTGCAGGGAGTCATTCCCCACAAATGTTTAGAGTTGTGTTTCAAATCTGTGGTTGTAATGGAGATGCAGGTTATGGAGCTGTTCCACAAGTATATATTTAGATCCAGTTCAGCAAAGGTTTAAAAATGTGTCTACATCAAAGTATGATGAGGGAGCACCATCCAGACACCTTAGCTATCTTGGAACTAGTTAATACCGTGCTGGAAGTGGTACAGCCATGGTGGTACAATGTTCTCTTGGGCGCATTTTACCTCTGTTGGTAAAGTAAAAGCAAGGCATATTAGCTTTGCTACAGTGTTTTTGGAAATTTGTCGCATTCTTAGAGCACTCCCACTAATTTGTTCAGAGCTAGTCTGAGTAGCACTGTACAGCACTGTAGGTATGACTTCTGTGGATGTATTCTACTTCCTATGACTCAAAAAGAAATGTTGCATTATTGGAATAAGTTGGGATGGTACTGTCTGAATTTCAATATTGTGGCTTAAAACATGCATCTATTTTAGTGGGAAAAGTAGTGCTGAAAACACTGCCCATAGGGCTCGATCCTGCACTGCTAAAGTCAGTTCGGGTTTCACCATTGACTTCCACTGGGGAAAATTCAGGGATCCCACAGCTCTCACTGCAATAGTGCTGTAAAATAGTGGCAGGCAGCTGCAGGCAATGTGATTTGGAAGAACAAATTAGAGCAGACAGAGGTTAGATCAATATCTGAAGGATGATTATCTTGGTCAGCACAGTATTTTCCATAGCCTAATACAGTCTAAACAATCTCTAAATATATCACAGACTGTGAAATTTCATTCCCTGTCCTGTCAGCCTGCTCATGTGAAGATGGATCACGTGCCTCATGAAGCCAAGGGGCCTGATCCTGCTACTGCTCAAGTAACTAATAAATCTCCCATTAACTTCAGAGAAGCCCAGAAGGAGTCACTTTGTCAAATTGCTCAATTAAAAAGAGGTAGCAGATCCTTTCCAAGTGTAATGGGTTCAAAGCAGTTGCACAGGACTTCTCCCCAGAGGAAAGGATCTTATCTGCATGTTTTTGGAAATTAAAAACAAGTAAAAAAATAAATGGAGATGATGCTCAGAATGGAAGACTGTTATTTTAGGCAGCCCTTAACCAGGACTTATCACACAGGAAGCCAGTGAAAGCCATTTACTGTAATCATTCTTTATGAGGGCCAAGTGCTCTCATGTGCATGCAGATGTGCTCCACTGCACATCTGCAGCAGAGGTGATGCCAGACATCCAAACCTTCATCTGGGATAACACGAAGTTAAAGAAATGAGGAAAATGGGCAAGATTTGACTTTCACATTGAGAAGAATTTTTTCCTGGGATTCAGCTAGGCTTTCTTCAGAAAAGGTGGCCATCAGGACTGGCAGATCAGAAAGTCATCCGCCCTCAAAGTGAGGCAGCAGCACAGGGAGACTGCAGATTTGCGGCAGATTTTGGGACAGTGGTCCCTGGAATATCTGTAGCCATCTATTCAGGCAATCTTATGTTACAAATAAGAAATGAGTGAAGCATGTGTTTGTTAAAGGCAAAATTAATTGCTGTTGCAGTAATGAACTTACGAATAGACTTAAAACAGCACTTGTTAAGTACCACTCTGAGAAGAATAATAGGCTGTATTTACTTTCCCATCCTATATGGCCTTTTTTTTTCCCTTCTAAAGACAAAAGTGTCCTCTCAGAGTAATACCTCTCTTCACCCATGTGGAACCCTCCAGCTAGCAGTACCAGAAGCTTCCACTGTTATGATGAAGTATATGAAAGAAAAAAAAAGAGCTCTGGGCTGGAGCTGTGACTCCAGTCATCTTTGCTTTGGTCTCAACGTAATCACATACATATTCATATGAGCCTCTTCCTGTTTCTTGCAGTAAATAAAATACTATATCCAATGTGCCCTCGTGGCCAAGAAGGCTAGTAGCATCCTGGGATGCATCAAGAAGAGTGTGGCCAGCAGGTTAAGGGAGGTTCTGCTCCCCCTCTACTCTGCCCTGGTGAGGCCTCATCTGGAGTCTTGTGTCCAGTTCTGGGCTCCTCAGCTCAAGAGGGACAGAGAACTGCTGGAGAGAGACCAGCACAGGGCCACCAAGATGATCAGGGGACTGAAGCATCTTTCACATGAGGAAAGGCTATGGAAACTGGAGCTGTTTAGTCTAGAAAAGAGGAGACTGAGGGGAGATCTTGTTAACATTTACAAATATCTAAATGGTGGATGTCAGGAGGTTGAGACATCCATTTTTTCTATTGTAGCTAGCAACAGGACAATGGGATGAAGCTGGAACACAAAAGTTCCACTTAAATATAAGAAAAAATTATTTTACTGTTCAGGTGAGGGAGCCCTGGCTCAGGCTGCCCAGAGGGGCTGTGGAGTCTCCTTCCTCACAGGTCTTCAACACCCACCTGGACATGTTCCTGTGTGACTTGATCTAGGTGAACCTGTTTCTGCAGAGGGGTTGGACTAGATGATCTCTGAAGGTCCCCTCCAACCCCTACCATTCTATGGTTCTATGAATACTATAGCATATTGCCAAATCATGCATTTGTTTTTTCAAACCCACAAAGTCGAGCTGGTTAGTACTGGAAAAAAAAACCAAACAGTACATATTCACATTTTCTGGTGTGACAAGTGATAAAGTGATGGATTTTGAAAATAAATATGTCAGCAGTGGTGTCTGGAATCTCACAGATTGGCTGCACCTTTTCCAAGACAGCACAGGGCTGGAGTCAGTCTACTTGCTGATGCTCAGTGTGGAGGTGAAATCGATACCTGCTGAGGTATCCATGGTCCTCAGGTTTTTTTTAGGCATAGCGATCACAATAAATTTTCTGTAGCTATAGCATTTGTGAGTAAAGCACACCAGAGAGGTTGGCCAACTCATTAATTAAAATAGGGGAAAAAAAGCATTTGAATATGAACAAAGGGTAATTATTAGCCATATCATTTGTTTGTCATTTACAGCATGGAGACTAGTTGGGCCAGGTCCTGCATTCCCGAATTCAGTCGCAACCTAGCCAGTGGTTCAGCACAAATAGAATAAAAGCTGCTCAGGCTACTCTAAAATCTGAGATAAGGCTAACATCAAAGACAATTCTTTTAGCTCCAGTTAGGATTTAGCAATAGATGAAGCATTTTCCAATATTAATTGTTCAGACAGGTACAGATGTGGGGTGTTTAACTCTCTTAGGCACCCATATCTATGCTGGGCTCAGCTTGCTCACCATGCAAAGTGGATGCATTCAGTGATTATGTGGTGGAGGAAAAATATAAAAAGGAGCTTAAAGTTGGTCACAGAGAGGGTTCATGGTGGCCCCATCACTTCTAAACAGGAGTATTTTAATTTGTTACTAATCAGGAGGCTGAAGTGGTGCTGCCTGAGGGCCATCAGGTGGCTGGATCAACTGGTACTGACATGACCTGCTTTGTGCAAGGTCACTGTCCTGCTCCCAAACAAACTAGCTTTATTTGGAAAATTAAAACTCACTTTAAAGAGATAGGAATTTTGACCTGTGCCATTGTTTAAGAATGGACTTGATGAACTGGCTGATAAGCTGGCTATTTAGCTGCAGTTTACATTAATTTTACTTTGGTTTAGCAAAAAGATTAAATCTAATTGTCTGTATCTGCCACATGTTGGAATATGCTACATACATGCTGTTATTTCTACAGTGACAATTAGGTGATGTCATGTCTACTTCATTCTTTGGGAATTTTTCCCCACATCTGGTATTTTGGGAAGAACTTAATAACCACTAAAGCAGCAACAGATTAATATCTAATTCTTCTTGTACAGATTAAGGCTCTGATCCTATGAAAATTTATTCATATTCTTGCTTTCATGTACAGTGGCTTGTCTCATTGAACTTGCAAAATGAATAAAGTTATGCTTATGCATAAGTGCTAGAAGGAGTTGTGCCTAAATAATGAAACTGAACACTGTCAGTATGTAATTATCCATAAGATTCAACTATAAACACAGCAAAATCCACCTCCAAAATAAATGTAGAAAATGGAGTGAAATGGAGAAGTCTGTGGGAGTAGTTTTACTTTGCCTCATTCACAGCAATTTTGCACTGTTAGTAATAATCAAACTGGTAATCTAAATTGCCTGCTGCTTGTGCTGTGTAGGAACTCTGACACATGATTTGATTTCTGCATCCATTTAGACAATTACCATTGCCAATAGATGTTAAAAGTGAAAGAGGAGTGGAAAGAAAGGTCTCTAAATAATGTTAGTGTACTTTGGAGACCCCCAATTTGTTGCTAACAGCCATCCATTTATTTAAATAAGTTAACAGACATGATTCCCACCATGCACATGGTCCATTGTCTTCAGAATGACTCTGATGTTGCCAGTCTAAATATATTTTGTCACTGACATGTCCTTAGTCCTCACGTTTTTATATCAATTCAGGTTTATTCAGAGTTGGACAAAATACAGAATTTCAAGTTGACAGACAACAATAATTGCTGCTAAAAAATATCTAATGAACGGAAACTTTGAAATAAAAAATGGCCCTGTGATGTGAAAGAAAATGGCATTACTGTTTCTTTTACCACTGCCAAGAGAGGAGTGTTGGTTGAATGCACAAGCTCTAGAGGTCTTCAGCTTGACTGTCCACTGGGACACTAGCCCTTTACAACACCACAGCAACCATTTCTAGATGTAAAGGTTAAACAAACTGTGCTGAAGATAGGTGAAGGAGAAAGGAAAGCACCTCTAAATCACCACTACATCCCTGTTCTCTGATGCAGGTCATCACAGTTTCTCTCCTCAAGATCTAAGCTCTATCTTTCCAAAGACTTTGAAGGTCTTTGTAAATTATTCTTGTTATCTAGTAATGCAATGTAAATCTCTGTCTTTTGCAAAGAGACCAAAGTTTCATATAGACTGTTGTGGCATGCCTTCCCAGTAGTTCTCTGTAATGAGGATGGAAAAATAAAGGGTTTTTTATCTGCATCATGGTTCTTGTAGAGATAGTGCGGACCAATTCAGAAAACTACTGCATTCAATTAGTTCAAATAACATGGATTTTCCCTTGGGTCCCCATCCTGTTCTGTGCAATACTTCCAGATTCCCTCACACATTCACATTTCTCTGACTGGTGCAGAAAAACATTAATTTCTCCTTACCTTGGCAAGCATTGAAGATTGAAAGGCTACTGATTAAAAAAGGAAGTTACATAAATGGCAGAAAAGACGTGGAGTAGCAAGAAGGATCTTATCATGGGTGGCTAGAAACAGAGAGAAAATGCAGCCTTCCTTGAAGACCAGGGAGACTGTAAATTACTCTTGAATTCTGGAGCTTCATTATTTGAATTTTTTTTTTTTTTTTCCACTTTGTAAAAATAAAGATGATTTCGTTATTTTTGAGTCATTTTATACTTCACAAGCATAAATATGAACCTTTAGGATTTTAAGTACTAGTATGCACCTTATTCAGGAGGGGGGAAAAAAACCAAATCTGGTCAGATTTGCCTCTTTCTCCTTTGTATAAAATACCAGTTTGCTCATACACCTCAGATAGTAAAGAATGATACAGATTCCATTGTGTTTTAACATTGTATTGTGATCTGCTTTATTTTATATATTATTTGGAAAAATTCTGAATGGCATGTCTTTTCTTTCTATAAAGATGCCAGGAGTCATTTGTCATTCTTTTAACCTTAATTGAGCTTTTGTACTTGGCAAAGGTTTTGTGGCAACGTGTTCCTTCATGCTTCCACTTCAAGGGGAAATGTTTGGTTTATGCCTTAAGATTTCATGGATATCACAATTCTGAAATGATAAATGATATATTAATTGAAAGTTTAAGGATATAAGTTTTGTGCTTTTGTTCAGGATTATTTCTAATTCCAGGGACAGATTCTGTGTGGATTATAGATTGCTTTTGCATTGTTGACTGGATCTTTGCAGCTGTATCTGCAACGTCTCAAACTATCAATTTAATCCACATGGGATACTGCATGAAGCAGCAATCCAGCAGCTGTGATAGTAAGCAGTCATGTAACTAAAGATCATACCATGATGTGTGCGCACAGAGAGGCCAATTTAATATGATAACCATAGAATCATAAAATGGTAGGGTTGGAAGGGACCTTTAGAGATCATCTANATCATCTTGGTGGCCCTGTGCTGAACAGTGGCAACCTGAAGTCTGTCACTTTCTTGGTTTAGGACTTGCTTTTACAAAATTTAAATTAATGAATGTTATTTGATAACCGCATACTTTTTTTTTTTTTTAGGGAATAGTCAAAATATAGATTTATAGAATAAATTATTACAACTTTAGAAAAAAAAAAAGAGTTCAAACTTTAGTTCATGGCTTTTTCTAAATTATAACTTCAGATTAGTGTTTCCCCTTCATTCCCACTGGAGAGCAAAGTAGGATTTGGGAAAAGAGGACTCAGATGTTTCTGAGTCACACAAAGAGTTACGCTAAATATTGATAAAATAAAAAATGTAAAATACAGAAATATACCTATTAAATGAATCAATAGGGTTTTTTTTTAAAAAAAACTTTTTCCTATATTTGATATAAGATGAATCTACCTGTAAAATACTGTTCATCTCCAATACAGTAAATACGCATATTAGATAAATATCTCCACTCTTTAACTTTTCCAGCACTCTGCCTGTGACCTGTGGTATACTCTTGTTTGCTGACAGCATATATCGGGCCAGGACAGTTTCTGGGTGGCTAAGGAGAAGGCTTTCAGCACAGAAGAGCTTTCTAAAGCAAGATTATCTAAACAGGTACTGAAGCTTAGCAGCAGTGTCACAATGATGAACAAAATAAGGAAATTGCCATCTATTTATGCTTTCTTTTTCTAGGGTTTCTAAGAACTACTTGTCTTTGAAGTTTTTAACAATGGCAAAACTAACTAGAACAGATACATTTACCCATTCCCTGTTGGGAATTAGAGAAGAGACAGCAGGAGGGCTGCTATGTTTTTCAAGATTAGGTCTCTGTGGTTTTGGGCTCATATCAAGCTAATCAGTCCATAATTTATGTGAGCCTAGTTTATCTAAGTAATCCTTGATTATCTGAATAATCTCTGGGTTGCTCTTTCCTTGATCTGCCACCAGATCAATTGCAGTGGTTGATTGTGGGTCTAGTCAAGCCATGTAGATGTTGTTCCTTGACATCATCTTTTCCTGGCTTTGCCTTTTTACTGAAAGTAGCAAGACTGTTTCCACAACTTCCTCTGACTGTCTAATAGGTCTATTAAATGGTTTGTTGTTACTTCTTGCATTACTTGATAATTGCATCTGTGTTGATTTTCATGTCTTTCTATGCGTCTGCTTTGCTTTCATTCTTGTCCTTAGCTGTTTGAGCTGTTTTTATGTCTTGTTCTTCTTTATATTTAAGGTTATTGAATACATTTGATTTAGCTGCGTTCCTCTTTTGTTTTCTCTGCTTTTTCTGCTCTTTTCTTTGTCTTGGGATACTCTAATCCAATGCTTCAAATTTTATTTTTAAATGGAATTTCCAGTTTATTTGATCCTTTTCCTCTACATGTATTTCTACAGGATGTCAACTGCCATCTTACTTCATTTGTTCTCCTTAGCTTTCTTGAAGACTTTTTTGTATTTCTTCTTTGTTACAAGAAGATCCCTAACTTTCCCTAGTGCTAAACCATTGCCTGCCACTTCCATGATTTTTCTGCTAGTGAAAAGCTTCATTCATGCATTGATTTAGTGGACAATAAGATGGAGAGGTCTACTTAGCTCCCTGCATGTTAGTTCAGTGGTTGCAGTCCATTTCTCATGGATAAGATGTTAGTCACAGAGGTCTCCCGGATGTTTTCATGGTCAAGTTGCAAGATAAAATAGAAGAGAGAACAAAGCATGATGGTTACCTGCAGTTATCACCTCAGTATTGCCATCCATCAGGCAGAGAAGTTTAAGACCTCATCAGACTAGTTTTTGTATACTACTCTGATTTCTTCTTTTGCATAGAATTAATTTCCATGGCTGCTTAAGGTACTGTCTGTCTTGTGTTCAACAAGCTTACACAAGCCACGTTCAAGGGGCATGAGAGCCAAAAGCCTTTACAACATTGATCCTCAGGCTGTTGTCAGTGTTGGAACAAGTCCCAGTTGAATGCAATGTCTTTTTAGCACAAGGACTCACATCTTGGGAACAAAAACAATTGCTGTCAGCCTGTAAGACAATAGACTTTTCTGGTTACAATGTAATGAATGCTATTTAAACCTCAGAAAAGAAAGCAAAGAAACCAAAAAAGGTTCAAGTTTAGGACTATGCACCTTTCTTTCACCACCTGTCTCAAGGGAAGTTACTCTATTGGAAATATGGTTCCAGATGCCAAAAACCACAAAAATGCAGACTTTAAGGTCTAGTCAAATTGTAGTTAAAGTTATTTATCTGTGGATCATACTCATTAATTTTAAGCCTGGATATTCTCCAAACTCAATCGTTGTTCTTCAACAAGGAGTAAGAACCCAGTGATTAGATGCCTTATATTTCACTATCTTTTTCTAATATAACCAGTCAAATGACAATTAGGATTCAGAATTGTGTTGTTTTCTGAGGAAAAAAACAAAGTAATGCAAACCTGTTGAAAATGGATACAAAGATTCAAAATAGAACAAAGCAGTTTTCACTACATAAATCAACACAGCTCAATGGTTTGGATCATGTATATGTGATGTAGTCTTCTAGGGGTTTCATCTTAATAGATAGAAATGTGCTTTGGTCAGACACTTTCAGCTTAAATAAATTCAAAAAAACTATCTAATTCCAATACAGATTGTCAGGAAAAGATGATTCTTTTGGAGAAAAGAGGAAAAGAAGCACATGAAAGACTTGTACTTTCATAGCAAAAGAAGTCAGTAAACAAACCAGCAGAACAGTGTGCTTTCAAAGCAAAAGTAATCCTTTATGAAAAACGGTCCAGGAATTGAAGCTTTGATATTAGAAGTTGCTACTGAAAAGCATAAGGAAGGCTTGTAATTACTTTGCAAATGGTTTGATAATTTTTTTTAATAAATACTGATGTACTAGAAGTGATTTGTATTTTAAACTTCAAAAGGATACAATAAATAGAAGTAGAAATCTCTCTGCTGAGAAGGATAGTGATTTTATGGAAAATTTATTTTAAAGATTATTTTAGGATTATTTTTTTTTTAACCATAATTATATTAAGGTTATGTTTTAAAGCCTGAGACATCTTGCTCAGGTTTTTTTCTATAATATTCCTTGACTTCTGCTTGTGATCTTTGTATTCTATGAGAAAATGGCCTTTTTGGTAGTCTAAAGATATTGGGTCACTTCAAAGTATTACATCTTAAGTGAAAACTAAGAAGGTAAGATTTTGCTCATAAAATTGATGACTACAATGCACGGAGTATCTTTCTAACCAATCTTCTTCTTAGGCTCCTAAGCTCTTAAATTCTGTAGCGGTTTTGGCCTGGGCCAGGTTTTTGCAGTAGCAGGGGGCTAGAGAGGTGGCTTCTTTAAACAAAGAGAGTTGCCAGAAGCTTCCTCTGTGGCTCACAGGGTTAGGGCCAGTAAGTTTTAAGCTGGACCCTGCACCTGACCCAGGCCTGGCCAATTAGTGATGGAGATAACACCTCTGTGAATAACATATTTGAGAAGTTGTTGTGCAATTGCTAAACTGCAGCAGCAACAGGGAGAGAGAATGTGAAAACATCTCCGCAGACACCAAGGTCAGTGGAGAAGGAGGGGGAAGAGGGTACCCAGGCACTGAGAAGAAGGCTCCCCTGTGATATGTGGTGAGGACCATGGTGAAGCAGGTTGTGCCCCTGCAGTCCATGGAGGACCACCGGGAAGCAGAGACCCACTCGCAGCCCGTGCGGGAGGTGCTCACGCTGGAGCGGGTGGGTGCCTGAGGGAGGCCGTGACTCCGTAAGAAGTTCATCCTGGACCAAGTTCCTGGCAGGACCTGAAAGCCCGTGGTGGAGGTGCCCACACTGGAGCAGGTTTGCCATCAGGACTTGTGATCCCATGAGGGGACCCAGGCTGGAGCAGTTGGTACCTGAAGGACTGTCTCTCCTGGTGTATGACCCACGCCAGGCAGTGTATGTGGAACTGCCCCGTGGGAGAGCCCATGTCGGAGCAGTTCATGAGGAGCTGCGGCCCATGAGAAGAACCCACGTTGGAGACGTTCATGAGGGACTGTCTCTCGTGGGGAGGGACCCCACAGTGTAGCAGTGAGAAGTGTGAGGAGGCCTCCCCCTGAGAAGCAGCAGCGCCAAAGTCCATCTGTAATGAACTGACTGCAACCCCCATTCCTCATCCCCTGCGCCGCAGTGGGGGAAAGAAAAGAAGTGCCGGGAAGCTGAGGGGTGGGGGGAGGTGTTTTAAGACAGTTTTATTTCTCATCCCCCTGTTTTTATTGTTTCTTTAATAAATCTTTAATAACTGGGTGGACATAGGGCTAAACCACCACAGTCTTTTAGGAGCGGGTGCTAATTGTCTCGTTCAATACTTCTACCTCTTCCTCCTCCTCTTCTTGTGATGGTTCTGCATCAGTTTCCTCCTCCTTTTTAGCTGCAGTTTCTTCCCTAAGTGAGTTGATTTTCACATCCAGCATTTCTTCTTTTCTACAGGGGCAACTGATACTGGCACAGGTTGTTTTCCTGATTTGGCTGCAGTGTGTGCCACCTGGGTTTGAGTAGCCACGCTGCCTGTTTCTGGGGTCTGTGTAGCCACAGTGCATGTCACTGGGGCTGGGTTAGCTGCAATGCCTGTTGATTCCTCTCTTCTTCCTCCTGAGGGTGCTATCTAACATGGAGCAGAATTTGATATATACTAGCCAAGGCTCAGCACAGTGCAGTCAGTTGTGCCTCTTTGGAATAGCCGTAACATTTTCTTTTCAAGTGCTCTATCACTCTGTCAGGGTCACGTAGCTGTTCCAATGTGAAGTTCCAAACCATTGGGGGTGAGAAATTCTCTAGGTACCTGCCCATATTCTCCCCTATGCCATTCCACCCATTACTATGCAGCCTTGGGGCAGACCTTTGGGTGAGACTTTTAACAAACGTTACAACCTTAAGCAAGGTATGAAGTGTATTCAGGAGACAGAACAGTAAAAGCAGGATAACTGGAATGTCCCAAGAATACCCAAATTTATCAGATGTTGTTTTAGCCAGCCAGAAGGAGAATGAGCAAGTAAAAGGGTAGGAAAAAGTATCCTCCCCTGTCTTCTCCATAGGTTGGGTTAAATTGCTAATGACTTCTGAAAGGAAGAGCACAAGGTATGGGAGTGACCACAAGGCTGCACAGAAATACCAACCAAGTCCTATAACCAATAATATATTCGTATCATAAGCTGAAAGAACCCAGTATAGCAAAACTGTCATTTTCATTACATTCCCTGAGGTGATAAACAGCACCGCAGGGAACACATAATGCAGATAAGAGTTCAGATAGAACCACCATGTGAATAGCTCAGCAAAAATTTTTATCTGTTGTATGGTCACTATGAGAAACTTGTATAACAAATTTCAACACACTCTTTGTCAGATCAGTCTTTATCTCAACCCTTCGAGCCCCACATTGGGCACCAAAAAGCACTGTGGTGGTTTAGCCTTAACTGAACAATGACCAAACCACCCAGTTACTCCTCCCCAACTCAGCAGGATGGGGAGGAGAATCAAGAGAGAGTTGTAGAACTTTCTGGGTTGAGATAAGGACAGCTTAATAGAACACCACAGTGAGTAGGCAGTTACAATGATGGCCAAAGGAAAACGAGCAATGCCCAGTGTAACTGCTCACCGTGCTCAGCCCGACGCTCAGCCCCGACGCTCAGCCCGAACTGCAGTTGCTGCAGTGGTGGCAGCGCTGCCCCGGCCCGGCTGCTGCCCTTCTATCCCGAGCCTGATGGCACATGGCATTGAATAGCCTGGCCACGCCCCCTAGCGGCTGCTGGGGAGAGTTAATTCTATCCTGGCCAAACGCAGGACAAACCTTTAAACTATTCGTAACATCTGCTGAATGTCACTATGGTAGACAGAACTCTACATTAAATAGGTCTTGATTGGACCAGTGTAGATTTCTGCACAAGACACCTCCTGGCCCTGCAGAGGTCAGTGTTAAAATTCCTACACAAAGCAGGTGAACTCTCAGATAATTCTGGGATTATTTTTGAGGTGTCTGTGCATTCAGGACACACTGCATGAGCTGAATGCTGCTGGCACCACAAGCAAGCAGCAGCAGCATAACTTGTGTTGCTGTTGGACAAGTGTAGGATCGCCCTCTCCTCTCCTCTCCTCTCCTCTCCTCTCCTCTCCTCTCCTCTCCTNGCGCCCTCTCCTCGCCTCTCCTCTCCTCTCCTCTCCTCTCCTCTCCTCTCCTCTCCTCTCCTCTCCTCTCCTCTCCTCTCCTCTCCTCTCCTCTCCTCTCCTCTCCTCTCCTCTCCTCTCCTCTCCTCTCCTCTCCTCTCCCATTTGAAATATAATTCAGATGTGTCTCCTTTCTTTCCAAAATTGCCACTGGGCTCACTCCACAGATTGACATAATTCCCCAGATATCACCGTGCTAAAACTTGTATGATTCCACTACCAACCTCTTCTGACCCCATACCTGCCTGGGCTGTCCCAAGCTTCCCTTGTCCTTGGGCTAGTGCCTAGTGGTGGATGTGGCAACGATAGGTTAATAGCTGGACTCAATGATCTTAAAGGTTTTTTTCCAACCTAAACAATTCCATGATTCTGTCATTTCCATGTTGCAAACACCCTATAACTGTGCCACTAGCTCCAATGGAGGATAGCCCAGATGCCTTTCTCATGTATATCATCTCTTGGTGTAAATATGACATTAACTCAATTGAGGTGAGTTAAATTTGGATTCTCATGCTCAGCTTCGAATAGACAGAATTTAGATGGTTTAAAGAAAACCTTTTACATTACTTTCCTGTGTCTCCGGTAGTATTTCCTTTGCCTTTTTTTTTAGCTGCACAGCTATTTAAAACCTGAAAAAAAAAGTCATAACTATTGTTATATGTCAAATAATATCCAAAATATCCTCCAACAAGCTGTACAAGTAATTCTGTGTATGTATCAAATACTTGATTCCTTCTTAGACAGTGTTACAGCTTGTGAAATAGCAGCCAGATATTTTAAAAATTGTTATTCACTTGATAGTCTAGGAAGTGTTTTTAATCAATTTGACTGTATGGAGTTATTTTATGGTCAATATAGACTATTACATACACTATGATTAAATTGAACTAAATTATTTTGGGCATAAAAATAGGCAGTGGGGTTTAATTTCCAGAGCTGGGCATTATAGACCTCAACTGGATCCTGTCAATGTAATGAGAGTTGTTGAAGTTACAGGACCTCCCTATAAGGCTATGCTACAGGTGCTTTGTCTAAGTTTTTATTTCCAGTTTCCAAGTGAGTGAACCACGGGGCCTTTATGAAAAAAAAGGAAAGTCTTAAACAGCTAACAAGACCAAGGCTTTCTAAGGAAATCAATCTGTTAGTTAAAGCATTTAGGAAAGATTTGCTCACTGAGGTTTCAGGTGTTGCAGGTTTTGAGTTTCCTTGTTGCAGGAGCTCCCTCGCAGATACACATGTGAGTATCCAACTTTACAGAACTTCAGAAAGGACAGCCAAACCCAGAAATGCTTAAAATCACCAGCCTTTTCTGAAAGGCTTCACTGGAAGTTGTCATCCCAATCTGTAGGTAACAATAATCTGGAATGCTGGAGCAAGAAACAGTCACAGTGATTTCTGTTAGTGTGTATGTACCATGAGCAGTAGGAAGTATGTCAGGATCCAAAAGCCTGAATGGGAATGCATTGCTTAAAGCACTGATTTAAGTTTCAGTCCTGCAAACCTTGAGCATGTGCTTAATTTTAAACATACAAGTAAATTCTATTTAAACATGCAAATGAATTCTGTTGATGTCAAGAGAGTGTCTGTTTAGCAACTGTGAAACTGATATCAGCAGTTCTTTGTTTGGGTTTTAAGTTTGTATATCTCTATTACTGGGCAGATCCAGTTGACATTGAGTCATTTTTTCCAACACTTATTTTGTTGGTTGGAACAGTATGACTACAGGATGGAAAGTTGAACATCTCTATACCACAGACTCAAGTTGGATGATTTATGAGCAATGTGTGGGGTAAGACTTTAGAGCAATATAAATTATACCTGTTCATCATGTTGACTCCTTTTAATGTGTACCACATGTTACTATGACAACATTCATGGGATATATGTTTTAATTTCTCTTGCACAGAGGAAGTGTGTCAGGTCTGCACATTTCACTTGATTTTATGGCTGAGTGCTGTGTCTAATGCAGGTTGTAAATCTTCTTGGAAAAATATATAAGAGAGTTTTCATCACAGTGGCTCTCCTGGCAGTTCTGAAGTTTTTAATAAGCATAATTTAAATTTAAAAAAGATTTTGTGATGTGGAGATGTCTAAAGGGGGGGCAGCAAACACCATACAGAAAAGAAGTTACATGGTAACAATTGCTGAATGTGTTAACACAGTCAGACACATTGTGAAAACCTTTACTCTGATAAACCTTGGGAAAGTATCTTGTGGTCAATATTTTATTTCCTGTTTCCTTATAATAAGCACATGATAATTTTTAAACTTCAGCCTTTTTTTTTTTAACTCTGTGGAAAAAGTGGCTCTAAAAGTTCCTTATAGTTCTCTAACATGGGACTTGAAGGGTTCACATGACAGGGAGACTTTTCTTTTAAAAAGTAGACACGTAAACTAAATGGCTTTCTGAATTGGGTTAGACGGTCTCAGTTCCTGCACCCTAAGCTGTTGTTCTAGGTGACAATTAGTTTGTATCTGCATCTGAAACCAATACTGAGAAAAGTGACAGCGAGTTGTGCTGGTAAGTTGTTGAATGGAATTATTCAGCAGGCCAAAAGCCATTAATCACAGGGAATGTTCTCCCCATGATACTTCAGCATGTAGTTAAACAAGACTCCACTCATTTATTTACTTTTCAGAGTAATTTTTTTAATCAAAGTGGGAACACTAACTGCAGAGATTCTCACCCAAAGTAAAATCTCCTCCAAATCACGAAGTTAGAACTAAAACATAACCGCGTGTAGAGAATGAAGAGTTTTAGTAATTTCCTGTCATTTCCCACCAAATTAAATTTTTGCCTTGCCACACTGCTGTTTAAAACCACAGATCCCATCTCATGGAGCACCCTATATGAAGGTTCTCACTTCTTTTCTTGTTCTAACAAACATATGTTCATAAAAAAGAGGAGAAAATCTACAGGGCCTTCTTGCAGGCTCTTTTTTATATCACTCTCATCTTGTCCTTCTATCTGCTGTGGCTTTTGCATTTGGACAAGTAATGAAACAGTGGAATATCATCCTGTTTGGGACAAATGGCTGCAGCTGTTCATTTATATTCTCATATTGTATTGTCTATATTGTTATAATGGTATACCTGTCTTTCTAAGTATTTAGCCTTTGCTTATTGTCTGTAATCCACTCTGTGCGATACCCCTGGGCATACTATTGCAGCTTAATCCTGTTATCCTATACATTTATTACTTCTTGTAAAGTTGAGGCACTTTTACAAAGCATGGCTCTAGGGGAATTTACACCTTAGAAACACCTAACAAATATAGTTAGCAAAGGGTTTTCTGAAACCTCCAAAACAGTCCTCACCTGACCTTCCACCAATGGGAAGTACCACAACTTGAACATTAGCTGACGCTTTATCACTGCATTAGAAACAGCTCTTGAGGGCCACTTGAGAGGCATGAGTGACCTCCCACATGCTGCCCACCACAGCTTTGAGAATAGATGTTATACTCAGGATCACAAACTCAGAGTACAGCTGACTCCCTGCCCAGCTGCTGCAGAGATCATAAGAAAGACTGTGCCTTTATTGTGATTCCTGAAATTGCAGGTGTTCTGCTAAGCTTTCATTATGGATTTTGTGAGCTGCCTGCGATCTCCTGTTTGACATGGACTGTTAGGAAAGTCCCTTCCTGGAGCCCATCAACGTATGAGCAGAGATCTGTGATGCTCTTTCCTCACAAGGCCAGCTGCTGGGACATGCTTTCTTTGTCCTCTGCAGTAAAAAAAAATGTGATAGTATAAATTGTTCCATGACTTTCTTTTCCATTTATGCCTGGCCTGTTTGGATTGTTGCAGATGGTTCAAATTCATCCTGCACTTTGACTGAGATTGTTTTCCTCATTTGGAAAGCTATACAAGCTTCTTTTTGCAGCAGAGGCTTGCTTCATTTGGTAACACCAGGAAAACTGACAGAATAGGACTGAAAAAAAAAATCTTTGCCTATAGCTTCACAATTTTTACTTAAGAATATAAATACTAACTTCTGATGTGATTTTCAGGTTGGCCATACCAGACTCACATAAAGGGCCAGAATATTCACAGCCCTTTCATCTGATAGACCTAGACTCAAATCGCAAGTGTATGCCAAAGGACAAAGAGCAGCTTTATGTGGGGCAACTTGAGTCTGTTCTGTTAATCCTGACAGTAGAGAACTGTTGTAGATATCAACTGAAAAACAAACAAAATTTTGACAAGGTCAAGTTTCACCATCTGTGTTGTGAGGAAACACTGGTAACAAGTTTGTATATATTTTACTGGAGATGCTGCAAAAAACAATGGTGCTTTTAACCACGTTAAATTGTGTAGGAAGAAAAGAACTGAAATTCATAAACATACAAGTATGCATTTTCTCTGAAGAATATGCTGAAAATTATAAAGAAGCATAATATAACATACATTTCCGTTTTTTTCCAAGGGAACATGCCAACATATGATAGTCTTGCTAAGCATTTTTCAGATGAACATAGTGCACACTACACAGCTTAAATTTGGCAGAGGAGTAGGAACAGGGAGAAGTATACTTTGGTTGGTTTCTCATATTGTCTGTGGCGGAATTTCCAAAGCACATAAGTGATTTAGGTACATCAGTCCACTGGAAGTCTGTTGTTAAAAATCCTCCATCCCCCATTTATCATGGGAATACAAGGAGAGACTTAGAAACTTTCATTGTTGGTATTTCAAAAGGTTTATATACCTTTACAGCAAGGAGGTAAGAAAACAAACACAGTTTCAGCAGAGATAATTGCTTTGATGAGAAGTCAGGTATTAGTGTAGACCTTTGGCAGCTATCTTGAATAGCTTATTTAGCTGTCATACTTAGCACTGTAGCCACACCAGGCTAAATGTATGTTGATCTTTCCTGATCCTGCAGCCCCAGCAGCCCTAGGTGTCTCTGGTATTTGGATAGGAAGCCATCTGGAAATGCTAGGCACAAAAATCTCCAAGGCACAATATGAGAATTCTTGTTAAAACCATACTTTAGCTCAAAGAAACTGAAAAAGCAATGTGAGCATTTGCTTCTGACACTGGAACTGATCTAACAGGTGAGGAAATGAGAAGGATCTGATTCTGGAGTCAAGAGCAGATGGATTAGACAATGTAAAGAAATATATTTTTAAAAAGCAAACAGAAAGATGGTCCATAGCCAGACAACTCCTTGCCTTTGTAAACAGTGTACAACTAAGAGCAGTAGATGATACGTAGGTACCTCCGAGACTGAAGGAAACCAGAAAAAACTGGATTGGCTGCAATGAAATACTCTGTCATGACCCCACTGCTGTTGGCTTGTGATCAGGTATGCAGTTGTAAATGAAAAGTATCACAAAAGCCTGAAAACTGAGTCTGAGATAAAGCATTTGCATCTTGCCAAAGTGCCAGGAAAGATGCAAAATGTAGTTACTGCTTTTTAAAATGGCTTTGTTCGCTACAAACATTTAAAATGTGCATAGGAAATTTATGTGCCTCTCAAGGATGCAGTTGACAGTAGTGGTTTTAGGCTTGGTGCTACAATGATTCATCTCCATGACTGACACAAATTAATTTGAAATGTGATAGAGTCACCAGAGCCATCAACACATTTACACCACATGACTTTTTCCCAGCTGATAATGCTGTACTTTATGGTGGATTTTGGCTGAACTCAAAGCAGAAAAGAAGGCAAAGGTTGGAAAGTGAATGGAAAACAGTCCAACATAATGAAAGTGCATCTGAATCCAAATTTGGAAGTTAAGCACAAGTACAGGAAGGATAAAAAAGGACACATATATCTTGACAGTCCTGGTAAATTTGAGAGCTATGTTCCAAGGGCCTAGCTGTGACTCCGGGCTGAAGGAAGCTTAGCATTAAGATCTGTGTAGGAGTGGACAGATATGCTTTCATCTTTTTCTCTGCTAAGGTTCATTGGCATAAAAAATATGAACATGAACTGTTTTTATCCTGCTTTCAGAATGGTCCAGATGCCAGATAGGCATCTATATTGCTGCCACAAGTGGGAAAGTTAACTGAAGAATCATAGAAGTATAGAATTGTTACAGTTGGAAAAGACTTTTAAGATGATCAAGTCCAACCACTAACCTCACACTGCCAAACCCATCACTAAACTAAACCATACCCCTCAGTACCTCATTTGTGCATCTTTCGAATATCTCTAGGGAAGGTGACTCCACCACCTCCCTGGGCAGCCTGCTCCAATGCTTAATAACTCTCTCAGTGAAAAATATTTTCCTAATGTCCAACTTAAACCTCCCCTTTCGGAACTTGAACCCATTTCCTTGTGTTCTATCATTCATTACTGAAGAGAAGAAATTGGCCCTCATCTCATTACAACTCTCCTTCAGGTAGTTGTGAAGAGTGATCATATTTCCTTTCAGCCTCCTCTTTAGGCTAGACATCCCCAGCTCCCTCAGCCACTCCTCACCAAACTTGTTCACTAGACTCTTCATCAATTTTGTTGTCCATCTCTGGACACACTCCAACATCTCCATGTCCTTCTTGTAGTGAGGGGTGCAGAACTGAACACTCAGCAGAACACTCAGAAGTACTCAGCCTCACCAGTACCAAGTACAAGGGGATAATCACCTCCTTAGTCCTGATGCTCACACAAATTTTGATACAAACCAGGATATCATTGGCCTTCTTGGCCAATAGAGCCACCTGGGCACACTGCTGGCTCATGTTCAGCCAGCTGTTGATTAACATCCCCAGGTCCTTTTCTGCCTGGCAGCTTTCCAGCCACTCTGCCTCAAGTCTGTAAGGTTGCCTGGGGTTGTTGTGATCGAAGTGCAGGACCTGGCACTTGACCTTGTTGAACCTCATCCAATTGCCCTTGGCCCATCTGTCTTAGTAGACAGCCCAGTTGGTGGGCTGATATGTAAAGTGACAGACAGGAGGGAGGTTGCCCATCTGTTCCATGGATTATGAATTAGAGGTCTGTAGGAGACTGGCATTGGTAGATCCAATGTGTTTCCTGTACTTTCAGGTCTAAATCATGGCTTTGGGCATACATGAATGATTTTTTTTTAAATGCTGGGTTATGTCTGACAATGATAAGCTGTTACAGTACACACCCCAGAGGAGGCAGACCTGTCTTCTATTCTTTTAAATACGCATTTACAATCTAAGTTGAAATGAGCATCTTGAGTATTCACATTTTTGCTGAAGCTAGACAGAAATGCTGCCAACAGCAGGAGATTCATGTGGCCAAAGAGACAATTTAGTTTTAAATAAAGTTTCTAAGGTAAGACTCATGTAGAAGCTTGAGACCAAGCTTAACTCGGTGTCATTCCTGGGCTTACAGGTATGTGTGCACCTGCAAAAGAAATGGAAAGTGCTCTATCTTCCCATCTTTATCATTTGGTAGATAGAGTTGTTCTAGCTGTTTCTGTAGTGGTCAGAGATCCTCATATTCTGTGGACATTTTTTTTTTTCCATAAGGGACAATAGGAATATGTTTTTCATTGCCTGGACATTAATACCAGTGTGTCCTTTTAAGAATGCTAAAATACACTGAGGTTTGACTCAAACTGTGACATACATTCATCCTATTGGAATTACTGCATGTTCAGGTCTTCTTTTTCATTGAGAAAATCTAGATGACAGGATGGACATTTTGCAATGTTTTTACTAAACTTGGTGTACACTACTCAGGTAATAATATTAAATGTTTGTCATTCTCTGTCATTCTGTCTGACATTCTGTGTCATGTCCCGGTACTGCCAAGCAGAAGGTAATAATCAGCAGTTTGTGAGATGAACTTAGCTTAGTTCATTTCTATGTTGTTAATGCCTCAATTTTACTGAGATTCCATGGTGACAGATGCTTTAGAAACTCCCATGAAAAACTCATTTCATATGTTTGAAACGTTGAGAAAATGAGAAATTTATTCTTCCATCTTGTACACAAGAGAATTTTGTTGACACTGTGTTTTAAAATTGCCCCACTAACTTCAAAGATGGATTTCTACAAGTCATAATTAATATTAAAAAAATATCCTTTTGTCTGTCCAAAACAGTGAAGCAGAAATGTAATTGTGAATGTCAACAAAATCAGATATGACACATATTATTGTCCAGGCAAGTGACTTGGGCAGCTGTGATACAGAGAATTGATAAGATCTTGCCTCGGGCAGAGGGGGAATGTTGACACACCTGGATAGTCACATTTTATCAAGGAGTCAAAGCTGCAGTTTCATGCTCTGGTGGAAAGTGGCATTTCTCGTGTCAAAAATATTTGATTTCTCAAAAGACTAGGACCTGAGCTAGAGCTCATTATATCTGAGATTTAGCTTGTGCTTCTTTATATTCAGTAACTTTGAAAAAAAACAGTCTACTGGGGGTTCAAATGTATTATTCAACCTTTTTCTTGACAAAAGCAAACATATGAGAGTAAATAATAAGATTGTTCGTATCAAGTACCAATATTTTTTAAACCAAATTCCACTATCTCCATCTCTATCCCTGGTGGCTGCCCATAATGAAGATGTAATTGCATTTTGTCATACAGTTAAGATTTTATTATCAACAAGCAGTTTATCCAGTCTTTGGCTTAATTTGCTGCAGATGAAAAGACATAATTGGGTTTGTGCAGAGTCAGGTGTGGTCTGCAAGATGTATGCACTCAGGTGCAATGCCATAAAATGCAGGTGATCTAACCAGTAATACTTTATATCCTGGCACAAAGCCAGAGCAGAAAAAGCCCACAAGGGAATGCCTTCAAGAGACTTCCAGATGGTTCTGTATAGGCAGCTTGGGCCCAGCTTGATTTATTTGCTTTGGCTAAGTGTGGATATAGCATTCAACTGAACTGGAAAGCTAGTCAAAAGCCTGGAGCACAGGGGAGCGGAGTATGGAAACAAATATGACTCTGCAATATGATTCTCTGTGCATGCTTTTTTAACTACTACACTCTCTGTTCTTCTGTGACTTGGACATCACAGATCCCTTTATGTATCACATAGAGATAAGTATATATGGACACATGTTTCTACTCTTGAGGATGTATGAAGTATTGTCTGGCATTATTTCTGTGTATCAAATTCAAGGTTGTGTTCACCTCCTTTTTCTTCCTATTGCATTTGTTCTCCTATATTTCATCATATGGTTTTATTTATGTTTTGTCAAGGGTAACCCTGCTCCAAGGTACTGTTAAGTTAAAAGAAGTAACTAAGAGTTTTCAGCTTCAGAAATAAGCTCTTGATACTTTGTCCCTCAAATTCATGATTGCCTGTGGCACATCATGTATTTAGGGATGTAAGAACTTGCCTCTGGGCTGTTGAATGGACACGGTTCTACAGCTTTGAAATAGCCAGTGGACACTGACATTAGAGAGGCACTATGGAGAGCTACTGACTGACACCTTGCTTCTGGAGCACGAGTTAACACACAAATGGGGACATTGCACTTCGTTGTTCACTGAAAGTATTTTCCAAGTCAAAAACTGTCACTTCAGTTTCTCTGAGTTTTCAATGACCAGATATAGTTAACATCTACCAAAAAAATCTTTTAAATTCTCAGACCATGCTTGGCCAGGACAGGATTTGGGCCATATTCCTTCATGGTTTCTGTTGTTCTTGATCTTTTGTTTTAACACTAAGCAAAGAAAATACATTAGGAATAAAGTGCAACCTGGAAAGCAGATTCCACTAGGATCAGGCAGAATTAAAACTACCAGTCCAGAGATTTAGCCGGTGATGCGAAGGTGTCAGTGATGAGACTGTACTGATTGAATATGCATCTTATCATTTCAGAGTGACATGAGATTCAGTGGGATTTTGCTGGTCCCAGGTGGAAAGTGCTAGGTCTTCAGAAATACTTTCCCACACAGTATTTTTTCAGTTAAGTGATGGATCCTTGAAAAGGATATTCTCTTTCTATGATATGTGATATGATGTTTTTTCCACAAAATTAAATTGATAAGCCAAATGCGCAAACCTGTTTCCTTGCATGCAACCAGAATCACCTCAAGAGTCACCTCGGTCAGAGCAAATGCCCTTGCAAAATTACTGGAGGGACCATTTCAGAAGAATATATTCAGTGTGACTGGTGAAATATTTCATGCTACCTCTCATTGCAACACTATATTCCTTATAATGGTTTCAGTTATATATAATGAGTCAGAGCCCTCTACGCTACCCTAGTTAAGCCACATCTACGGTACTGTATCCAGTTCTGGGCTCTCAAATTCAAGGAGACAGGAAATTTCTAGAGATAGTCTGGCAGAAGTCTACAAAGATGATGAGGGGACTGGAATCTCTCTCTCACAAGGAAAGGCTGAGAGACCTGGAGCTGTTTAGCCTGAAGAAGAGAAGGCTAAGAGGGGACTTTATAAATGCTTATAAATATCCAAGAGGTGGGTTTCACGAGGATAGGGCCCTGGTACAGGCTGCCCAGGGAGAATGTGAAATCTCCTTCTCTGGAGGTTTTCAAAACCCACCATCTTCCTGGGCAGCATGATCTGGGTTAACTGGTTTTAGCAGGGGGTCGGACCAGATGATCTCTGGAGGATCCTTTCAACTCCTACCACTCTGTGATTGTAAGGGAGAATAAAGCTGTCTTCAGACTTCTAAATTTTACAAGGACAGGGAACTGGGCTTCAGTCATCCCTGCAGGGAAGTGTGTTCAACAGCTGTTGCTGTTCCTGCTGCTGTTGGCTGGATGAAATGGTGAAATAATGGCATGGCCTTCAGAATACTATCTGCCCCTGCCTGCAAAAACAGCCATGACCCAATACAGCACATCTCTCACTGGGTGTCAGTAGCAAGCCACGCTTAGTAGGGCTGCTCTTGTCCTTGTCTGGACAAACCTAATGACTGATGGTTCTAGATGCATGTAGAATGAATATTGATGAGAAAGCTAGGGGGAAATCAAATCTGAATTTAAAGACAACTAACACTTGGCCAAAGAGACTTGCATGGGAAATGGATTAAAACACCCATACACTGATAATGCCTAACCCCATCTCCATAGTGCAGTACCCACCATACTAAATCATGCTGTAACATATTTCAAACTAGATAGACCTGTGTAGAAATCTGGATAAAAAGATGATGTCATAGTCACACTCTGAGATTAATATATTTCCTTGTAAAGGTTGTTGAGACTATAACCGTTCATAGGTGGTCAGGAATGTGTTTTCCAGATGACTGAACTTCCATCACATCTGAATGAGGTCTGACAGCAGATTGAGGAAAGAGATCTGCTTGATGCTCTTCATCCTGTGCAATACCAAATACCCTTATTGACCATTGAAAACAACAGGACCTTTGGTATTCAAGATTTTTTCCAGGCTTGATACTGAAATAACAGACAAGTCCTTCAGAATGTGAGGTTTTATTGTATGTTCCCAGAGATAAGAAACAGGTTTGACTATCCAGAACCAGGAGTTCTGAAAAACATTGCAGTCCAGTATAATGGCTTTATCAAATTTAAATACATACTATCCCATATACTATATAGTTTTGAAAAATATCCTGTCACTTATAAAGTCTTGAAAAACAAGAGTGTTCCATTTACAGGTCTGTTAAGAATTACAAGCTAATGTGGTCAACACATTAATTCACTATGAGGCTTTGCTACTGTAATCTGTCATTATCAGTCCCAGAAGTGGAAAGCCAGCGTGACATTTAATGGCATATAGAGACATAAAATCTGGAAACTGCTGCAACTTCTTACAAGCCAAGTAGAATAAAAAACATTAATCAAAAAGGCCATAAAGTGCAAATGATAAATGGTTATGTAAGACAGCAAACCACGTGTCACTGCTGCTGCCTTCACCCTTCTGTTCCTCCAGCAAAAAAACACCGAACTGACAATCACTTCAGTCAGAAAAACTGTTATCAGGACTGCTACAACTGAACAGATCTAAAAAGACTGAAGTCCTAAGAAGTGAGCAGTATCTAGGATCTTTATTGTTATTTGTTGATTGGTAAATAACAGCAACGGGAATGGGCCAGGAAGAATTGTGCAAAAACTATTTGGAATGGGGAGCTCTACAATAGGAGGAAAAGGAACACTGCAGAAAGATGAATCTTGGCTTTGCGAAGGGTCAGAGCTGTACTGAAGTGGAAGGCAAGAAGCTCTAGGTAGTACACAGATCTCACTCTGTTCTATGGGATAAATATTTTGCTTGCATCCACAAGGAACTCTCCTTACTGTTTGTCTGACTAAACCATTACACATGATCTAGCAATAACAGAATATCCATGACAACCAAAAGTATTTGGCATTCCAGCAATCAACCTGTGCATGGTAGAAGAAGAGTCATGCCTGGAACACTTGACAGAATCCAATCCTGATGATCTAGCTCTTTCTTGGACTCATTAACAACTGCTATAGCACTTAGCCAGGAGTTATATGGGCCTAGTGCATCCGCATGGTGCCTTGTGCTTTGCCAGGTCATGATGTCAGGCCCATAAAAAATGGAAAAAGTAGAGTTACAGTCTAGTTTCCCTGCTGTACAGGCTCAGCTCAGCCCATTCTTGGAATCAGTCTTTTGGTTTTTTCACACAGCAAAGAGGATGTAAACCTACTAGATACATCAAAGACAGATGGTATGAAGACGATGTTAATTGCATTGAAAGGACATATACTAGAAAGCTGCAAAAAACTGGAAGAGGACAAGGAGTCAAAAGAATTTACTGTGATTCATAGTAGGAGGAGTACCTTCTTGCTTTATATTCTACATGGTGGAAACTGCAAGGGAAGCTAATATTTTTGATTGCATCAGTAACAGAGGAGAAAGGCTAGGACTGGATGTTGAGTGTAGTGGTTTTGCCTGGGCCAGGTTTTAGTAGTGAAGTGCTACAGGGATGGCTTCTTTAAACAAATTGCTGCCAGAAACTTCCCCTGTGGCTTGACAGAGCCAGTGCCAGTCAGTTTTAAGATGGACTAACAGCTGACCAAGGCCTGGCCAATTAGTGACTGAGATAATGCCTCTGTGAATAATGTATTTGAGAAAGGGAAGAAGTTGCTGCACAGTTGCTAGACTGCAGCAGCAAGAAGAAATGAGAATGTGAGAACAATGTCTCTGCAGACACCAAGGTCAGTGGAGAAGAAGAGAAGATGCTTAGGTACTGGAAGAAAGATTCCCCTGTGACTTGTGGTGAAGACTATGGTGAGGCAGCTGTACCCCTGCAGTCAATGGAGACCACCGGGGAGCAGAGATCCACTCACAGCCCATGGAGGACCCTACACCGGAGCAAGTGGATGCTTGAAGGAGGCTGTGACTCTGTGGGAAGCCCAACCTGGAGCAGGACCTGAGAGCCCATGGGAAGAGAGGAGCCCAGGCCAGAGCAGGTTTGTGAGGGACCCAGGCTGGACCAGTTGGTACCTGAAGGACTGTTCTCCTTGTGGGTGACCCACTTTAGGGCAGGATGTGAGGAGCTGGCCCTGTGGGAGGCCCCATGCTGGAGCAGTTCTTGAGGAACTGTAGCCCACAGGAAGGACCCACACTGGAGAAGTTTGTGAGGGACTGTCTCTGTGGCAGTGAACCCACAGTGTAGCAGTGGGAAGTGTAAGGAGGCTTCCCCCTGAGAAGAAGCAGCAGCAAAGTCCCTCTGCAGTGAACTTGACTGTAACCTGCATCCCCTGCGCTGCTGGGGGAGAAGAAGGAGAGTCCTGGGAAGAAGGAGGAGTGGGAGGAGGTGTTTTAAGATTTGGTTTTATTTCTGTTTTCCCTACTCTGTTCTGATTGTTCATTGATAAATGTTACTTAAGAAATTATTCCCACTATAACATTATGAAGCCACTAAAAACAGTTTCATAAATCAAACATTTAGAATCCAGATTCACTCAGATCTGATGAGTGGTATGAATATCACTGCATTAGTCTTACTGTGTTTTTACCTAATCATTGGCTTTACAAAATGCTTTTTGCGCAAAGAACATTAAAATCAAGCAAAATTGCAAAGAAAGATGCAATAGCTTTTTGTCTGCAGCTGTTCATGCCACTGCATTTTGTATGCTTTTGTTCCTGGACTGACAGCAAAAGTTGAGATTTAGGTACTTAACTGAAGTGTCTCAATGCAGAGAGGAATCTCAGGTTATATTCCTAGGTAAAGACAAGGTGATGTCAATGGAAGATGATTGAACAGACAGGCACACCTTGGGGAGATGAGTTAGTACATAGGTTTGCTGGATCACCTCCGTTTTCCTTGCCTATAATGATAGCTTGATTTTTGAGGGTCCTTAACTCTGTAGCTAAACCCTGTTGAGAAGGGTCTGGGTGCACATCCTCAATGTTCAAAACTAATAAGCAATGGCTCTCTACTCATTGTCTGTTGATTTTTTCCAGTGTAAATATCTGGAAATGATGCAGTACTTGCCACAAATAGCTGTACAACTTCTCACTGTTGCTCCTTGGTTGTCTCCAGACATATCCTCCTTTCAAATTCTGCAGTAATGCTGGCCATGAGACAAGACAATACAAAACAGGACACAGACTTAGTGTTTTCGTAGAAGAATCCTTATGGCAGTCAGTCACAGAAGCCATTTGTTCATTGTGCAACAGCAAGTCTACCAGTCTGTTTCCTGTATATTCATCTAAGAGGAATAGCTGATAAACTCAGAAAGTCTATTTTATTTTTTTTATCTTAACATCAGAAAACAAAATGTCTAGTGAAAACTGGATAAGGTGTAACAACCCTGTCTCTGTATCAAATGTGTGATTTAGCTTCCATGTCACTGAAAATTTATCTAGGAAACTCCTTGTGAGGAGCAAAAATATACCATAAAGGTGAACTACATTGGCTGTTCTTCTGAAAAAGCAGTATCCAGGGAATTCTCACCCAGACAGTCTCATACTATTTAGAGAAATGCCTAGATAACACTTATTGCTTCTGGAATTTCTACTAAAAGAAAACTTAGCAATAGGTTTCCTACTATTTTTCTGCATCTTGTGAAACTGGTATGGTTCTGGAAATACAGGAAGCAATGTCTTTCGTTATAATATGGCACATTAAACTTTGTTCTGGTTAAAAGAAGAAATGAACTTACCCCTAAGCAACAGCAATATGTTATTTCTGGCAATGTAACTAGCTACAGAGCCTTAAAGTTCAAGTGGTGAACTAAATTTATAGAAGAAAAATCTAGAAAAAAAAGTACTATTTGTACTATTTAATTCCCTGTCTTGTTACTGGCCATGCTCCTAAAACCCATTTTTCTTTTCTTTGTAGACACACTGTTATTTTCCCCTTGGTATCAGCGACACAGTACTTCTAAATTAATTTCAAATAACCAAATATGGAACCAAGAGAACTCCTTCATCTTATCTAACATACAGTGATATTGCAGACAATTATAACTTTCTTCATGTATTACTAAGGGAACAGAACAGTGAATAGTGAATCTACAGACTGTCCAGGAGATGTCTCTCTCTTCCTAAAATACACCAAAGCCATTTGTGTTTTAAGGGATGTATCTTGGATTGCAGATGTTGGCTCCCCCAGCCTGCAGTTATGACCTTGCAAAGAAAGCAATACACAGTCTGACCGCTACGTATGCTGGGTTCTGCTGTGGGGTTTGGCTGCTGTTTCCAGTGCAAATGCCTCATTTTCAGGTTCATGTTTTTAAAAACCATGGGAGCTGAACAAACATTTGTGCTACAGCCTTGTTTTTTTCTCATGCACTTCAAACTTCTGTGGTAGGTTAACTGGCTTGTTTTCGACAATGAAGTAATTTATTCTACAGTTCTGTCACTGTGACAAAAGAGCACACGGTGATCTCAGTGGACTTTAGGGACACATGCAACTCATTGAAGCCTGAGTTTATGCTATTATTCTGTAGATAACCCAAAGAATTTAGCTTGGACAAGTAAATAATTCTATATTTTCATTGAAATTCATCACAAAAGAATTTGATACAGAGAGGTGTATTTTGCATTATTTTCAGTTCTACTTCACAGAACGTGCAGAATAGCAGATCACAGAATCAAAGAACAGTGAGGGTTGGAAGGGACTTTGAGAGATCATCTAGTCCAACTCCCTGCTAAAGCAGGTTCACCTCAACCATATTGCACAGGAATGTGTCCAGGTGAGTTTTGAGATCCTCCAGAGAAGGAGACTCCACACCCTTCCTGGGCAACCTGTGCCAGGGCTCCCTCACCCTCACAGCAAAGAAGATTCTCCTCATGTTCAAGTGGAACTTCCTGTGTTCCAGCTTGTGCCCATTATCCCTATTACTGGGCACTACAGAAAAAAAAGAGTGGCCCTATCCTCTGAACATCCACCCTTTAGGTATTTCTAAGTGTTGATAAGGTCCTCCCTCAGTCTTCTTCAGGCTAAATAGCACAAGTCTCTGAGCCTTTCCTCTTCGGTCCCCTCATCATCTTTGCAGCCTTCTGCTTCACTCTCTCAGAAGAATCCAGTCTCTCTTGAAATGAAGAGCCCAAATCCGGACAGAGAGAGCCTCATGAGAGTCAGTAGATATTAGTTTGGATAATCACACAGTAAAAGTCTTTATGCTTAAATAAATTGCTTTACTTTTAATAATACACAGAGTAATTGAAACACTTGCAATTCTAAATCCCTTGGATCTACTGGTTTTATTTTCTTTATTTCAGTGGCTTTATAATGTACTTTATGATGTCAGTTCAAGTCAATCAAACTTCTATGAGGAGAAAGACATAAAAATCACTTCCTTTTTTTTTTTTTTTTCCCTCTGGACAGAGTAGGCCATCAGCCTGATTATCCCAGTTCTATTATTATGTGTTTTTTCATTAATTTCACTGATTTATCAGTGATCTTTGTGAATTACAGAAATTGTGACACCCATAACAATATTTTTTTTTCTCATAGGAGGGTTAAATTCCTTTACCATAGAAAAAAAAAAAGAAATTATACGAAATTTTAGTCTGTTTAATAGGTTCTGTGGTTTTCAGTTGCTTTAAAGGAAAAATAATGTGATTTATATGAGCATTTACTGGCTACTGCCATTGGTGAAAGAACTATTGATTCATGTGGTGGTCTCAGGTGAATCTGTGGCCTTAGGAGCTGGCTGTCTGGCCAGCTTTGTGAAGATTAAGAAAGAGGAAGGGCAGGAGAATGCCTTAATGAAGTTATCCCGCTTCTGGAAAGAAATAGACAGCTGAATGTTCACATTTCTCTAAAAAAAAATCCTTAAAAAAGAAAAGGGGCAGTAAGATGCCCCCAGGAAGGAGTGGAGACAAAAAGGCAATGTTGAGCCTTTGTCCAAAAAAATCAGGCTATTCACACTTCAATATAGATTTACTTCAGAGTGACTTAGGTTTGACAGGAAGTCTCTGGGAGCAGGAGCTGTTCTATGGCAAGTCTGTCTTTCTTGGCAAAAATATGTCAGGTGGCAAGCTGAGTGACAGTACTTGGCTATAAGAAAAGTGAAGTTCCATCTAGGTTTCCTTTGCTCAAGGCATCAAAACTAAATGATGTTCACCTGTGTCAGTTGTCATTACACGATACCCCTCAAGGACTGAAAAGACAGTTAAAGAGTCATCAAGGTATTTAAGTTAAACTTAACTACAAAAAAGAGCTCCTTGTACCTTTCAGAGGTTGACTTCCAGGGTTTCTGCAAACTCAGAGGAAAGATACCATTTTGTCACCTTTTTAAGGACCTCTTTTTAGTTCTAGGAGCCAAAACCTACTCATTTGTCTTGAAATCTACTGAGCAGCAAAGATATTATGTGGTAATTAGGGAGACCTGTTGAATATCACATTTCTTGGACACACTAAATGAGGGCACAGTGTCCTGTGGAAATGTTCCTGTTACTCAGCTGGCTGTCATGGAAGGTCTTATTGTTGGTGGTTTTGTTTTTTTGTTCTACTTTGCAGCTGCACTACCCCCAGGAAGAAACATCGGTGCTTCTGCTGACTCAGTCCTAGCCCGAGCCTCCTGAACGCTTTGGAGCCATCTGATTCTGGCAGGGTCTGGAAATCATTTCCAGCCTGGTGTGTTTCATTTCAAAGTTTACTCAAATGGTGCAGCCAGGTGGAGCAATAGATTGTCTTGGTGAAAACAAAATCTCAAAGTGACCCTTAAAAAATAAAGAGAGAGAAATCTATGAAAAGAAAGAAGGAGGCTAACTCTGTGATGTCCTTAGAAAAGCAAACATTTTATCTCAAATACAGAGAGATATGAGAAACTGGAAGGACTGGTTTAAAGGGTTGAGGTTTTGGGCTGAGTCTTGAGGAATGTTTCTGCAAACTGTTCAACCTGTCAGCAGCCAGACTCAACCTGTTTGCCTTTCTATTGGGAGTAGAAAGCAGCCAGGGGTGTCCACAAGGACCTGGGAGGAGGGCAGAATCCAGGGCCAGTCTGAAAGAATTTTCTTTTGGATTCTCAACCATCCCTTACAGAAACTCGGACTTTAAAATTCCTGTATTGAGATGGTTCACTAGTAACCTTGATACGTTGTGTCAGGTATTAGTTATCCTTTGCTATTAAAATATGTCTGATTTATTTGATAACTTGGTTCTAAGTAGTTTCCAACTTGCCACAAGTAGATGCTTGTACTTTTGCTTCAGAACTGAGGAAAGAAGCCAATCTGGAAAGCAGTTACATTTTCCTACCTCCATGTCAACTTCTCTTCTTGTATGGTACCAGCTTCATTCAGCCTCATTCAGCAGAAAGTTCCTTAGAGACAGGGATGGACCTACATCCTGAGGTGCCTTGTGGCACCTGAGCAACATGACCCAGTGCATTATCACACGTCAATACTCCAAACAATTCTGAATTACCTATCAGCTTTTTGTCAGAGGGAATATTATCCACTAACACAGTACTGTATCCACCTAAGCCACCTACCCATAGAGTTTCCTATAGATAAGCTGAGTGTACAGCTCACTGCTCTGCTAGCTCAGTCATCAGGTTAAGGTGGGCAGGAGGGATACCTGGCTTGGTGCTCACAGAGGCTGCACAAAAGATGAAGTCCACACAGTGGCTGCTGCCATAGAGCACACTGGAAGGAAAACATCTGCGAAGTGGTAGAAACTGAGGAGCATCCTAGGACGTGACATACTGGTTACACTCACAACATTCAGCTAGCTTCCAGAATAGGCATCTTTTCAGCTCTGCAGAGCCAGCCTGAGTGAATAGTAGTGGAGTTTTTTCTGTATTTGTCCATATCTTGTGTAACTGAATTTTTAACTAGTTGTAAATATATCTATTTACTGAAGCCTGTCTTCTGAAAGAGCAATTTAACGGTATTAAACTTCTCCAGTGCTTAGCCAATGGGTCTAATTTGGCTACATATATTTGCAGACACTCTTGATGTTTATTCTACAGAGCTATATGTTTGCAGATCCTATTTTACTGTCTAATAGCACTGGATCTTCTCCATCTCTCTCGTCATCTCATTTTTTCCCCAAGAAACTCACTGTACAATTTCCAAATTCCTAATTTCATCCTGCTGTAGTCTTTGCAAGGCTCCTTCTTGGGGAAAAATGACAGTGAGTACAATTTCAGTAAATCTCCTGAATGTTTGTATTGGTGACTTCTGCAGCCTTTTCCTCACATTTATACCAGTGAGGATTAAAAGCCTCTATATACCTCTTAAAGACCTGAATGTGTGATTAAGTTACCAGGGTCTAAACAGATTCCTACAGGTCAGATGAGAAGTAGTAATTACCTGCTTATGTAGCACAAACTACTATGCCATTATGTAACTTAGGTAATTGTCTTTCCTTAAATGCAAGCTTTAATCAAATTAGTTTGTACGACAAGCCTGAACATGCTCATCTAAGTGGTGTCCATTGGCACCTACTGAATTCTAAATCACTGCAAAAGGGCAACATACCTGAGCTTCATCGTTGTGTAAAATGTAAAATTATCACAGTTTCTGTACTGAACCCAGGAAAGTGGTCCTTTAGCTACCACTGAAATATCTGGCTACAGTATTTTAAAATTACTTTGAAGTGCTATTAGAAAGAAGATGTTGTAGTTGTTTAGCAGCCTGCTGTGAAGGTATCGTGTTCTGGATGCTCTGATTAAGATGATGCCATCTGGAGCAGTAGAAGCCCTTTAGGAGAAGGGACAATCTTTTGGGACAAATGGACTGTGAGGAGAAAATTTTCTCAGTGACACAGAGAGGACTGCGTGACTGTTATTCAAGCTAAAAGAGCACTGAAAAACAATAGAGTGCAGAGCAAGGATGAGTAAAGGAGACATCATGCAGTGACACACTGGGCAAGAGATGTTGACTTTCACATCATTTATTTAACATCTTATCTAGAAGTTCTAAGCTTTCTCAATTTAAATTTTCCTTCTACTACTGAAGCCTCATGCTAGAGGCTGGAAATGTTTGAGTCTTCACTGAGTTCATGTCATGCCCTTTTCTTCAGCAACATACATTAATAGTGTGGATATGTATCCATGCTCCCTCTTTAACTTAAATGGCACTGAGTAGCAAACAAAAGGGACTCTTGGCACAGGACCTTGACCTGTGTTTGGGAAGAAGGTGCAAGTTCATGGAGTGACTGATGAGCTCCTGAAGGTTTATGGTTTTGACTCCTGAGAGCTGTTTATTTTTTACTTTCCACACAAAGAAGTGTGATAACTGAGAAATACACTTCAAGGATACATGCTCAAGCATGTCTGACTGAGAACATTTTCCAGGCCTTCGCTTCTGAGCTTTCACGTGCAATAAATAGTAAAAGAGCATGAAGGTGTGGAAAGCCCCCTTAAAGAGGAGACATGTGCCTGAGCTGAAGAAATGAGGACCATGTAAGATGAGGACCATATGAGGACATTTGGCCACCAAGACTTGAGAGTTGCTTTCAAGTTGCACCATAAGCAGGGTTGTCTGTTCTTCAGACTCATTACTGTACTGATATCCTCTGTTATGATGGCCAGAATTGTGATGATGACACTGTGGCCTGGGAGTGACCATTAGTGACAAGAAGACAATATGTACTGGTGCGGAAAACAAAAGAGGATCTCCTTTTCCTTCTTCTACCTCTATATGCACAATAAAATCTGACTCAGCCATATGACTCCTGGTTAGGTATCTGTAATGGGGTGAAGGCAGAGCCTACATCAGCTCCCTCAGCTGCTGTATGCCACTGTCTACCTTGCAAATTTATTACCAGCAGATGTATCATTTGCCCTGTACTTCACTGGTGTCCTCCATAGGGTCATTCCTTATTTGAGTGTACCAGTTTGATGCCACTGTCAGCTAGGTGTAAACAGTTACACCAGTATGAAACTGTTGTAAAGGCACAGAAAGTCACAGTATATGTCCTATGTGTAGAACAACAAAAAATAAAAATCCCCTTTTCCTTATTTCTCTATGAATACAAAATTTGAATTTCTTCAGAGCAATAGCTAGTTTCTGTGATCAGCTGTGAACAATTACTAAACTGCCTGCCTTGATGATTTATAGCTTTGTTATAAAAGCGTGTATTTTTTTCCAGGCTGCTTGCTAAACTCAGAGGAAGACCCTGAGTTAATGGTGATGATACTATTTTATCACCTGCTGTGAACTAAATCTAGAAACTAGTGAGATTTTTCTGAAGAAATTGCTTTGTAATGTGAAATCAATAAAGTCAATGCTGTCTTCCAATTTTTCCCCTCTGTGTGTAGAAATAGACTAATATCACGAAGTGATTTCTGGGGAAAAGGTGTTTATTTTCAGGATGAAATTTCTGGTCTGAACCAGAGATGACAGTAACACAAGGACAATAGAACAGTGCGTGGTCCAGCAGAGATAGTACCCATGAGGGAAACATGAGAATTCAGAGTTCAAGTTTTGAATCTGTTGCTAATTTCAATCCAGTGTAAATTCCTTTGTAACCTGCTATTTGGGCAGATATTTACTCTTTCATTAAATACTGTGAAAGATCCTGTTTTTATCACATTTCACAATGCATCTTTTATAACTTAAAATTTTGACTAGCTCTTCAAGGTAGTGAAATTAGTTCCTGCAGAGATGCAGTAAGAAATATCAGGTGACAATTTTCTTAGATTTTATTTCGTCTTGATGCTTGGTATCTTTTAAGAGTTAAAAAAATTAATGGAGAACACATTGTAGCATGTTAGTAGTTATTCTAAAGCTTCTTTTTAAGCTACATGTATCAAGCACCCTGGAGTTTTTGTTTGTTTGCGATAGTTGTTTTGTGTGATCATCTGTTATTAATTATAGTATTGCTGGTCAATTGGCTGTTGCAGTGATTAGTGGTATTGTTATAAAAGTATGTACACACCCTTAGTACGTGGGTGGTGGTGGTAGTTGTGTTGATATCATTCCTGTCTTTTTCATGGGACAGAGCTTTAGGTTTTATTTGGTTGGTGTATTTTTACCAGATCCCAATTCTTTTTACTTCTCATTCTGACATCTTTACAGCTCCACACTAACTGATACAGGAATGGGTCTTCTGAAGATGTATGGATTTTTGCCTACTATAGTAGATGCATAGTGCTCAGGAAGATACTGTCGTGGTTGAACCCCAGCCAGCAGCTAAGCACTGCACAGCTGCTTGCTCACTCACTCCTCCCTCCCCATGTGGGATGGGGAGGAGAATCAGAGACAACCCCCAAAAACTCATGGATTGAGATAAGAACAGCGTAATAATTAAAATAAAATATAATAACAGTAATAATAAAAATGCAACAATTATAATTACAAGGAATATAACAAAATAGAGAGAATGCAATTGCTCACCACTTGCTGACTGATGCCCAAGCGGTGATTTGCCCCTCCCACCATCTCATCTCAGTTTCTATACTGAATGTGACATTCTATGGTAGAATGGCTAGTTCGAGTCAGCTGTCCTGGCCATGTCCTGTCCTAGCTTGTGCACCTCCTCACTGACAGAGAATGGGAAACTGAACAGTCCTTCACTTGGGATAAGCCCTACTTAGCAACAACTAAAACATTAGAGTGTTATCAATGTGATTCTCACACTAAATCCACCAAAGCACAGACCTGTACCCAATCCCATCTGAGACCAGGACAGATAAATATGTTCTGTGGTCAAATCAGAAAAAAAGTATGTAGCGTCTTACTGACAGATAGATTTTCACATGACCACCCTTTAAACTGTAAAATAAACCATTGATAGATGGTTTTTACACTAGACAGTGACTTCTAAGAGAAAAACCAAGCCAGTCATTTTGATGTCAGAAAGTAAACAAAGGTTACATAAACCTCATTCAGAAAGAATTCAGTCATTGGTGTGGTATTTCTGTGTTACTTACGTCATGTTTGTGTACTATGTTTTTACATATGTGTGCTTTAGAACTTAGCCTTAGAGACACTTGTGGGGTTTTTCTGTTTTCTTTTCTTTTTTTTTTTTTTTTTTTTTAAATTTAATGGCACTAGCATTTAGAAGATTGCTGACCTCATGTTGGACAGTGTAACACAAAACCAGAACCACAGAGCTACCAAAGGGAACTGCTATGGCAATACACATACAGCTATTAACTGTGAAAATACTGCTGTAATTGACAAATGTTTTCTGGGACAGGTTTATGTTCTGCAGATTCTGAGGGCTAGTTCTATTCTATGCTTTGGAGAAGCATAGAATTTTGGACAAGGAGCCTTTAATATTGTTGCAGAGATGAGTGTAGTGAACCTAATTCTCCCATGCAAAGACAACTTCATAAAATAATTCCCCTTACCCTGTTGTTTTACAAGCAAATTCCACAGGCAAACTGGCTCCTACTACATTAGTTTAGCTAAAATACTGCTTTGGGCAGCCATGTCCTATACAATAGAGTGAATGAATTACATCTGTATCTAACTCGAATAACAACCCACAGTGATCCTAATGTTTACAACAAACACCTTTGATATGTTCTGTCTAAAGCTGCTGAAGAAATTAAGGATTAATTAATGTAATTAGTTTTTACACTTGATGTATTATCCTTTGTCTAATAGAAGAATACAGTGATGTAAACCAGAACAATGTTAATTGGACTTTGGCCAAGAAATTCTGTATTGGGCTTTTTATTGAATTGTTGTGATGGACTGGGCGGAACTTGCTTAATGCTATACCTTTTCATTCAGGATAGTTAGGGAGAGTAGGTCAATGCCTTCCCCAAATATCAGTAAAAGCAATAATTTTCTTTATCCAAAACTCAGACCAGAGCAAAAAGTTCAGTTGGACAGTGTGTTGTTTTTCTGTGGTTATCTTTGTGAGTTTAGGGGTAGTGAGTTGATTCAATGGCGTGTTTTGTGTATGAAAAATAGAATAGAAATTTCCAAGAACATAGCAAAAGAAAAGTATTGAATACTTTTTGCCACATTGCAAAGATGTTTTCTAGAGTCTGACTGTGCAAAACAGACATTCAAGGGAAGCAGTCCTTCCTGTGAACCATTGGAGGTGCCAGGATGACAGTGGGTACAGTCAGAATGACTGTAAGAAAGACACTCATGGACAAAGCATTTGCTAAACTGATTTACTGGGATCTTTTCACAGGGTAATATTTACCCAAGAACTCAAAACTGTTGAACAGGATGGCCAGTCACTGCCTAGAAGGTAAGGGTCCTTGTAATGGCATCTTCCGATGGACAGAGTGAGATTCCCTCAACCAATCTTCTGCTCAGCTCATGTGATCCAGCTGGGCTGTTGTCCTACATGGCTGTTCCATTATAAGCATGAGCCAGTAGTATAGATGATAGTAAAATACTCCTAAATTCTGTCTTGACTGTATAGAAAAGACTACTCTACATGAATCTTCTCACTGTTTACAAATAACTGTGTACACTTTGGTTAATTCTACAGCAGAAGCTGCCTGGGGAAAGTCCCTGGTATGGCCAGATTCTCTATCCTAGATTATAACACTTTGAAGCACACAGGTCATGTCTTTCAGATTGTCTAGACACAGCAGAAAACATCTGATGAAATCTCTAGGAGTCTCCAAAGTTCCCACCTGGATACCTGCTGGAATTAGGCAAAGGCTTTGCTCTGAGACTGGCTGAGAGCTCAGGTAGTCATCTCTTGTTTTGGTTCAGTCCCCGTGCCACCTCCACAAAGACCAGCTGGGAGCTCAGAGGTCACCCAGGGAACTAAGTGTGCACTGTGTGCACCCACTAAGTGTACAGGAACTAAGTGCTTAATGTGCTGTGTGGGCACCCAGGTAGAGCCCAGATACCAGCTGCACCACAGCTATAACTACAGGAAAAACTTAATTTCATCCTTATCTCATAAATTAAATCGAACAGTTCTTGCCACAAAGTGCAACTCCCCCTGCCTCCAACAATAAACCTGATTTGATAGGGCTGATGATCTACTTCTGCAGATGTAAAAGCTGGATGACATATATTGTCTGGATTCAAAATGGGGAATGATGTTACTTCCTCTTGGTAGCTGTCTGAGCATATGAAAAATGTTTCCTGTGCTGAATGTGCACAGGAGAATATGGTTCTTCATTGATGTGCACTGAAAATAAGAAATACTTGACCAAGTGCTTTGATCTTACAGTCCTAATTCTTGTTTGTACTAAGGCTCTTCTGTGTGAACACTTGAAGTAAGTGCTGATTTTTCTGATAATCTCCTTAGTTCGGGGTGAAGAGTTGTGAGTTTAAGAGAGGCTCAGTCACTAGAGGAACTCTAAGCTGGCTCAGAGTCATCAGAGTTTTTTTTTCCTTTGCTCATAGATCAGGACATGTTCCTGTTCTGGGCAGTAGAAGACAGCTGCCCAGTGTCCTCACTTATATCTGCTGTGCTGAAAGCAGGAAAAGTAAATGAAACAGCTGTTACATTAAATTCATGCATTCTAAATCACTTCACTGTGGTGATAACAGCACTATCAATATTCTCTTTCACTTGTCTGCTACATAGTCTTCTTTGTTTGAGTATTCACAGGTCTTTTTATGTCACAAGACTTCTCTAGCTGAAAGCAACACTGTCTATGTACTTTGAGTGGAAAGGGACATTTCTATTTTTATTTTAAGATTATGCTTCCGCTGTTGACATGGAATATGTGTGATAATGGAAGTGTTAAAGAGGACATTTGCATCTCTGAAATGATTCTAGATAGAGGATGGAATTGTTACCACATGTCGAAGGTTTGTGCCTTACCCTCAGTTCAGGTCATACAGAACTTGGATAGCATTTTGGGTCAGGCTTTTTTTTAGCTTTGGGACATTTACATCCAACTAGACTATTGCTACATAAAGCATTTTCCATTGCTTCGACCTCTCTTTCTATCTTCTCTGCTGCTGCTTCTCTGTCATATCAACTGCAATTTTGTCTTTGGTCTCAGACTTTTTCTTGGACTCATTTTCCCTATCTATCTGTATTCCAGTACTGAGAAGGTGACCTCTGTCTCTGATCAGTCAAGTTTGACTCGTTTCCACACTGAAACTTCACAGTCACTGGTCTATCTCCATCTATTCCTGTCTCTCATGTAGCTTGTTACAAGCTCTCCAGGGAGAAGCTCTTGTTTTCTGTGCTGACAGCTAACATAGTTATGCCCTGGGATCTCACTGGGGATCCTAGGCTCTTTGAAAATTTGAATTAATAAAATATGAATTAGTAACAACAGTGTCATGCAGAGGGTTGGGAAAGTGAGAGGAAGTAAAGTAATACCCTGAGGCTCTCTACACGAGCCAGTAGTGGAGCCTAGCAAGAGCTGGTAAGCAAAGAAACAGTGTGGAAGATCCACTATATGAAGCATGTATGTTGTGCTGGAGGGTTGTTTCCAGCCAGCTCTATACCTGGTCCCATGGGCTGGAAGCTCATTAACAGCTCTAGCACACCTCTAGTGAGCTGCAGATTTAGTTTGGTACCTGTATTGTTTCAATCTTGGTTTAAAGTGAAAACTTTGAAAATCCTTCATTTTTCTACTATTTTGCTCTCATTATTTTTTTTCCAACTTGATTTTTTTTCTTTATTCTGCTCAGTTTCATAAAATCTGCAAAGTAACTTAAGCCTTAAATATCTGTTTTGTATGCTACTTCTGTTAGTTAAAACATCGATTTTCATTTCTTACAAATACTAATTGAACAGAAGGTTGTGTGGATACACATGTGCATGTGTGTGTGTATATCATATCTTGCTTCCTCTTTTCAAAGCATTGTCCAAACACCAGCTAATTGATTTGACATGCTAAAAGAGAAACTCAGTGCGCCCAAGACATTTTGGTATGAAAGACATTTCCACTCATCTCCGTTCAGTAATTGCAACCACAACTTCAAAGATGATACAGATGCAAATTGAAATGTGTGATCTTGCTCTATCTGGATTTGATTTCTTTCCCCTTTTGCTCTGAAATACTCCTCCTCCCCTTCCTGCTGGGATCAATGATGTCTTGGACTGCCACGTACAATGAAGCTGTACAAGTCCAAAGCAATTGAATTTTACTCCAGGGATATAACTCCAATCCCCCCTTCCTCTCTTTCAATGAGACTGGTCCTAATTTTATGCATATTCTGTGAGTTATATCCATAACGCAGGTCTCAATAAAATCTCCTGGGAAGAGGATGAGGAATCATGATCCTTATCTTCTAATAGGCCCCATTCTGAGATCATCCTTCTCTTATCTCTTTCCAAATTCTGTTCTTCCATATGGGACTACAATAAATTGTTGTTGACTAGTGAGTACCTCCACACTCTTGCAGAGGATAAATCACACTGCACATATAGAAAATTCTAAGCATATTCCACCAGTGAATAATAGAAAGCATTAAATCTGTACAAATGGAAGTTTTTAATATCCGAGCTAGTACAAAAATTTTGCTAGGTGAAGTTCACCAGAAACTTTGAAATTCACAAAGATTTTATGTAAAAAACTCTCAGATGCTATTGAAAAGAAACAGAAGACCCTTGTGACAGAAGACCCTTGTGATCCTGTCTACTCACAGCTGTACATATTAGTAAGTATTGTGCTATAAAGTTTCAGCAATATTTTCCCTGTGCTTGTGGAACACAGTGTCATGGCAGCCAAACATCATCTGCTCAGAAGATGATGACTCTGGGGCAGATGTAAGCATCTACTTGCGTCACCCATTTTCTGTCCATGTGGCTGACTCTGGAGCCAGCAGCATACTGCTCTAAGTATGACCACACATTGCAGTAGGTGACATAAGAGTACAGTGTGGGTCAGAGAGGAAGATTCTAGTCTTTGAGTGGACTTCAAGCATAGCAAATAGGTGAGATGTGATCAAAGTGTACAAGAAAGGAGCCTGCAAAAGTGTTTTCAATTTCTGATGTTCCTCTGGGGCTCACAGGATTAGAGAATATGAGCTTCCTAGGAGAATATTTTTTTGGCACTTGTCTCTTCTTATTATATCAAATGCAAAAGTGACATTCAAAGTCTTTTTTTTTTTTCTTTCATTTTTTTTCCAGTGGTCTCAAGTCACAACATGACAAATTTTAACATCTCATGTGGAAGTTCAATATCCATTTGAATCTCTGGGTGTGCAAGTGGTCTACAGGAAGAGACAGCACAGTTGTGGCCGACTGGAGATGCCCAATTGACTTGATTGCTTTAACAAGGTTATAAGAAGAAACACTGAGCTCATAGTCATGTTTTTGTCCCGTAAGACCTTTTTTTATCATTGTGTTCAAGTGGCCACAACCAGACACAGCAATGCCACAAGAGGAGAAAAGTCAGGAAATCCGCAATTTTGTCTTTTTTTCCATAGGTGCACAGGCTCTTTATAAATGCTTCAGCATTTCAATTAGATTAAAGTTCTCAATAGGAATTGACTGCTGAATAATCTCCTGTAGTTTCCTAAATGCAGGAATTTTTTTTTTCTGTAGATACTGTAGATGCATCCTGGGATGCATCAAGAGGAGTGTGGCCAGCAGGCTAAGGAAGGTTCTGCTCCCCGTCTACTCTGCCCTCGTGAGGCCTCATCTGGAGTTCTGTGTCCAGTTCTGGGCTCCTCAGCTCAAGAGGGACAGAGAACTGCTGGAGAGAGTCCAACACAAGGCCACTTGATCAGGGACTGGAGCATCTTCCTTATGGAGAAAAGCTGTGGGAACTGTAGCTGTTTAGTCTGGAAAAAAGGAGACTGAGGGTGGAACTCATCAATACTTACAAAAATTTAAAAGTTGTATGTCAAGAGGATGGTGCAACACTTTTTTTCTGTAGTATCCAGCTATAGGACTGTGGGAAATGGACAAAAGCTGGAACACAAAAAGTTCCACTTAAACCTAAGGAAAAACTATTTTATTCTGAGAGTGATGGAGCCCTGGCACAGGCTGCCCAGGGAGGGTGTGGAGTCTCCTTCTCTGGAGGTTTTCAAGACCCACCTGGACATGTTCCTGTGTGACCTGATCTAGGTGGACCTGCTTGAACAGGACTAGGTGATCTCTAAAGATCCCTTCCAATCCTTACCATCCTATGATTCTACAATTCTATGATTCTAATTCAATTAAAAAAAAAAACCAAAAAGCTAACAAAAAACAAACATCCCAAAAAACCAAATCTCACAACCCTATGAATTTGCTTTTCATTCCAAGGCACGGGTTTACTGTGTCAAGATCTCTGATGGTCTGAGATCTAAGATTTGGGCTCTCCTGGAGCAATTGGGGCTATAACAACCACCACTGCCTCAGTGAGCTGATTTCTCTCAACTGCTCTGCTGGGTTCATCAGTAGCTGTGGTAATAATTGGATGGTGTTCTGGCCCTGTCTCCTTTATCTGGGGCTTGGGGCTTTCAAGGATTCCTGGATATTGTGCCAGGCAGCAGCAATGATCCAGAGAGGCGTCAAACCCTGAGCAACTGTAGAGCAAAGTAGGTATTGATCTGCTTGGTTTCACCACTGCCTGCCTCTAGTCAGCTCTAAATGGCCTGTATAGGGTTTTGAAAAGAGATTAATTTTTTTTCTCTGATAAACACAAAGAAAAATGAAGTGCCTGAAAATAAAAGAAAGTTAAGTCAAAGAAAATAATCCTTTCCTTTCAAATGAGGTTTTATTTAAAAATCACTGCTAGCCATGTGTCTGTCTCCTTTGTACAAAGTAAGGTCTAACCATCTGTCAAAATTTTATTTCACTGCCTTTTTGTTTGTTGAAAAAAACAGTAATTTTCATTATTAAGGGAAAAGAGAAGGTAACTAATTTTGTTGTTAGGAGAAATATAAAAAGTAGAGGATGCAAAGTATTATAAAGAAGGTAAAAAAAAAATCTTCCTCTTCTGAAAATTTTCACTAACTTTCAACAGCTAAAGTCCCCAACAAATTTTCTTGTAAATATTCCCTCAGGATACAAATGTATTTATGTGTCATATTTTATGGGCTACATTTTAACTTCACCTTACCATGGTAAGTGCTAAAGACAAGAGTGCTAGATGCCCTGGTCTCATCATGCTGTGGCATAGCCGCAGTAGTTCTGTGTCTACGTACTAGTTTGTGTCAGAAGTGTAGGTTTGAAGGGTATTTCCTGCCTGTCCCAGCAAACCAAGCTCTGCTTTATAGTAGAGTGGCCTCAGGATGTGAGGTGGTGGAGAGTGGACCTTGTGTGTTTCAGCTATTCAAGTCAGCCTGGAGCTGACTGGAGGTCAGAAGGAAAAAACCATGAAATTTATACAGCACCAAGTCTTCATTTTCAGCTACTCATTGTTCTTATAAACACCCTCTCCCTCCTCCAGAACCAGTTGTCAACTAAGAGGTTTTTGCTGAATGAAAAGTACAGTCCCTTCTGTGGTCCTTTGAGAGGCAAGAGAAGGAATATCATAGAATCCCAGAATCATAGAATCATGGAACAGTTTGAGTTGGAAAGGACTTTTAAAGATTATCTAGGCCAACCGCCCTGCAACAAGCAGATGTATCTTCAACTCAATCAGGTTGCTCAGAGCTCTGTCCAACCTGACCATGAACATTTCCAGAGATGGAGCATCTGCCACTCTCTAGGTAACCTCTTCCAGTGTTTCAGCAACATCATAGTAGAAAATGTCTTCCTTCTGTCTAGTCTGAATCTACCCTCTCTTACCATTACCCCCTGCCCTATCACAACAGGCCCCGCTAAAACATTTGTTCCCATCTTTCTTATAAGCCCCTTTAAGTATTGAAAGGCCACAATGTGGTCTCCATGAAACCTCCAGGTTGAACAACCCCACTCTCTCAGCCTGTATTCATATGAAAAGTATTCAATCCCTCTCATAATTTTTGTGACTCTCCTGTGGATTTGTTCTAACAGGTCCATGTCTTTCCTGTGCTGAGAGGCCCAGAGCTGGACACAGCACTGCAAGTGGGGTGTCACCAGAGCAGAGGGGCAGAATCATCTTCAACCTGCTGCCCATGCTGCTTTTGATGAGGCCCAGGCTATAGCTGGCTTTCTGGGCTGTGAGCACACATTGTTGGCTCTTGTCCAGCTTTTCATTCACTAGCATCCTCAACTCTTTCTTTGTAGGGCTACTCTCAATCCCTTCATCCCCCAGTCTGTATTGATACTGAAGAATGCCCTGATCCAGGTGCAACGTTGCTTTTCCATACTTGCAGTGTTATATTTTAGTCTGTACTTAAATCTGGAAGGATAACAACAACTTTACAGTGCTACTCCCTGGCTAGTTGCAAAGTACACTACAGGGATACTTCACATTGTTTGCTGTTATTTGTGTTTCTTGCTATTAATTGTATTTCTTTTTCTTTCTTTTTACCCTTCCTGAGGTAAAGATTGCATTGGAAGGGATTTGCTTTTGTTGCTTCAGCAAGCAGAGCCAATTGGCATCCAGTTTAGTGTTTATATTGCAATTGTTCCTTCTCCAGGGTATAGATTTTAGCATTGCACAAAATAGTATTGTTACATCCAGATCAGGAAAAATACTTTTTTTTCTACTGCAGACATAAAAATGACAGCCTGTGGGAGTAGAGATCCGTCTCAGGTATGTGTTGGTGTAGGAAACACCTGCATGCTGGGAACATAGTTTAAAATTGCTGATGGTTTAAAAATAAGAAAAAATATGCAGAGGAGTGTAATTATTCCTTCTGGAGCATACAAATAATGTTTTGCAGCTTTGCTGATGTTGTTTCAAAGGAAATGTGCAAAATAAAAACTGATTAAAAAAACCACCAAAAATACTTTGAGAAACTTCACTCTCTCCATGATTAAACTTTTTTGGGATGCTTGTATCTCATTTCAACTTTACTCTATGAGTGACTCCTTAGAATAGTACCTAAGAATACCTGGAGCTCAGTGCATCTTCCAAAATTTATTCTATAACTATGGAATAGCTCCAGACAAGTGTCCATTCCTGGACTTACTGTAAAGCAAAAAGTCTGGTGATTATGGTCTAGAACATGGCCCTTTGAACCACACTGACAAAAGTTACCAAAGTACTGAGGAAGTGGTTTATAGAGAACCTTGGTAAGTGCCAAGATAATAAAGTTGTGATGACCTACTAAGAAAAGGCAATATAGGGAGGAGAATATATGTTGATGCGTTTATAGTTGCCTCTGATGCTTAACATTCTAAAATATTTCAGTTTATTTATATTTTTAACAGTTTCTGGGCCTGAGGGTTCACAGTAATTAATCTCTCCAATAAAAAAAATTAGTTGAGAATTTAAGCTGATTTGAAGCAATAGAATAAAATTTTTCCCCCTGTTGATTTCGGTGGATTCTAAACACAGTGGCTATAAATTGGTACAGGTCCATGAAGCCTCACCCAACTTCGCTGCAGTGTAACAGTGAGCTGAATGATGCTTTCAGTTTGTTAAGTGGCTGGCGTATATCGTGTATCCATCCAGGGAACATGATGTGCAGAAGTTGCAGATTGGCTCTGGATAAATACCAGTGCAGTATGAATCATTGCTGAATCCCACGTATTCACGAGCCAAGTGGGCCTGGGAAAAGCCAGGTCAGTTTTGCTTAGTCCGAGTTTCCAAAGGTGTTTTTGGAATGTGGAAGTTTCTGCTCTTTTTGAACTGAAACAATCATAAAAGCCACAACCCTACAGGCAAAGTTAAGTTGGGTATCTCTTTGCTGTTGATCTGCACTTTCAGTAGTTTTGTGCCAAATACACGAGGCAGACAGTACTGTCAGAAGAGCTCTGAAACACATTCACTTTTATTAACAATTAAAAATAAAGTGCTAAAGAAGTTACAGACCCTTTTCCTAGTCTCCCCACTCCCTGCTCCAATTCTGACCTCATTCTTCCTGTGACTGTTCCTTTGGAGAGTGTCCTAGGCTTGGCAAGTTCACTTCTCTCTTTTATTCCTTCAGGTTGGTCTTCTGGCATGGAGTCTGGATGCTCTCTTTTGTCTGTCAGATTTTAGTTTTGGATTTAACTCTCTTTTGTTGATCTTATTGTCAAACTTTTACATGGCTGAATTTTAACCACTGGATGGACCCATTCCAACAAATCACTGTCCTCAGAACTGTCCTGGTTTCTGAGTTATTCAAGGTGGCCTTGATAAGACTCATGTTGATAATCCACTATTAGATATCCTCCTCTCTTGTGTTCCGCTGTGGTGGAACAGAAAAGATTGTTGTTATTAAGGTCAAGCAATTGCCACACAAAGTAAGATTCGCAACGCAAGCAGGCATACAGAGATGCTGCACCCTATTGCATGCTATTCTTAAAGGTAAATTGGTAACAGATATGTCTGTATACACGTGCAGAAAAGCATAGTCTCATTCTTTTAAACTCTGACACTGTTTTAAATCATATGAACTTAAAGTGTAGGGAGTATTGAAGTGGAACAGCTAGTTCCTGGTCTGTAGCAGAGGACAAGGCTGCTGTCACTGAATGAGATTTTTCACAACACAAAAAAAGAGAAGGTTTTCTTTCTAGGAAAATGTAAAAAGGTATCATAGAATCATAGAATGGTAGATTTGGAAGGGACCTTTAGAGATCATCTAGTCCAACCCCCCTGCAGAAGCAGGTTCACCTAGATCAGGTGGCATAGGAACATGTCCAGGCAGGTCTTGAAGACCTCCAAGGAAAAAGACTCCATAACCCCTCTGGGCAGCCTGTCTAAATGATGTTCCCTTATAGTTAAATTTTATCACTTCAAGCAAAATGTACTACTTCAAATTTACCCATATGTATGAAGAATTGAAACTAAATTGTTCTTTAAAATAAATGAAAAAAGAACACTTTGGAATATGATGCACTAGATGCTACCTTATTGATTTATGACGTGGTCTTATTCTGTCTTTTAACTGAGTTGCAAAACTCTTATAAACACTGGTGATTGTAATATAGTACTTTAGCTCATAATGAACAAAATGTAATATTATAGTATTCTACACTTCACTCAGAAATAGCAAAGCTGCAGTGTAATATTCATTCTATCACCTTCTATAATAGGTAAAGATGTGTTTTGGCACAGGATATCTCTAGTCACTAAATACCTGGCCCTTAGCCTGGAGAAGTAAAATTTCTGGCCAAATGTGTTATACAGTGTTGTCTGTAGCTCAGTCACGAGAATAATTGCTCGAAACTGCTTCTGCCTGTGCTCAAGATACTTGTAGCTACAAGTCAAGCCTTAATTATATCTGGGGACCCCAACCACTGGACCATTGACAGAGTCATTGTGAATGTTCCCATTTGCCTCACTAGGCTTTGGATTTTGGACTCACTAGGCTTAAGTTACCATGGTGAAGTCTCATAGCATATCTAGTTGTATCAGTAATGGGGGAGTGTGCCAGGGGTTGATACTGAGGCACGTGATTGTTCAATATCAGCAGCAACCTGGGCAGTGAGTGCACTCTCAGCAAACCTGTGATGGCACTCAGCTAACGGGAGTGACCGAGTCCAACAACTTCAGCAAAGTTGGCTGCAGCAGCAAAGTCCCCTTGAGAATCAATTAAAAAAAGATTGTGAATCTAGAGGAATAGCCTCTTGGTTTGCTGTAGTTTGGGAAATGACTAGCTCCATGCCAGATCATGGCACTGGATGCCAAACTGAACATGAGCCACTGCTTCACTCTTGTTAGAAACAGAGAAAACTTCATATGGAGATACATTATGCAGATCTTGGTCAACTATTGTCCTCTTCTACTGAGTGAGTAGTCCTGAAGATGAACAGGTTATCCAGGAAAGTTGTGAAGTCTGTCTTATGCTGTATTAGGCAAAGCTAAAGCTGACCTCATTTACATAGAGGTACTGCTGTTGTGGGTGGGAGGTTGGACAGCAGATTTCAGAGATCTCTTCCAACCAATGCTTCTGAGACTTTAACTATGTTACCTGCAATTATATATCATAAAGCATAGGATCATAAGACCAAACTAAAAACATATGAAAAAAAGAATCAATTGGGCCAAATACACAGGGGTATAGAGCAAAATAAAACTAACAGTGCAAATTCATTCATAATGCAAACAAATCTACCCTCTGGCTGCTGATAGAAACCTTGAGAAATGCAGACAAAAGGAAATAAAATGCAAGGGAGAAGGAGATAAAATTACGTGAAACAAGAGGAAGTATTCCAATAAGATAAAGTTAATTAAGAACATCAATACCAACTCAGCAAAAATTTCTCTTCCTAAAATCCTCATGCTGGCTTGAGCAGCAGCTCTGGAAGTGAAAGGTAGAATAGCTCTATACAATTTCATGGCTTTATGTATAAAACTAAGTGTGTTAATGTGGCATCCAAGATATTTGGCTTCACATAGATGTGCATAATGGAGTAGAACACTTAGTTCCTTTTGCAGCCTAATCTCTCAACCTCATGTCTGTCTGAAATAGACAAGAAGTAGTACTGATGGCAAAGGTGCCTGTAAAGTGATATGTGGTAAGATAATAGAGGCAGAAAACAAAGGTTTCCTGCTGAAGTCAGCCTGGCATGGCAATCTTCTTGCACTTTAAGTCACTTACATGAACGTGAGTACTTTTATACTGGAACACCGTGCTTGGGGATTGGTCTACAGAGTGAAAAGGTGCATGGATAATGTTCAAAAGTGCCCCATAGCCAAGTCCTGAAAGACTGAGTGAAAATGCAAAGGATGGAAATGAAAATGCAAATGAATGCCTAGTCAAGTTTCCAAAAGCAGGTGGTGAGATTAAGTCCCATTTCCCAGTTCTGAACTGCACCTAGGTATTATTTAAGATTGAAATATGATTTTGAAACATGCACTGAAATGGAGGCCTAAATCCATGAAAGGAGATAGATCCAGCTGAAGTCAGAGTTCTATCTTAAAGTTGCACAGTTTTATTTTTTTTGGCAAACCATGATATATCTATTGGGTCAGAGAAAGGAGTGTGAGAAGTGATCCAGAACCTTATGGCTTTTGGGCATTATGTCCGCCAGAGCAGGGAGCTGTGTCAGTGCCTCAATGGGAGAGGCTGAAGTCAGACAGTGGGAGAATTTCCTATGCTCTAGTGCTTTGCAGTTACTTGGAAAGTTTGTGAGTTATACAGGATTAAGGATTTTCATTGCAGCATTGAGTGAGACGCAGACTATGTGAATGGAGTGACTCTTTGGCTTTTAACAGCGTCACGTATTACAGAAGCAAGTATGCTAGTATGCTGTAGTGGGTGGTGCTAACACTACAGGGACTTCTTTGTAAAGTAGGAGAAATTACAGTTCCTTTACTCCTGCTGATAAATCTTTCCATATCTTTCATAACTGAGTGACCTGACTGAGGAGTCAAGCAGAAGAAGCGGCGTAGCACCTTCTTATCTCTGCTTTGTGTTTCACACTGTCTGGCAAAATGCACTCAGAAAACCCAGTGATGTGTTGCTGTGCTAGAAATGGAGGAAAAGCTTATATTATAAATTCTGACAAAAATCAGCCACGAATTCACTGCCTCTCTTCTCAGCACTGTCAAGAATTAAGCAATTCTGGGTGTGATCAGCAATAGGCAGTTTGTTATCTGGGGAATTTTACTGGGAGAAACATCTGAAATTTTAGGCAATTCCAGGATTAGAGAGCTGCTGAGGAAGGGGAGTAGGAGCCTGAGTATCTAAATTTTGCACAATCGTGTCTTAAATAGTAGGACACAAAAGTATTGTGAATTTGCCTCTTCAGAGACTTGAAAAGTCCTGAGGAACTCATCAGTTCTTCAGTTAGAAAATGTTCCTCTCTGTCATCACATGTGTCCTGTGAAAAGACCATACACCTTTGTTCCAGGAAGAGGTCAGAGAGTGGGACAGTGCAGAGACACGGCAGTGGTGGGGCTCTGCAATGCTGAGGGACTTCGGGCAAGAGGGCAGTGGCAAACTGGGAACATGAAGGGGGCTGACCTGAGCTGAGCAGAGCATCTCCTTGGAGAGAGGGCAGAGAGCTGCAGACCACCATGATGCTTTTTAGCAACCGATTTAGTAACTTGTTTGACTTCAACAATTAATTTTTGAGGGGCCGAATATTTCCCTCATGAGCTTGTCTCCCTCGTGGTTATCCCAGATATGAAGAAGGCTCAGCTGAGGCTCCAACTCCACCAGCTTGAGAGCATTGTAGGTCCTGAAATGTTTTTTAAAGCCCATTTTGAAAATGCTGAATGATTTGATCATAAATAATTTTTCGCTAAACGAATGTTTCCAAAAATCAGTTTAAAAAAAAAGGACAAAAACAATTGACAAAAAAAAGCTTTCCCTGGCAGCTTTTCTTTGCAGTGAGCAATTGTGCTCAAATGATAGTCTCTTGCTACAAAGTGAATAAGTATTCCAGCCAGCATTATACACAAAGTATTTTCCCCAATTAAACATATATTTTCCCTGTCAACTTGCTGTATCTGATTCTGTTATTTTTTAAAAAGGAAGTTTGATTAAAGTCCATTTGTTCACCACAAATCATTTAAAACTGCCAGCCTTAAATAGGTGGTAACTGAGAAATAGCACCAAAACAAATTACATCACCTCCTCTGAGTTGCTAACTGAGCTTTGGAATTTTTCCTTTCTTCAAGTGCGATTCAAGGAAAGTGCATACCAGTCCATGTGCTTTGCATAGCAAACTCTGGGTGCCAGATAGTCTCCCTATCCTGTGTGGATATCATGGAACAAAATATTTTGTCCTTTTCTAGGTCCTTCAGCAATGTCCCTTTGGAGGAAGCAGTGCCTTGGTGAACTAGTTTAGAAAAGGCAGGCAGATCAAGAAATAGCTCTTATCTTGCAGAAGCTAAGTCTAATGGAATACATCAGCTTCTCCAATGGGTTCTTAACCTGCAGCTCTCAGAAAGTCTTCACTAAATGACTGAATTTGGGTTGCAGTGCTAGGGTGACAAAGATGGACTTCTCTAGTCCTGGGTAGAAGATGCTTCACAGTTAGCTCTGTCAGATCTCCCTTAGAAAGAGAAAAATATGTAAACATACAAATTTCAAGAGAGCACCTAAAGCCCTATGACAATCAGAGATTGTTTCTGCTATTACAGCAGTTGCTTTTCTGAGCTTCAGATTAGGACAAATTCTGTCCCTATTTGATCACTAAATTAATGGGAATATAGCTTGTACTTACCTGTGTGTAATTTGGCATTGGATATTCTCTGAACTGTATTTACATGAAAATACTCTCAGGATAATATAATGCTCCATGTATGTAAACATCATCTGATGGAACATAAAGCTACGTGGGTAAAGGTATGATCTGTTACATGTGAGGAGTATTTATCGCTTTTATTTTAGCTTCTTGAATGTAAAATTCCTTACATTTTGTGTTTAAGCTATAACTCCTGATAAGTAGTTATAATAAAATAATTGACAATTACATTAATAATAACACTTGTTCATGAATTAATATAACAAAAAGCACTCAAAACCAATTTACTGAAAGAGAAAGGGAACCATTATGTAAAATAAACAAATGATGAAACATCAGGTACAGCATAATAGAATAAAATAATAGCCATTATGCAGCAATTTAAGTTGAAAATCTGTTTTTTAGGCTACTTCTGTCTCAATTGTCCTCATTACCTCTGAATGCCAAGTCCTGCTGTCTTAAGCAGCATGGCAGTCCTTTCCATTAATTTTCAGTAGAATCTTTAGGAAGTAGGTTAAGACAGTCAAAGCTAAAGCTAAGTATAAAAAGCTGCTTCTTCAAAAAGCATAGAAGAATGAATGGCAAAAGAAGTGGAATCATTGTGCTGTTCTGCAAGCATATAATAAATCAGGATTTTTGATTCAGTGCATGGTTCTAATTTTTCTGTCTCCAGGAAAGGTGGGGAGGCCGAAGAAGTACTGTGAAAGGTTGCAAAGATGTGCAGGCATATAGACTGTTTTCCAACAAGGGAGAATTGAAATAGGCAGCTAGGATGAAAATCTTCAGCTTGGGAAAGAGATTATGGGGATGTTTTTCACAGAAATCTCTAAAAATCCTGAATTCTGGGAAGAAATTGAATAGACCAATGTATTCACTGCTTTTGTAGTGCAATAATTTATTCCCTAACTTGTTATTGAGGACTTAATTGGTTTCTCTTTGAAAGCATCACAGAACTTAATTATACAAGAGAAAAAGAGAAGAGTCTGTTAACCATTAACCATTAGTTAAAATGGTTTAGAGTTGCAGCTCTTCTCAATATTTGAGGAAAATTGTTCCAGCTGAGTAAAGAAAGATGATAGTAAAAATTATATGTAAAGCATATAAGCAAAAAATTTCCAAGAGTGAAAGAATTGTGGAAGACTTTAGAGGAGCTTGGAGAATTCACTCTAGAATCAGGTATAGGACAATTAGAAAAGATCACTTCAGATCTCCTAGAGTACGTCTGTCTGCTGAAAAGTGGAAAGCCAACATTCAACTGATGTAACTGAAGAGTCACATGGAACAGAATTTGCTGGAGGAAAGAGCCTGAAAAGTTTAGATCCACACTGGTGATAATATCCAGATAAAATAGCATTACAAATTTTCCTTAAGAGACCTAAAAGACAGATTGTGCCTATATCTGGGGAGCAAGCTAACTTGTAGAAAGAGAGATGCTGCAGAAGATACTCTGCAGATGTGACCATGCAGCAGAAGTTGAGAAAAACTTTGACATTTTGTTTTCATCTTCTGAGGGGGATTCACTTCCTACTGAAACATTTGATGTTTTATTGTACAAAGTTGAATACTCCATGCTAATGTTTTAAATAGAGATTTTAATTTCACTGATAAAATTTGTTGTCATTGTTTTATGTCAGTAGAAATTTCCTTGTTAAGAAAAGATAAGCATTGAATAAGCACTGTGCACATTTAAATAACAAAATCCACTTACCTTTATTTTGGAGTGCACTTTTCACTACTTTGGATCGCTCTGAAGTCCCTTATCTCCCAAGCACTCAAGAATTCCTTCACTTCCTTCTCTGGAACTGACCTTTCAAGGTCCTTGATGAAAGTCTCTGCCTATGCCAGTGTTTGCAGTCGTCTGTCATATTGTCAGTCAAGTAGGATATCCTTCACTGAAGTGTTCCCAGGAAGGATGTCTCTACCAGACGCATTCCTTATGCTGCCCAGCAAACAGGAAAGCCCTAACGTATACATGGAAACATACTCACAGGCCACAGTGTTGGGACAGGAGACATAAATTCCACTAATGACTCTTTTTGGGTCAGAGACCTGACCTGACCACATTGGTTGTAAAAGGGCTCACTGTAGCAAGGTGTTCAACAATATCTGGATGGTCTCAGGTAGCACTCTACCTGGCTGCCTGTCCATTTACTTTTGCAAGCCTGGTATGTGATGTGGGAAAAAAGGCTGAAGGAAAAAAAAAAAAAAAAGCAGTCCCATGAAGTCCCAACAGTATAGCTGTGTAGCTAAGAGTCTACCTGCTTTACTAACAGCAGCAGAGCAGAAGTGATCCCCAGGGTTAACTGACTTGTCTCACTGCTGTCTCACTGTCTCTCTTGTCTCACAGCTTCCACTTCAGAGCTCACACTTGTCCATCTGGGTGCAAAGGGAGAGTAAATTACCACACAGATTTATCCTAAATCTGCTCAGAGAAGCATTACACTACCTTACACAAGACAAATCATAGAATCATAGAATGGTAGGGTTGGAAGGGACTTTCAGAGATCATCTAGTCCAACCCCTGCTGTAGATCAGGTGTATAGGAACATGTCCAGGCGGGTCTTGAAGACCTCCAAGGAAGGAGACTCCACAACCCCTCTTAGCAGCCTGTGCCAGGGCTCCCTCACCTGAACAGTAACATAGTTTTTTTCTTATATTTAAGTGGAACTTTTTGTGTTGCAGCTTCATCCCATTGCCCCTTGTCCTGTTGCTAGCTACTACGGAGAAAAAGGATGTCCCAACTTCCTGATAGGACTAAAAGTAGTATTCTGTCTGCTTTCATTGCCCTTTGACACAGCACACATTGGCAGGAATCTTTGCACTATAGCTATGCAGTTGAAACTTTAGACACTGCACTTGGGCAGGGACCTGCATTTCTCCTTAGGATCAGGTTCAGCCTCCACCTCAGCAGTGAAGCATCATCAGTGGGACCTGAGCTGCATGGGGGATGCAGGCAGTGAATGCCCTGTATTGGCAGCCCTCTGCAGAAGAGCCAGAGCTTGTTCAGATGGTGACTAGTGGCTTTTCAAGTACTGCATCTTCAGAGGTGTTTAGCATTGGTGTTATCTCTGCTCTGTTCACAGGAGGAGGGATATCTGGGTATTTATAGGTATCTATGGCACATTAACACCTCAAACAGAACAAAAACGCTTAATTGCTTGCTAGCAGATTTCCCTCCATTTGGCATCCATCCCGCTGTATTGCTCTGAGATGAACAACATAAAAGACAGGTTTATTACAGCTAGGGCTGGGAGAGGGCTAGGGGGAAACCAATGATATTATAGACAGTAGGTTAGATGCTATTATCTTTGATGTGGAGAGGCTTTTTATCCCAATTTATCCTTTTTTTTTTTTTTCCCTACAATAATTTAACATAATTTCAGGAGACAGGGTTTATAGTCCTATTGTAAACAGTAAAACCCCATTCAAGTCAGCCTCAGCTTGCACTGCATCTAAATGAGCTCTTCTGCCTGGAATTCAGGACAGGAGCTGTTTGCCGAAACACATGAACATTGTATTTATCCAAGAAGATTTTGTTTTGATAAATACAAGATTTGAATTCAGAACAGACCACTCCTATGCTCATTGGCACATATCAGAGTTGAAATTTGACTTCTTTTCAAGCTGGAAACTCTTTTTGGGTTTTTGTGTGTTCACACTTTGGGTTTTTTATTCAGAGAATAATGATATCACGTAATATTTTCTGATTTGGGCTATTACTATGTCAAACATACATTTCTGTCAGGTTCTTTTAGTGTCTGCATGAGAAAGTAGCATTTAAAAGATGGGCTTAATCTTGCCCTATTTGAATATTTTAAAATGTTAACTTTTATCTGTTTTAGCTAACAGCAGGTCTTGTTTGCCAAGCCTGACTTATCAGCCATGTCAAATTGCAGTTGCTTTGGAAGGACAACTCCTTAAAAATGTTCCCAAGAGAAGCTCCTCAGCCTAGCTACGTATGGTGGAATTGCTCTTTTTTTCTCTTTAGTTTTCTCCTTTCTTTTGATGATACTTCTGTTGGCAAGCTCAGAGCCCTGGAACTGGGGTAGACCTCTGGGCTGTCACATCCAGGCCACTTCAGCACTGTGTCATACAAACACTGTGAGAGGTGGAATCTACAAGAGAAATGGGAAACTTCAGGGAAGGTTTGAAATGGCACTTCTGACTGGCAGCTGGTTCTGACTTGTCCTAGTAGCAGTAACAATTTCATGGAGCCAGGTAGGAGTTGCTCCAGTGAGATACCAGTTCAAGTGAGAAGAGCAAATTTTGAAAGAAGAGTTTGCTTCTCTCTTTCCTCACTGACTTACACTTTTCAACCATTAAGGGTGATGACACAGGGGAGAAAACTCCCTCCATCACAACCAGTGAGCACTCCAAATTGAAACAAACCACTCAAAACATCACAAGGCCAGATGTCATGAAATAAGCTGTCTGTGAGTCCAGCAGGACACTTCCCTTGCACTCCCACAACATGCCTGGGAGCAGCTTCGGTTGGTATTTCAGTCAGCTAGTTTTCACTGTTCTCCCACCATGTGAGTTCTCCCAGAAACACACAAACTTCCTCAGCAAATGCTGCATGAGGAATGTGGTGAGCAGGAGGAGAGCACTCCTACTGCTCCCAGTACCTGCCAGGGAATACCCCAGGGTGATAGATACGATGTCTAGTGACTGTCTTCCACATGTGTTCTTATCTGTGCTGATGACTGTAGTGTCTGTGTATAAATAGTAGCTCTCCCTTTTTATATCCTTCTCCTGCCTGATTCACTCGATGATGCAGTATCAGTGACGTTTGACTCACTGCCATGGCGATTGCAAAAGGAGGGTTTCATAAACATTGAATTGTGACATCTGAATGAATCAGGAGGGAGGAGGAGGATGGGCAAGCCCTGCGAGAGAGCTGCACCTAAGCCAGCCTTGGCCTCGTCCCCAGACAAAGGAAATGAGCACAAGCATGATGTGACATTCAGAAGGAGCAAGAAAAGAGCAAGTCCATTGAGAGCAGTGTGGGGGGGGGGCAAGTCTACCAGGAAAAACCTCTGTATCTGTGGTGTGAGTCAAAGATAGGGCTGGGAGGTTTTCTAATAAACACTGAGGAAGCACTGCAAACATGACTTTTACTTTCTTTTGTGGAACAAAATTAAAAAAAAATTAAATGTAAGCTACAGCAGAACTGGGAGCCATATTAAGCATAAGGAAGAAAAAAAAGATCATGTCATAAAAGGAGGAAGAGGGATTTGAAACTATTTCAAGTGTCACTTTCATTGGTACCTAAGAGGATATGATTTTTACAGTGCTTGTATAAGCAACAGAGCTGTTTGAAAAATGCCCTCACAGAGCTTTTATTGGTGCTTCACTTTTAAATAAGGAAGCCGATATTGAATATTCAGCAGACTCTCTCCTAGGTCTGATTCTGTTCAATATTTTTCATTCTTATCTCTGAGATTGAATATTGAGTGTGCTTATTAATTTGAAGATCTTATGAATTCTGCTGAAGGATGGACTTGAGATCCAAAATTGACAAGCTACAGAAATAAGAAGGAAAATGATAGGATAAAACTCAAAGGAAATTAACAAGGTATTTCTCTTTGGCAGGACCATTCACCAAAACAATGACAAAGTAATAATTTGAAGAAGGATCTGCATTCTGTCTATGCATCACAAGCTGAATGTTTCATTCTGTAGAAAAAAAAAAAGTCTGAAATATGAAGTAAAATGATGAGCTGACCTTTCCATTTCACTTTGCAACGATGAAATACTGTTGTCTCCAGTCATGGCACCGTATTTCCAGAATTATGCAGGACAGCTGGAGGAAAACACCAACAATAATCAAATGACCAGACACCATAACCCACGAGGAAAGATAAACAGAGTTATCAAGCTAAAGAATGGAAGTTTGGGGGCAGAAGAGACAAAAAAGGAGAAGTCTTAGAAACTTGTTTCCAAAAGAAAAGACTAATCTATCCTTTATGATTGTACAGGGTACCACAAGATACAAAGGACTTAAAATAAAGTACACAAGATTATGATAACATCTTAGGACACATAGAAAAGGCTAACAGTAGAGGCTTGTCTAGGAAGGATGTTTAGTCATCATCATTAGAGGTCTTAGTAACTCCTGAGATGACAATATAACTACCATGAATATAACTTTCTCCCTTGGGGCAGACAGCTTCTAGATGATTTTCGTCCTTTATGATCCTATGTTAATCATGCTGCAGACTTTTCAGCCTGCTTTTCTTCATTACTAAACTACTTAAAAAAAAAAAAAAAAGACTGAGTGAAACATTTCATTTGTTTTTTATTCTTTCAGGTATGCAAACGTACATCCAGCATTCCAGAAAATGCAAAAGCTGGTGATGTGGATATGAAGACTTTCTAGTAGATAGACAGGGTGAGACTTTCTAAGAATCTTAATTTGGGTTAAAAACAAGATATAACCCTTATCAAATTATTTGTGTGGAGAGTTAATATACAACACACTCTACAGGCACAGGAGTGGCTGGAATTGCAGTAGTTAGTGCAAGACAACTCTTTGTGAAACCACATGGAAGTGAGAGAACTTAAAATTAAAATATAGATTCTACTACCTTGGAGGCTCATTTTGATGTCTTATAAGACAACTTCAATTTAAATTGTTACCAGAAACACCAACATTTTGTTCTTCTATGACCTCTTCAATGGTTACTAAACTCATCACATGTACCTCTTTACTTCTTGAGAATATTGACCTTATCTTAAAGCAAAAGAGAGAAGTCCTGCTCTTTTACCCTTCTGAACATGAAGACAGAGTCCAACTCTCTGTATGGGATAGTCCCCTGTAAACAAGAGCTGTGAAAGAAATTATTGCACTTCCAATACAATTGCCATCTGCTGTTTGTTTATAGGTTTTTACTAGTACAAATACAGCAAGAATACAGTGTGCTTTTTCTCTTTTTAAACTGGTGTTACCTGACCTTTAGCGTTCCATGCAGTCCATCAACTGTGCGGCAGCACATTTGAAGCAATGGTAGCTATGCTATCATAGGAAATGGGAAAGCATTTGACATTATTCGTCATGCTCTAGCAGCAATCACTAAATCCCACCTAAGGTGATCACCCACTCTTGCTCAACTAGAAGAGATTTTTTTTTCTGAGGTCTTCCATTATGTTAGGTCTACTGAGTGTCAGGTTAGCTTCCTAAAAACAGGATAGTGTTTCCTTCAAGAGAGTGGCTACTCAATGTGGTCCATGAGAAGTAATTAAAAGATCAATGCTTTACTGCTCTAAAGCTATAGCTTTAGTTTTCTGAACACTGGGAGTCAGTACAGCTAGTGCTGGGAATTCGAATTCCCACCAGTCTCTGATAGTCACCCATGAACACATGTATCAATTTTTTTCCTTTAATTCAGAGAAAAGCTAAGCACTGTGGTCACCATATGCTCTACTTCAACACAGGATTAAAGGATTTTATCATCACTAACACCGCATCAAGGTCCTGACATTTCTTTTTATTGGACTAATTTTTATTTAGTCCATAGATTATATATACTTACTCCCCTACAAGGACTGTTGAGATTAATTTGTCATTAGTAAGACTATCTGGGCACAAAATTGGGAAATAAACAAATAGAGAAATTGGAAACACAGTCCTTCAGGTGAAGTGCTTCACATTGTAGTGTGTGTCGCCATGGTAAATGATGATAGAAGTAAACACACACAGGAATTGACGTAAGGAGAGCAAATAAATGCTTTAGCATCCAGACTGTTTTCCCTGAAAAATAGTTATAACTACCACATTTCTTACTTGTTGCTAAGTAAGTGAGAAATTGCAGTGAGTTTTGGAGTACACTAGTATTGTGCACAGTATACCAACCGCAGTGAGGAATCTGACCCAGACAAAGGAGAATATCCAGGAATGGCTCTCCTCTTGACAGGTCATCTTCTGTCTCTGTCCTGTGACACTACCTGTGGAAAGACATGTGTGTCATCTTGTAGTCTCTCTGATGTGATGAAGGCAACAGAAAGTGATCCTTAAACATTTTACAAGGAAAAGCTGCGTCAAAGTGCTTAAGACAACCTAGCAGAAGTCACGTAGACCTAGAACATTCTTTCCTGGAAAATCAGATTATTCAAGAGTGCTGTTAAATGTCTTCCTTGGCTGTGGTGGCCTAAGTGGTCAAATGAAGATTTGTAGAGACACTATCTTTTATCACAGCATTGGTTATAGCTGGAAAAAAATAAAAAGTTTTTGCACACGTGATGTCTTCTTCAGATCTAAAATACAAACCAGACCGAGTATGTAAATCTTCTGTATTTGTCTCATCATGCAGAGGGGTAATGTGAGCCTTATCAATTAAAGCTATGAGCTCAGAGCTGTTTTTAGTTCATAAAAATTTTACCTTGAAGAAAATATTCTACTTTCCTGAGAGAAAGAGGAAGTGCTATGTATGTACAGCTAGTGTTTGTGACTGAAAGTTCCAATTTTTATATCTATTAGGTGAGATGGAGAAAAAAGCTACTTTTGAACAGGCAATGGTTGTAAAGGCTGCATAGGGTAATAGACAGCAATTTGGTTTGGAAGCGTTTCACAAATGTGGGTGAAGCTTCACTGTGCCTTACGGACTGGTTTTATAACAGTCTTTTTTGATAAATTTGTTAAGTGACACAGTTTGATTCAAGTGCTTTCTGAACACCAACCATGCTGAGAAGAAATGTGGATGATAGATCAGTTTTTCAGATTACCTCTGATTTCTTGCAGGGGAGGTAAAGACCAGTCCAAAGATTACAGCAACACTGTTTCTGATCACTCCCATGCTTGGTCCTGAGCTCCACCTCTGTCTCTCCAGCTGAACACTGGCTTAATCAGTGCATTCCCACTGAACTCACCACCCCTTTGGGGACTGTCCTTCCCTCTGCTGGAGGCTTGTACCCTTGTTTGAACACATCTGGGTTACAGTAACTGGATAATAACCAGGAAGATTCTGTTTCCAGATTATTTCTGGGTGCCAGCCAAAACTTCAAAAGATAGAGGTATTTGGCCAGATTCTAACTTGCCTTCACATCCCTTTATTCTGCTATCATTTCTCTGTCTCCTGTTGGGTGAATGTAAATGAGAATCAGGCCCTTGGCCATTGTAAATCTATGGTATACATCAAAATATGGAGAATGGTAACCGGAGGCCTTGGCAATTAGTGTTTGGAGTCTGTAATCTGTTTCTTTGTTCTTATATCACAATATGTAATTCTTCAGATCCTGTCCAACCATCACCTCAGCCAAGCATTTTTGTTGACATAAGTTTGTGTTTGGGATCCAGAATCTGTAAGGAAGCTGCTGAGTTTCAATGTGACTCTTCTGCAGACACTTTTTAATCTCAATTCTACTCTTTCCTCTTCCAAAAATATCTAAACCTGGAGTATATCCATGTAATGGATTACACTGATATATATTACTCTTAACTCCCTACTCCTTTCTCCCAAAGCCCTGAATACACAGTTCTGACTTAATGCCTGGCAAGATTAAAAATTCTCACTTTAACTACCCTAATCTTGGGAACATACAAGGTAGAATCTTCCCACTCTTTTTTTAATATCATATCTTTGTCTTCTCAATACTTTAAAAGACTCTAAAGTCTATAGGATAGTACCAGATTGGAAAGTGGTTTTTTTCCATCTTAGAGAAAAATAAGTATTTGGGACACAATGATGTCAAATCCAAAGGGATTAAAATATAATTTAAATGAAAACTGTCCTGCCCTGTTAATCATACACCAGGAAAACAGTTGACATATTTTATCATTGTATTTCCATCTGGTATCACCTAGACTTTGTACTTGTTCATATTTTACATTCTATGAAGTTGGAGTCTACTTCTTTGGAGGTCTTCAAGACCTGCCTGGGCATGTTCCTATATGACCTGATCTAGGTGGACCCGCTTCTGCAGGGTTATTGGACTAGATGATCTCTAAAGGTCCCTTCCAACTCTAACCATTCTATAATTCTATGATTCCATGAATTTATGCTTTAAATTAAAAGCCTTATTCTTTCCCATCTTTAGCACCTCTCTAAGGTCAGCAAAGGAGACTACTTCTTGCTTTTCTAGTGATATTTGCTCACAAGCACAATTCAGAGCAGCTGGCAGGCTGTTCCAGATGTTCTCATATAGTCCCTGACACAGCTACAGACCTTTTGTTAGTGCTTGCAGTGTTCTGGCAGCTCACTCTGAGCCACTGAGATGACTTCATAGCATGATCAAGGAAAAAACAATGTAAGAATGAGTGAAGATAATTTTTTTATCTATTGAAATCTTTTTACAATGGGGAATATAATCTTTGTCATTCTGAATATCTTGGAAAGGGGCAGGAGATCTAAAGCAGGAAGATTTTGTCCCTTCAGGCTTGAGGCCACAAGTGCCTAGGTAGGCAACCATCTGCAGCTCCAACTGTGACCTGGCCCAGTTCTGCAACATTTAGATCTCCTGAGATGTGCTGATGTTGCTCTTCTTTCTGCAAAAAGGCTTCTTTTTAAGTCCCAAACTGGATTCCTTCCTGTCAAAATGCGAGGACTGTACAGCAGTGACCATGTACACTGTGTTCTTTGATGCTTAAATCCTCTGACTCCTTTTAGGACAATGTCCTAATCAAATGAGAGCATTGCACTTTGTACTCACTTGTGATGTGAATGTAATGCCATTCTTGGCCAGGGCAAAGCATAATCCAGATAGCATGGGATAGCATGCGTCCTTATGAATACGCTAAAATCATGTGTTTCTTAGCATACAGCTTTTCCCGTACCAGTGGGAGTTTAGATCTTGGAAGGCTCCATACTTGGTGCTGGCAAATATCTGATTACAAGCCAAACTGCTATGGCTCTTGAAGGCAGACTTGTGTGCTCTGAAGAGGCAGAAACATGTTACAGACAGGAGGGAGAGGTGGAAGAAAATTCTGTGAAGCTCAAACCTGCACTACATGTGAGTGTAAACTTTGCTGAGTCCCAGGTGAGTTGATTTCAACAGTTTTAGAATCCTGGTCTGAACCCCACTGTAATCAATGATAATCTTTGCTGTAGTTTGATTTTTAAACATGCGGATGACTTTTCTGTGTTAAAACTTATTCAGGAGCGACCTTCCCATTTCTCAACAGAGAGAAGGTTTTCTTTTTTTTGCTTCTCTTGGTTGCCAGATGAAAACAAATTGGATTTATGGCTCTCACTAAAGGTTGCAGTGAAGCCAAGTGATTTGAAAGGGAAAATCAGAATAACTTGCACAAAGAAATGCTTTTAATTAAAAAACTGTTTTGAAGTATTGCATAAAGAGCCATTAATTGTTGCCCCAGCAATTATGTGATATTATATGCATATGGAAGTTATTTGCTGTCACTTCAAGTCTATGGTAGTTTATTTGCTCTAGGCTCTTTCCTTGTCTTTTCTCTCCCCTTCTCTTTTTTTTGGAAAGAGTAAATTAAACTATCTCAAGAAGAGGAATTTATCTATTTCCTGTTAATTTTCTTCTTCCTTTTTTATCTCCCCCGTGATCTAGTGATCACGTTTGGCTCCATACATCTTTCCACCTGTTCCCTTACAAAGCTCTTGCCAAAAAACCTGTTTTGTAACCAGAGCAGAAGTTGTGATGTCTCTGCCTTGCCTGATTTGGATTGTTTATTCCTACGTATAACACTTTTTCTCCCAGAAGATGCAGCTGGAGCTCCCATTGCTCCAGGGAGAGGAGGCTGCTCCATGCTGCAGCTGCATGAAGTGTAAAATGTGATACGAGGCAAAACCTTCTGGATCCTTTCTCTCTGCCCAGAGACTAAAGCAGATAAATGTCACATCTTCTGTAGCCCCTACTTGTTCGAGGATTAAACTTCCTGAGGTAATTTACAGACTTTTATGCCCTATATTGTATGTACAAGGTCAATCATGTCGTGTTTTTATCCACACCAGCCAAAAAAGGTAGGAATTCTAAGGGCAGTATCGACTAATGGAAGAATAGTATGGATTTGCCAGTATGTAGGTTGATCTTTAAACTTCAAAGTGTCCTCTGAAGCACATTTATTTTTGATCTCCAGGTGTATTCACATATGAAGAATGCTATAAGGGAACACCAGTAGCAGATACTTGAGACACATGTCCAGTTGCATTTAAACACTTTTAAAATTGGAAATTGACTGAATAGTTCTGAAGCATTTTAGAAATCAGCCAACTGGATGCTTTTATGTTTCTTCTTCCTAGCTCAAGGCAAAAGATACTGATTTTATTTTTCACTATAAACTTCTAATCCCTCAAAGACATGTATGTATTTTTTTCACCAGAGATGTCTGCACAGGATACACAAGGGGCATAAACTGACTCAGGTCTTCAGCTGCTTCTTTCATTTTGTGCCTGATGAGGTGAATAACTCCCAAGAGCTCTGTGCAGCCACTACTTGAGAGTGTAGATGCCTAACATGTCCTTGGCAGAAGTCCTTCAATGATAGCAACCTTAAGAGATCATTTCTCCTTTTCATTTGTCACAGAGTAGCTTCTCCAGGGAAAAAAAGAGAAGATTTAGAAAATCAAGAGGAGTTGCTTTTTTTTTTGGTTTTTTTGGCTAGAGTGAATCTGAGTTTTATCCAATTCAAATCTTCCTACATTTCTGCACTATACCTCTCTGGGTTGCAATTTGCTAGGAAATTTGTCATCACTTTTATTTATTGACTAGGTTAAAAATATATCTAACGTGAAAAGGTGAGTTCTGTTCCCAATAGCCTTACTTGCATCAAATAGTTGAGCTATTCTAAAGACAAAGGTGAGTATAAGGCACTCCTCACAAAACAGCCCCACTGGAACCTAAACCACAGTTCTTTCAGCACAGGTGAGTAGTATAAAGCCTTCTGAGTACCATGTACGTGTCTGAGAAAAGACAACTGAAATAAGAAAACATGGTGTTTATCTGAAAGAAGAATGGAAGGGATATTTACTTTCAATATGGATTTTCAAACAGTCCCAAATGAATTAAGATTGGTTTGATGGCAGGTTTGAAGGAAAAAAAAAACACAAACGAACAATGAATATTAAACATCTTGCTTTTTAAGTAAAGCTCTCCTGTATTATATACTGCCAAGCAAGCTGGAGAAATGGTCTGGCAAAAAACAGGATATGTATCTAGATGGTCTCATAAGATGGCAACAGCTTGCTGTCAATGTGCATTCATTGAGGCTCCAAACTTTTGCCTGCCATGGACTATTCAGCATTTTCATAGACTATTGTAGTCTGTAGGGAAGTCACCTACTGAATTTGTAATTCATTAACATTAACATATTGTTGCACAGGCAGCTGCTGGCTGGGAAGCAATTCTGCTGCACTGAAGGGTCTTTCCCACAGGACAAAGAATCCTTGAGGTGCAAACTGTCTCTGGGAGAGTATGGCAGAAACAAGCTTCATGAAAATGGCTTACAAACTCACTAATCCTGGAACATTTTCAATCCTGCTCTCTCTTACTGGTACCATTTTATTTTTCTCTTCCAAAAATACTTTCTGCTGATGCCAGGAATTATGATGATTGCCCATTGGCAGGAATGATGATGATTGCCCATCACTCCAATGCCCTTCAACTTTGCATCATGGAATCTTCTGTCTTTGCAAAGACACTCTCCTTTGCTCCCATCATGTATTATTCCCTTCCCTCAGAGTATCAATTTTCTTCCACTTTGTCCCTCTCTGTCTTAAGCAATATTTAAATTACCTAGTTATTTTGGCTTGATTTTCCTTTTATCTTTTTTTTTTCCCTTCTCCCTTTTCCTTTCCATTACAATGTGTTGCTTTTTGTTCAAACTATGAACCAGCTGACAAAAAAATCTTATCCCTGTGGGATTTTCATGCTGTCATGAAGCAGAAAAATCCAGTTACTATCAGTTTGCCTTACAAGAGGTGATGTTTTGTGCTAAAATTTTTTACTAGATGGTAGCAGAAGTTTTAAAGAGAAAGGACTAGACACTCAAGAGAATTTAGACATAACACTTTCAAAAACACTTAATTTTAGGAACCCCATTACAAGTGGGTAATACACGGTAAAGGCAGTTCTAATGTTTTCTACATGTGCATGGGGAGATTTTCAAGTAAAAATGCAAGAATACAGAAACCTAATTGGTTTTAGAAGGATAGTGAAATGGCTAAGGTGGAACATATTGTGCTAACTGCAAGAACTTTGCTTGCTCTCCACTGTCTTCTCAGTCCAGTGCTGTGGCCCCTCACTTAGAGAGATATGATATGAGCAGTTAAGTCCAGACACAAACCATCATCTCAAATTAGGTGCCTAAATCCTTTCTTCCAATGATCAAAAGTGTGATCTCCTTTCATAGCTGGAAGTGGACTACCTGACTTACTGAGGTCATTTCCATTTCTGTAAGCATGTAGATAACTGTGAAGACGGTTGGATTTGTTAAAGAATCATTAGATGTAGAAATGTTTCCTTCCCTTCTTTTTTCCAGCCTCCTCGTTTCAGGGAACTTTCTCCTACTTTCCTGAAATAGTCCATATGAGGTTAGAGACATTCAATAATTCTGGTTTAGTTATTCCAAGTTTGTATGAAACATTCACCTATTTTGAGAACCAGAAAGCGAGATATTGTGATTTTGTATTTGTCTTTAAAAATTTAGCTTAATTTTTTCCCAAACAGTGCCAAATAAGTAGGGGACAGAAGTACTCTTCATGGACAAAACTTGCACTACTATACCAAGTGGGTCACTTGAACAAGGACTACACTAGAATTCCATAGCACCTGGTCAATGGGCCAAATGCAACACTATAGGATCGTACTTCCAGCTACATACTTAAGTATGTAGCTTCCAGCTACATACTTAAGCCTCAGTAGGTGAACGTTCAAGTGGAATAGCCTGTGCAGAGCAAAATCCTACATCAAGCTTCTACAGCTATTCACATCATGGCATGACTTTATTTTTTTTTTCTTTGGCAGAGAAATATTTTTTGAGTTCCTGACTCCCATATTCTCCCATATTCTTGCTAAGCACTATCTGCTGAGTAAGGAGGAGTAGAGGCAGTTTGGGTGCCTGGATTTGATTTAGCTCCATTCTCAGGCTAGTGAAAGGATTTGTCTTCTACTGAGTTTATTGTGGCTTATGTGCGACATAAATGTCAAAGAGGTTGTATGTGCCAAACAGAAGCATATTTTTAGGCATCTCTGATGTGTTAGTAAGCACTGAGAGAATGTAGACCTCAATAGGGTTATGCTGGGATGTCTTGAATATCAGTGACCTCCACAGGCAGACAGGCACCTATGAGCATTCTCATGTGTATTTTACATTGTATTATTCAAAAAAAAAAAAAAAAAAAAAAGAAAGAGAAGGAAAGAAAAGCAAGAAAGGAAGTAAAGTTGATCCTGACATCATTAACACTTATTTCTCCTTATTTCCCAAATTAATTCCTAGGGCTATATTGAAGTTACAGGAAATGAGGCATACTTAAATGGAAGGGAAAAAAAAGGAAAGAAGGCTGAAAACAGGTTGTAAAATTTGTGATGGTAGGAGTGGGTGGTGTTACTGGCCATTAGCACACTTGAGGAAAATGCTGTGAGCTCTGTTCTTTGGTTCTTTTACAAGTGTATAAGCAAAGCAGTGCTAAGTTAAAGAACTCTGCTGGCTGGGATGGGTGAGGAAGGAAGTGGGAAAAAGTCTTTTTCCATCATTAGTTTCTCTGATGGCACTTATTTTACAGTAAGACTACACTTCGCAAAGCCAACCATTATAAGTGATACTCTGTCAAAGGCGTAATCTCTGACTCAAAGGGGTGTCCTATTCTTCATTGCTCTAGGTTAGAGTTCAAGCAATGTTTCACACCTATAGGATGAATGCCAGACATGTCACTGGGAGATGTATCCTTCTCATGCTGGCAAATGAGGTATAAGGCAAGAGTGATGACTCTCACCCCATCTCTCCATCTGGATGCCTTTTCCTTCCTCTTCATAATCCAAGGAACAAGGGATGTGCTTTACATTGCTTCTGGCTGTTTTTTACTCCTTGTGGTGGTTTGACTCTGGTTGGATGTCTGGTTCCCACCACACCACTCCATCACCCCACTCCTCAGCAAGCCAGGGAGGGGGTCAAATAAGACGGAAGTCTCGTGAGTTGAGGTAAAAGCAGCTGAGGAAAAAGCAAAGCCACATGCATAAGAAGCGAAGCAAAGCAAATAAAGCTGTTACTCTCTAATTCCCATCAGCTGCCATGTCCAGTCACCTGCCAGAAGTAGGGCTGCCGTATGCATAACGGTTGCTTTTGGAAAGCCAAAATGAATAACACCCTCCTTCCTGCTCCTCTCCCCGAGTTTGTATTGCTGAGCTGATGCCATATGGTATGGAATAACTCCTTGGTCAGCCTGGATCAGCTGTCCTGGCCATGTCCCTTCCCAGGATCCTGCCCACCCACTGCTTCTGGTTACGGTGGGGAAGGAATGCTGGAGGGACAGCCTTGGTGCTGTGCAAGCAGCAGCCACAACATTGATGTGCTACCAATACAAATTTTTAGCTATCAGCAGAAGGCACAGCACCACAAGAGCTGCTGTGGAAAATCACCATCATCCCAGACCCACTGCCCTCCTCTATGCACAAAGTTGCAGCTTTCCTTCCTCTGTTCAACTAAAAGAAATATGGAATCTAGTAGTAGTAAAGCTCATCACAAATATGATATATATTTCTGTTTCTTTTGCACCATTTGTGTTCTTCAGTTTAGCCTGGGGGAACTTAGTTGCCTCTGAGGCCTCTCTCTTTCTATTAAATTTGAAATTGGCAATGGGTTCAAAATTGATAGACAGGGAGTATGAGAACTTCGGCCTTTTTCTCTTGGGAAACTGCACTTAGAAACAGTGTAGCAAAGAGAAATAGACAGAAGTCATCTACTTTGTTTTTTCCTGTACTTGTCTTGTTGCAGACAACTGGCAATGACTGAATTTTGTTTGAAAAGTCTCTTGTTTTATAAAGCATCTATTATTTATACAGAGAGCAAAATTACATGTTAACATATTTATGTCATTTTCTGATCTCTCTTTAAAAACATCACAAAAAACACTGAGCATTTAAAATTCTTGAATTAAAAAAGCCCAACCACGAGAGAGCAGAAAAAACCAACATAAAGAACCTTTAATGAAAAGGTTCTTATAATTTTTATTGGATTTTCTGATAACTAAGAAAGCAAGAAATAACTTGAGACAGAGCTCTCTCCTTCTGTGCCTGACTCCTCCCAGGGTTAGAATCCTTCATAACATCTCTGGAGCTCACCCATATGAGAAACAGCTGCAGTTTAGCTGTGCAAATGTTGCACTCTTCTCTGGCTGGGACTTGGATTTTGATTAACTGCTGGGCGAAAAGGAAAGAGAAAATTCACCATTTTAACTACTGTTATTAAAAGTCAATATGGAGAAATTCTATAGCAGAATAGCTTAACTCATGGAAATAGGAGGATGTATGTCAAATTTCATATTTTATTGCTTTCTCTGCTGACTATAGGCAAAGCACACCCTAACATTTTCTTAGATGTTCAGTATACAGAGTACTAACGAGCAAGTATGAGCAGGCTATGCCTTGGTTAAGGCACTTAGGAATTCAGAAGATGACAATGAAAACCTAACTCACAAATTCTATGGTTTCACAGCTTGCCTTGTAAATAACAATTAAATAAAGTAACAGACACTTTAACGCTTGACCAGAAAAGGCTTTATTATCCAGGGAAGGCAGTTCTACAACATTGCTGGTCATAGTGCACTGCAAGGAAGATTAAAATTAAACTACATGGACTTTAGAAACATATGCCATCTTAAAAGCAGAGATTTCTTGCCTACAACTAGTTTTAGTGATACAAAAGTGTGTGTTGTCTGCCTGCAAGCTGTGTAAAACATGCAAGTGTTGAGGGTTGTACAGCAGTAGTTCTTTGTGGAGATTCAAACAATTTTTGCTACACATAGGTAGGCATTTAGAAGGCTAGATGCTTAGACAAGATTTAGTTGGGCTCCCTCAACTGTTTTAAAATCATCTCTCTATAACAATTTTTCTTAAGAAAGTTGTCTGAAACCAGAAATTATTGAAATGATGAAAGGTTCATCTAAAACACAGTGGTTTGATGGACTGACTGGTAAACAACTGTTATCAGTAAGCACATATGCAATGACTATACCAATGATACTTTTGGTGGGAGACATCTGAAAAAAGCAGGTGAAGACTGTAGAAAATGGTCCACTGTTTAAAAACTGTAGAAGTATAGAAAAAAGGGAGGTCGGACATTTGCTGTACTTGGTGCTCTTTCTAGGGATATAAGTTTTTATATATTAGTTTTTTTCTTCAATCCAGACAAAATGTATTGTCAATGGCACTGGTTTTATCATAAATAAGAAAACTTTCAAAATACCGTATGTATTTCTACACTTCCAGTTTTAATAAAACCTATTTATAATGTGCGTCTAGAAACATACCTACAAATTCAAAGTAAGCTCTGTAGATCTGCTGTTTTATAAATAGCATATTGGTGGTTCATAGAATTTACTAATACAATTTAATATCCTCAGCTATTTGACATGTTCTTCTCTGTATTTTCTAGGTCTTGATCTTCCACCCATTACTACACCTATTTCAAAGGTCAGCTTGCCTGAAGAAAAGGACTCCATTCCTTTAATGCAGTGGGACAACACTATTTCCAATAAGTTCATCAACTCCCCGGGGAAAAGGTTGATATGGATTTTGGGTGGTTTCAGCCAACTAATTACCATGGTTTGGTTCTTCCACTGCATACACCATACAAAGGCTTCCGGGCTGTGCAGAGTGTTCCAGGCTAATACCAGAAAGAAGCAGCATGTGTTTCTGTATCCTGAAACCAGAGTTTGAAAGGGACACGGGCACTAAATAGTTAACTGCTTGGTTAAAAAAGAGGTGACTGTAATGTTTTCTCAAGAAATGAAAGAAGAGATGGGAAAGGGGAAATGAACAGGCTGGAAGTTCCTGAATTAATCCTGGCACAAATATATATGGCAAAGGATTCAAGAGATGATAACAACTGTGAACTCAATTTGCCCTGGTGGTGACTCAGGATGAGCAGCGGTATTCAAAAGAGGTACTGGAATTAGACAAAAGAGATAAATAAAAGCAACCAAGACATATTATTTCACACACACTCCCCCCCAAATTATTGGAAGTAATTCCCCCAAGTGAAGGACAGAAACAAAATCATTCAAAAGTGGAGAGAAGTTTGGAAGCACATTATGTGATCAGCTTGGCTAAATCATGAGCAATTTGCTGATCTCAGTTACAAGACATAAGCATACAAAACCCAGAAACCTCATCAGGCAAAAGAAAGGGAAAAAAACCAACCCAAATTAAAAGAGAAGTGAGAGAGAAATCCAGAAAGGCACAAAACTGAGATGCAGCTAGCAAGTAAGGAATCATTCTGTATGTACATCAAGAGAGGAAGAAAGATAAAACAAAGGGTAATTCTGCTAATCTACATGGGAAAGTATAGAGATAGCACAGATGTTTAATGCCTTATGGTCTCAGTCAATACTGAAAGGTCAGCTGCAGGCAGAGAACTGAAAGAACGGCAAATAATAACAAATGTTGGAGTTTATAGTACAAAAAGTGGACGGGAATAACTTGTTCATTGGTGGGTCTTCATAAAAGGACCTGAGGCTATAGAAGGTAACATATGTCCTATAATTAAAAAAATAAAATAAAAACCCACAACAACTCATGCTATTGCAATGCCCTGAGAACATTGCAAACACATGAAGTAATCTTCTGCAGTCCTCAGCATTTGTAAGACCTTGGCTGAAATGCTGTGTTCGGTTTGGAGCTTCTCACTTTAATTTGAGTACTCCAGAGTCATTGGAGGTCTAAAGAGCATAATTTATGGGAGAAGTGGAAAAAAATCCCCATTTAGCTTAGTCCGAGAAGAAAAGATTGTTGGGGAGCATTGTAACATTTTCAAGTATGTAAGGAAAGGAATGCTCAGACTTCTGAAGATAAAGATAACAGAACACTGAGATCACTCGCCTAAAGAGATAGTGTGGTCTATACATACATCATGTCAGGAAAGCCAGAGAGCTGATGTAGTTACCACAGGAGGTGAAAGACCTAGATGGCCTTTTGGGATCCCTGCCACAATGAGGTTTCAAGAAAACTTGGAAACTTCTTGGTGATGTCTTTTTGTTTTATAGATCTGGAAACTGGCTGAGCATTGAAAACAAGGGTAAAATCTTTGCCATAGAATTAGTCATTGGGAATAAGTAACCTGATGTTTTGGAGGTGTGTTGATGGCTCACAATTGCCTGTCATGTCAAATGAAACTTGTTTAGTAAATTAGAGAGACACCATCTGCAACTAGCCTCCAATGCATTGGTGACTGCCAATGTATTAACGAGTGAGTTGATGGAGATTTGTTACTGTAAATCTTTGGAAGGGATCTTTAGAGATAATCTAGTCCAAATTGTTCTCCAGTTCCATAGGGTTTGGAAAATACTTTTTCCTGTTTAGAAAAATTAAATGAAGGTGATTTTTTTTTGAAATTTTTTAAAAACTTCTTTCTTTTGAAGGAATAATATTGGGTTGAAAATTTACCCAGCTGATGTAGTGGAACAGTAATTCCATCATGTCTTTTCATGCACATAAAAATGTAATTTAGAACACAAGTATGCTGGCAAAATTATCCTACTTCTATTCCCTTCCCTATAAAACTTCTTGGCCACTCTCATTTGGGAGCCTGCAAACATGGCAGATGCAAGACTGCAATACTGAATGGCTTAGTAAACCCAACCTCTTGCTCCAATGTCCTTCACATTTCCGGGAAGACATGGATAAGGAGCAACATTGTCCAGCCTTCCTGTCTCTTAGAAAGAAAACACAAACACAGGAAATTTGTGATCTTATTTCTAGGCTTCTATTTTATGAAAAGGTGAATGTAGAACCGCTTGACTCAGTAAATGAAGTTCTTCCTTTATTGAAAGAAAAGTCAATTTTTGTCTTGACACTTATGGAATCAGGAAAAAATAATTTCTTTTCTTTTATAATTAAAATACCCTATTTAATGTGGTTTCTGCAGTGAGAACAATTTTGTCTATTAATTTCTCTGGGATTATTCATTTTACATTCCTCTAACATACCTCAGGATATTCAGTCATAATTGAGCAGGCGGCTTTTGTCCCAAAGACCTGTCAATAGTGAGAGAAATGCACAAGTGGGAAAAGAAGGATGTGCAGCAAAAAAAAAGAGAGTATCCACCACAAGAAAAATAACTGTAACAGTAGTGTGCAAATATCTATCTGATTGCACATCTACAATTATTAATTATTATTATAGTAATTATATTTAATTAATTCTCTAATTGCATTTAACATTGGTAATATTCTTACTTCATTTCACCTAATTTCTGTTAGAATGAGATTCATTAAATTTGCCAATTTAATTCCAGAATGCCTAATTCATCCTCAGATTTTATCAGTCCCACTTTGTCATTTCCTTTTAATAAGTTTTGCCTATTATCTACTTCCTTCAGGGATTTTTCCTGACTAGTTCTGAGGCATTTCCATTATCCTAACCTCCATATTACCATAAAATCACTCTTAATCCAAAGCAAACTGTAATAAAGCAAAATAAAATAAAACAAATTCAAACAGGAGTAACATTGTTGCAAAAGTTTTGGAAGAAGTGAAAAACAAATTAAGAGAAAATCGTGTACCCTACACGCCCTAACATTTACATTTGCTTAGAAGTCTCCATAGTATNATCATGTCAGGAAAGCCAGAGAGCTGATGTAGTTACCACAGGAGGTGAAAGACCTAGATGGCCTTTTGGGATCCCTGCCACAATGAGGTTTCAAGAAAACTTGGAAACTTCTTGGTGATGTCTTTTTGTTTTATAGATCTGGAAACTGGCTGAGCATTGAAAACAAGGGTAAAATCTTTGCCATAGAATTAGTCATTGGGAATAAGTAACCTGATGTTTTGGAGGTGTGTTGATGGCTCACAATTGCCTGTCATGTCAAATGAAACTTGTTTAGTAAATTAGAGAGACACCATCTGCAACTAGCCTCCAATGCATTGGTGACTGCCAATGTATTAACGAGTGAGTTGATGGAGATTTGTTACTGTAAATCTTTGGAAGGGATCTTTAGAGATAATCTAGTCCAAATTGTTCTCCAGTTCCATAGGGTTTGGAAAATACTTTTTCCTGTTTAGAAAAATTAAATGAAGGTGATTTTTTTTTGAAATTTTTTAAAAACTTCTTTCTTTTGAAGGAATAATATTGGGTTGAAAATTTACCCAGCTGATGTAGTGGAACAGTAATTCCATCATGTCTTTTCATGCACATAAAAATGTAATTTAGAACACAAGTATGCTGGCAAAATTATCCTACTTCTATTCCCTTCCCTATAAAACTTCTTGGCCACTCTCATTTGGGAGCCTGCAAACATGGCAGATGCAAGACTGCAATACTGAATGGCTTAGTAAACCCAACCTCTTGCTCCAATGTCCTTCACATTTCCGGGAAGACATGGATAAGGAGCAACATTGTCCAGCCTTCCTGTCTCTTAGAAAGAAAACACAAACACAGGAAATTTGTGATCTTATTTCTAGGCTTCTATTTTATGAAAAGGTGAATGTAGAACCGCTTGACTCAGTAAATGAAGTTCTTCCTTTATTGAAAGAAAAGTCAATTTTTGTCTTGACACTTATGGAATCAGGAAAAAATAATTTCTTTTCTTTTATAATTAAAATACCCTATTTAATGTGGTTTCTGCAGTGAGAACAATTTTGTCTATTAATTTCTCTGGGATTATTCATTTTACATTCCTCTAACATACCTCAGGATATTCAGTCATAATTGAGCAGGCGGCTTTTGTCCCAAAGACCTGTCAATAGTGAGAGAAATGCACAAGTGGGAAAAGAAGGATGTGCAGCAAAAAAAAAGAGAGTATCACCCACAAGAAAAATAACTGTAACAGTAGTGTGCAAATATCTAACTGATTGCACATCTACAATTATTAATTATTATTATAGTAATTATATTTAATTAATTCTCTAATTGCATTTAACATTGGTAATATTCTTACTTCATTTCACCTAATTTCTGTTAGAATGAGATTCATTAAATTTGCCAATTTAATTCCAGAATGCCTAATTCATCCTCAGATTTTATCAGTCCCACTTTGTCATTTCCTTTTAATAAGTTTTGCCTATTATCTACTTCCTTCAGGGATTTTTCCTGACTAGTTCTGAGGCATTTCCATTATCCTAACCTCCATATTACCATAAAATCACTCTTAATCCAAAGCAAACTGTAATAAAGCAAAATAAAATAAAACAAATTCAAACAGGAGTAACATTGTTGCAAAAGTTTTGGAAGAAGTGAAAAACAAATTAAGAGAAAATCGTGTACCCTACACGCCCTAACATTTACATTTGCTTAGAAGTCTCCATAGTATCCAGATGAAAAACTATTACGATACTTTGCTTTGTAGCTGAGGAGCTACTTCTTGACTAACATCTTTGTTTTCTTGGAAGATGATGGCAACTTGAATCCCATGTTTTCTCTTAGTGCCTTATTTGGGGATCTCCTCAGATTCAGAATTTCCTCCTTCATCCATATTCATCATTTCTTCATTCCTTATCCAGTCAGGAAGTGCTGAAGCGCTGTGTCACCAGCACTGGAAATGCAATGTCCCTTTGGCTAAAGGTTACTCCCTTAGTTATAACCTAAATCGCCTGTGAATTTGTTGTGAGGTCAATTTCTCTGTTAGGTGTGATGATATTAAAATCCCAAGATATTTTTTTTCAAACAGAGCAAATTGTGGATTGCATATTAAGGCAGACTTTGCTCTGTGAAATGATATAACTACGATGATAGGATGAAGAACTTTACATCTTGTTTCAGACCAACATTCATGTTTAGAAGATCAATTTGAATTGACAATAATTTTGGTGTGATTTGCCTTTAGCCTTGTCTGTGTCATGTTTGGTCTCTGTCCTACTTTCGAGGGCAGAACCTCCTCAAAGCATCCATACCCTTTCCTCTTCTATATAGTGCTCCACAAATGAATTCGTGTGGCTCTGACACATGTTTTCCTCTGTGTCTGGTACATCTTTACAGGCTGCCTACAGGATCACATGTATTTGGAAGTGCCTTGGGCAGATCGGAAAATGTATCAAAGATGAAGCAACAGGTAATGGAGCTGTCTGGCTCAAATCTCTCCTCTGACAAAACTCATGAGCATCAGTGTATTTCTTTGGGAGTTTTTCCAAAGTATCTGCACCAAGTGTTGTGAGCACAGAGAAGATGAAAGGAACTCACTATATTCTGTATGCACTCCAATACCTGAGAGTCAGGTTAATATTGTTTAATGTCTATGCTTTACCAGACAGAGTCAGTTCAAACCAAAGTCTCACATCCTAAAGTGGAGCACATTTTGTTAAACAATTTATTAGAAAAGAATCCTGTTCCTGGGCAAAAAATCCAGTCCCTTCTTTACTCATGCACCTCTTCAAGAGAAAGGATGGGACTTGTCTTTCCCCAGGCTTGCCTTCAGCCTCAGGGTTAATGCAATTTTGTTGGGAGGGGAAACTCTGAATCCCAAAAGAACACATTATGAAGGTGTCATGGTGCCTGAGAGAGACTGTTACCTACAAAAGGTGAGAAAAATCTGTCTTCACAACAAAGGGATTTGTTTGAGTGTGGGATTTTGTGCTGAATGTGCTAAATGCCTTGGCAATTTCGGAGGCAAAATTTTAGATGCCTCTTGCCTTTAATTACCTAGATTGTGTGAGACCTTTGTGCTTTGTGCTCCTAGGTGCCAGTGCCTAAATCCTCTTTACATCATAATTTATAGTATTCTGGAGGCAGAAAATTTCCCTTTGGCATTGAAAATTTCCCAAACTGCCCCAAGAAAACTCTGCATGCTGCAACCATTTGGTCCTTGTGTTCATAATTTGCCCGCATGCTCAATTTTCTGGACAAAAATTATCTTAATAATCTTAATAAGATAGAAGCAGATAATATAATGTGTCTGGGTCAAAGTATTGAAAGCAAAAAATTTGAGCTGCTACAGCTGGCCATAATTGCAGCTAGTACTAAATTATATGTAATGTAATGGTCTTTGTCTAATCACTTCAGAAGGAAAAAGCCTAATGACACTTTCAAGTCACTGTACGCATATTCATTTCTATTACACTTTATTCTTCCTTTATTTGAGTGTTGGCTCATTCACAAAAGTATATCTTGCAGAAAATGCACAGATTTCTACATTTCCTTCCACATTACTCATATGAGTTTAATCACACACATGGCACTTTCTCTGGAGCTTTTTAACACAACATCTCACAGTAAAGGTCCAAATTACCTAAGCCAAATTAATCTTAGTATCATGGCTCTAAATGCACCAGAGATGCTCAGGGGAGCTACACATTATCAAGTGGGGAAGTGCACTGCAGCAGTCCTACCATCAGCCATTGATGCTATTACTAACAATCTCTATTGCAAAGCAGTTAACCTTTGGAAAGGAGGAAGAGAGTCTCTACATTGGAAAGTGTACTTTTGAAAGCACATATATATATATGTTATTTATTGTATAGTATAACAGATTTTCCTTTCTCTATAAACTGCCTCTCTGAGTCTTCCTGATTTCTCACATTACACCATTTTGTATGATTCTGCTTTGTTCTGATAATAATTTTGTTCAAGGTTGGACTTACATTGAGGTGGATCATTGCTGTGTATGCATGATAGTGTTCTGATGCTTTTCAAGATCATCTGCATCATATGGAGAAACAATATAGTAAGTTAATAAGGCTACCTGTCCCTAACACCATAAGGTAAACATAAAACTCTAGAAACCCAGAATTAAGAATAAAATGCTTTACAAACAGCAAAAAAAACCCCATTATTTTTTGGAAACTGGAAAATGCTACATTATTTTTTGTATGTGTTGCAAAATAATAGGAAAAAAATCCTTCCTTTTATCTTTTCTTCAGCCTAAATATGTGTTAAGAGTTAATATATATGTTCTGCTGGGTGGATATCACTAGTTTTATCTTTTAAATGACAAAAATTTGTATGATAGGTTAAAAATTGCTTTATTTATTTATTTAACCTTTAACAGTGTAAGAATTGGCACCGGGAACAAAAAAGCAAAAGTAACAGCAGCTTCTTCCAAAGTTCTGCTTAAGTGTCAAGTTTTTGCAGCATTTTTCACTGAGAGAAGAAAAATCAAGGAAAAAGAGTAGAAGTGGTCTTGGGTCATGATTAAAGGTTGTGTACTTGGTACTCCTCCAGGACTGCTTGGTTCAGACTCAGATAGACAGATTAATGTTTTCGAAGTTGCAATACAGAGAGCTGTGGTTCTCTGATTGTACATTCACAATTTCTAATGTGTTTTGGCTCTTTTGTTAAATCACCTCTAGGGAAATTGCTTAGGATAAGAAAGAAACTCAAGTTACCGCTGTTGTTTGCATCCCTTCTTTTTAAAATGAGACTATATTATTGGTGATTTTCTTGGGACTCTTTTTATCAGGAAACCATTAGAAAGACTAACTTTAGTTTGGGAACAGAAGTGGAGTGCAATTATCACTGGCATGTTTACGAGTGCAGTGCAGTTTACTGCTTCATTTTATGTCAAGACTGACTAGTTGCACAAGGTTCCAGGAAAAAAAACCCAAAACATTCAAAAGAACCTACATTTGGACTCCAAATACAGGAAAAATATCTATCAACAAATCTAATGCCACATAAATGTTACCTCCCCAGATCTAAGAGAGGTGTTAATTTAGTATGTTTTATGGTTTTCTAGATTAGCTTTAAGTATGAGTAATGGATTTCATACCATTTATTTTCCTAATTATGTCATGGGCTACTGAAACTACAAGAAGCCTTTCTCACTATTAAGAAGTCTTTTTACTGTTAAGAGACTTTTCCACTGTGATTTCCAGTTGATAGAAATACCATCACTGAGCCGTATAGCTGACACCAATATTAGCAACGTTAGGTTCTGCACCAACAATCCCATTAGAACAGAACATTTCCTGAGAGGAAACAAAGAGGTCATAGCCAGAAAGTGTCAATCTTTTATAGACAATGGACTGGGAAAAGGATAGTGACATTCAACACAAGCAATAGTGAAACTAGTATCTGCATCCTTTAAATTTGAAAGCAAAGACAGGCAGAGTGTTGAAGTGGGTCTGAGCCAAACAGTGCAAAACAGAGGAGCAGACAAGCCTGGAGGATGGGGAAAGAAATATAAAAGGCAGAGGAAATTACCATTTTTATACTTGGAGCTTTCTGAAGTTTGATTTGTGCATATAACCCAAGTAGGGCCTCAGCTGTAGTAGGTGTACCTGAGATCCCTTGTGAACAAATGCAACAACCCACAAGAATAAACTTCATTATTATGTAGTTTCAGTTACCATTTGCAAAGTACCATGTATATGTATATGTATATGTATAGTATTGTATTAGTGACTCTTTTACTATAGCTATGTTTTATTACTACAAAATAAAATAATTATAAAAATGTGTCCTCTGTGAAAGAGATACTCCCGTGTGGTAACTTAGACATATTTGGCTTTCCATTATAAATTGGTAATTGTAAGGTAAAAAGATAAATGGTAGCCTCTGAATTGATCTGATGTAGCAAATGGTTATTTTTACTTAAATATGATCCACTTACGGTCTTCCTCTTTGGACTGTGAAGCATTTTGGACATTAACATCAGATTACCTTAAAGAGTTGCCCTTCCTTTAAAAAATTGAGGATCCTTTGCATAGAGTAAGTTGAAATCTCTCTTTTACTGAGGGATGTCCTGTTTTAGTGTTTCTGACAAATTTTAGGCACGTAAATCCAGATTCATAAAGGAATTTAGACGTAATAACTTTAGCACTGCTACATCAGTGTCGCTTTGGTGTTGGAATTTACAGTCTCACACTAAAGGTATAAATTCTCAAATGTGATGTTTTTCCAGCTTTTGAAAGTGTTGCACTCTTTTGACTCATGTGTCTTCATACAATTTTCTAAATTAAAGAACACCTGAGGGAAGACATAGTTGCTGGAAGACCTTGGTTTCTTCAGGGTAGCAGGAGGCAAAAACCAGCTTTGGTTACTATTAATGTAAATTTTGATAACCCCCCTCCAGCTGAGGTGCTGCTGCTGCCAGTTGAAACTAATTAGCAGTTTCCTGGCTGGTTTGAACACTTGTAGCGAGTAATGACTGCTGCTTTTTACACTCCTAATGCTGAAAAGATTGCCACGAACTGCATGAGAGCTTCTATTCTCATATCTTATGGGAATAGAAAATAATCTCTGTGGCAGCAGGGTAAAACATTGCTTCGTAGTTCCCAACACCTCTTGGGTGTAAAGGTGAGTTCCTTGATGGGCAGGATAGATTCTGAAAACTGCAAGGACTTGGGAGTCTGATTAAGTCTGTGTTACTGTTTCTGCACAGAAGCTATTCACCGAGATGATGGTAACTCTGGGGATGTGCTACTGTATAGCTTTTAGCCACTGTACAAGTTTTAGCACCAGAAAACTTCCCCAGGAAGGTTGAAGGTCCTAGCTGTCAGGCAGATCTTTTGTGGATCACTCCTCACAGTTCAATTATGCCTCATACCCACTACAGGCAACAAAGCGCCTTGGATCTTCTACAAATTGATTAAACTGCTGGTCTTAGACTGAGAAATAAACCAATGTTCATGTATTGAGCTTGCTGTTTTCCTGAGCAGAATTTTTTCCCCCTTGCTTAAAGCACTGATTTTAGCAGAGCAGTACAGGATTAGTTTGCAATACTGTAGCCTTTCCTCTAACATGCACAAGGAAACACCAATGTTCAAAGAAAAATCTGTCTTTGCCTTCACACTCATCATTTGTGGTCATTTAGCCATCCCAGGAGAGGTTTCTATGGGAACCACAAGCAGCTCTTCTTGCCAGAGATTCCAAGCATCCGAGTGATGATTCAGTCATTTGATTACACTGAAAAGAGCCAAATCTGTATGGTTAGTGACAGCTCTCAGTGCTGGAAAGCAGAATCGTATCACAAGATGGGTAAGCCGATCCATGAGGATGTGCTGTACTCAGCGAATCAGGATTTTTCACTCTGGAAATATTGCATTGGTCATACACGTTACATTGCACTAAAACTAGCCTTAGAAGAAGGAAAACTTTTATCTTACCTACACCAAAGTATTTTGTCATTTTAATGATACCACTGAAATTTTTCCAAGGTAAAAAGTCCCTATACCGTTTGAGATCCATTTCACAGAACCACAGAATCACAGAATCTTAAGGCTTGGAAAGGACCTCAAAAGATCATTCAGTCCAACCTTCCTGCCAGAGCAGGACCACCTAGAGTAGATCACACAGGAACTCATCCAGATGGGTTTTGAATGTCCGCAAAGAAGGACACTCAAGAACTGGGCAACCTGTTGCAGTGCTCTGTCACCTTCACAGTGAAGATTTTTTCCTTGGTTCTTTGGAACCTCTTATGTTCCAGCTTGTACCCGTTGCCCCCTGTCCTATCATTGGACATTACTGAGAAGAGCCTGGCTCCATCCTCCTGACATCCGCATTTGCAAACATTACTGAGGTCACCCCTCAGTCTCCTCCAAGATAAAGAGCCCCAGCTCCCTCATCCTTTTATAGTAAGGGAGATGCTCCACTCTTTGTGGCCCTGCACTGAACTCTCTGCAGCAGCTCCATGTCCTTCTTTAGCTGAGGAGCCCAGAACTGGACACAGGACTCCAGATGAGGCCTCACCAGGGCAGAGTAGAGGAGGAGTAGAACCACCCTCGACCTGCTGGCCACACTCTTCTTGATGCATCCCAGGATGCCATTGGCCTTCTTGGCCACGAGGGCACATTGCTGGCTCATGGTCAGTTTATTATCAACCAGCACTCCCAGGTCTCTATCTGCAGAGCTGCTCTCCAGCAGGTCAATCCCCAGCCCGTACTGGTGCATGGAGTCGATCCTTCCCAGATGCAGGACTCTGCGCTTGTCCTTGTTGAACCTCATGAGGTTCCTCTCTGCCCAACTCTCAAGCCAGTCAAGATCCTGCTGAATGGCAGCACAGCCTCTGGGGAATCAGCCAGTCCTCCCAGTTTGGTGTCATCAGGGAACTTGCAGAGGGTACACTCTGTCCCCTCATCCAGGTCGTTGATGAAGATGTTAAACAAGACTGGCCCCAGAATCAATCCCTGAGGAACTCCAGTGTCCACAGGCCTCCAACCTGATTCCATGCCATTGATCACCACCCTCTGGGCTCTGTCATTCAGCCAGCTCTCCATCCACCTCACTGTCCACTCATCCAAGCCACACTGCCTGAGCTTTCTGATGAGGATGTTATAGGAGACAGTGTCAAAGCTTTGCTGAAGTTAAGGTAGATGACATCCGCTGCTCTCCTCTCATCTAGCCAGCCAGTTATGCACTCATAGAAAGCATGAAGTTGGTCAAACAGGATTTTTTCCCCTTGATTTCCCCGTGTTGACTCCCCCTGATAACCATCTTCTCCATATATTTAGTGACAACATTCAGGATGAGATGTTCCATCACCTTTCCAGAAATGGAGGTGAGGCTGACCAGCCTGTAGTTTCCTGGGTTGTCCTTCCTGCCCTTTTTGAAGACTGGAGTGATATTGGCCTATATGCAGTCCTCAGGCACCTTGCCTGTCCTCCATGATTGTTTGCAAATAATGGAGAGCAGCTTAGCAATCACATCAGCCAGCTCCCTCAGCACTCTTGGATGCATCTCATCAGGTCCTATTGACTTATTGAGCTTTAAGCTTGCCCAACAAGCTTAATTTCTTCTTCATCCACCCAGGGCAAGTTGTCTGCTGTCCAGGCCCTTCTACTATCCTTGCTGGACCTTGGCTGTAAAGACTGAACCAAAGAAGGTATTCAGTAGTTCTCTGCATCCTCTGTCACCAGGATATCCTTTGTTTTCAGCAGCAGGCCCACATTCTCCCTAGTCTTCCTTTTGCTACTGATGTACCTGAAAAAGACTGAGATTTGCAAGGATATATTACAAATCTGTTTGGTGCTGTAGGTTTTTTCCTAAAGGAAAAAAAAAAAAAAAGGAAAGCAGGTTTTTGAAAATGATACCCTAATGACTGAGGTTTATCACCTTTCTTGAAAAGCCATTTTGAGATCCCATAAACATACCAGGGTAGTTGGAAGCGTTATGACTGCCCTGGTTGTTAAAAGTGATGACACAGAGGTAAGCCAGGTGTGCGCATTGATTGCATAGAATTCTCTTCACTCTCTGTTAATAAAATTAATGACATTTTAATTTGAAACAACCACATTAGAGACATACCTTCATGTATATATCATAATGTGATGTACAGTATCATATGCTATGTTTTCTTGAAAATATGCTCAGCAACCTTGAAAAGCCATCTACCTCTGCTTATCACCATCTGGTCCTGCACATTTATGTAAATATCTTTCACTGGTTTAAATTTGTCTTTTTTCCTTCCAGAGAATGTAGAAGTTCTCATCACATCAAATCCAGCTTGCCATCAGGCCTGCCTGTGAGATATCGGTCTCTTCAGTGGAATGTTCTTGATTGTATATTTGAGAATAACCTCTATGAGCTACATAGTTGAGACCAGTCTGTGAGTTCTCAGTGATATCTGCTGAAAGTTAACACCGCAAGTGTTTAAAATTACGCAATCTTGAAATTTCAAAGCCTGCAAGGGTTGGAAGTCAGACTGCATAGGACAGATTTATCAGCAGAGATTTATCATATTGAATATCTTCCAGCAAACAGAAATCACAGGCATTCTAGAAACAATTATGCTGAGTGGAACAGATCCTTTATTTATCTCTCTTTAAACTGCATTATTTACTTATCTCTAGTAAAGCTCTCACATTTACCAATAGGTTTTATTATGAGAGACCTTGAAAAATCTTCCTTGTTGGCTCAAAGAGGCTTTTTGGAGGAGCTAGCTCCCCTGAGACAGATTAAAGGTATTAAGTGGATGGGTGATTCTTCAGGAAAATCTGAGCTTAGTCTGAGGGTTGCTGAGGGGGAAAAAAGACCTTTGCCAGGATATAGGCTTCAGGAGAACTGAGAAGCTCCTTATCTTTGGTGAGGGGGTTAAAAGGTGGAGAGGTTGGAGTTAGAAGTGTTCAGCCAAAGTAGGAGGACGATGAAGATCAACTTGGAAGGGTAATTGTATAGCTTGAGGAAAAGACTGTAAGAATCTTGAAGTGAAGCCAATTATAATTTAAGAGCTCGATGTCTTTGAAGATAAAATGATAGTAGAACATTTCTGGGACCACAAAAGTAGCTGTGGCAGGAATCTGGAAGATACTGTGGTGTGGGATCTCCTGGCTTCTCTTCTCTAGTCTGTGCTAGCCTTCGATTCCATTTGATAAATGCAACGAATCCTATCTTCAAATTAGATTACATGAATACTGTAATTTTTCTTTTTCATTTTGAGTATGATCCCTTTACTAACTTGCTAAAAATTCCCTTTCCTGATGGTTGCTAACCACATTCTAAATTCTAATTCTGATTTCTAACCAAAATATTATTTTTCTCAGTTCTCTCTCTGTATGCCCTAGATTTTAAACTGAAATTGCTTTTAATATAAGTAAATCTTTTGACTCAAGATGAGGGAAAGCTTTTAGCACAAAGGGTGAATTGATCTGCCATTGCAGGAGAAACTAGCTAAGCTGTTTATCTGATGTTTGCTGAGCAATCTGTATGTTCTCTATATCACAGTCCTGCTACTGCTCTTTTTTCACTAAATCTTTCTTGAAACAGAATAATAGCTACTTTTAAATGATTTGTCATCAGCAGCTTAACCACTTTTGTTAATACTCCCCTACATGTGTCTAAAATAGTTCCTCCATTAATCCTAAGGCTTCATCACCTTTCCAGGGCAGTGCTCCACCAGCTCATTGTCATCCAGTGATAAAAAACTGTACATAGTTCCTCATCTTCAATTCTTTCCAAATGATGCATTTTGTTCTAATTGGTTTGATTTCACTCCCTATCTGTGACTCTCACTCTCAATAATCAGGTGGTGTGATGTTTGTCATATCTGTGTTGATATAAGACTTGGAGTTGGCACTTGTAGAATTTATCAAAAATTCTTAGTTTGCAAAAAGATACATTCATTCCATGGTTAATCAAACTTGTCCTGAGATGGTTTTATCCAAACTACGCTTCTTTCAGATTACATTTTTTGGGCTTTCAAAACTCTTTTTTTCTACCTGCACTTTCTTCTACCTACATTTTCTTCTTTCTCAGTTATTATTGTCACCAGTGATTTCTTGTAACAAGCAGTTTACTTATATCCATGTTGAGATGTCCAGCTTTGCATTGAAAATCATTTATCAAAGAATACTTAGCACACTTTTCTTCTTTTTTTTTTTCTTTTTGTTTTTAATCTCCTGATGAAATTGAACACAAGGACAAGTCATTACTAAGAATATTTGTTGTTAGGTTGTATCAGAGAGGTTCAGAGTTTCCTATGATAAATCATGACTCTACAAAAGTCTGAATCTGGCCTTGGGCTCTATAGCACGACCATGAGAAAAAACTTATATTTAGCCATTTTCCTCATAAATAGATCTTGTTCCATATTTTGACTGTTTTCTCCATCCTCTCTCTCTTGTCTGATAATAATTTTGTCATCCTTAATGTACAGCGACACACTGCCTTCTTTTACAAGAGTTTCCATTTGCCATTGCTTGCCTTCTTCTTGATTGAACAACTCTAAAATGTATCAATTTTTGCTGAATAGAAATGTTAAGGAAAATTTTCAGTTTTGCCATGCTCCTGAAATTGTGCCTCATCATTTCAATAGCCTAGAAGCTGCAAACACAACAGGACACTCTAGGAGAGCACACAGCCGAGACTGACGTAAAGAGGGAGGATCAGGACTTGCTGTACACGCAGAAAAGGTCAATAACAGAGCCAAGAGCTGAACTGTCAAATCCCTGTTGAGTGCTCTTTCTCCTCAAGTTTGTTGTGTACCATGGGAAATATTAGTCACACCTGTACAGAGACACTGAGACATCTGGCCTGAACAAGGCATTTCTACTTCCAAATGCTTTTACCGTTCTACCGCCAGATTGATTTCTTCAATAGGACTCTGGATTTCTTGACATTTGATCCTCTCTTTTTCTTCCTTTTGGCATTGATTCAGTCACAATCCCTTATACATCAATTCAGTGCTGGATTTACCAAGCTTTTAAGCTGTGAAGGGAAACATTCCCAATAGACTTTTTATTCTTCAGCTACACCCTTCCCCATCATTTTATATCTCTTCTTCCATCAAAATCTGCATAATAACTTTTTTTTTCTAAAAGGTCTCTGTTTCATCTGCTAAATCCTTTCACATAAATTTAACTCTAAAATGCAACTAATCCAAAACCAAGAGGCATCTTGTGAAAGTGCACAGAAAGAAAACAAATCTAACACTGACTGCATTGAACATTGCTGGGCCAAGAGGCATATGTTTCGTCTCCATTCAACAACATTTTATATCTAGACTTATTTCAAAGTAATTAGAACAATAAAACACATTCACTATATGTCCTAAGCAGTCTCTTTTCCTGTCTGTACTCTAAGAAAATATTAGCTTACTTTTCTATTGCTATTAAAAAATTAGAATTAAAAAAAAAAGGATGAAAAATTGAACATCTGGATTTCAGTGAGGTCTTGCTCTCTCTTATTTTTTCCAGCTGTGTTGGCTCTTTACTGTGATGGATCCTCACTCAAGCATCCCTGAAGATCATTTTCCTACTGATTGGATGTCCCTTGGCCATCTTCCCATTTTGAGAAGAGAAAGTAGGAGCAGATACCACACATGAACTTGGCTTAAATGGGACTAAACTGTCCCCTCCACTTTCAAGCACAGCTGGAGTGAAGAACTTGAAAACATTAAAACAAAAACCCACAAAAAAACCAAACAAGAAGCCCCAGTCAGACAGCTATGTCTGCTTACTCCGGAGAAAAAGAGCTGTCTGAGTACCCTCACCTGACCTTTAGAAATTTGCACTCTCCTAACTGGGGTCAACCAGGAGGAAATGAAGCAGGTTAAAGAGTCATCAATAAGCACATTAAAAAAAATATAGTCTGCTGAGCAAGAAAAGTGGTTCATTGTTTTCATTTTTCATTTTTTTTTTCTTGCCTCCCATGGGAGACAGCACTCCACAAACTTCTCCAACATGATTCCTTCCCACAGGCAGCAGTTCTTTATTAACTGCTCCAGAGTGGATCCCTTCACCAGGTGTTGAGGGGCATAGTTTAGTGATGGACTTAGCAGTGTTAGATTAGTGATTGGACTCAATGATCTTAAAGATCTTTACCAAAGTAAATGCTTCTGTGATTCTACAAATAAAAAGCCAAGATGGAAAAGAGTTGACAAAATTGAACAAAAGGTGAATATCACATAGATGAGAGACTTCAGATGACTAAACTAAATTTGGAGACTCTGAAGAATGCAGCAGAGTAAACAGAGTTTATAAACTTGCCTTTCTCCTCTACCATCTCCTGTTTAACCTGATTTTACCTTATTTTTTTTCAGATTTTATACTGGAAATAAAATTACTTGGCCTGTAGTTCTATTTTAATAACTTGGTTACATGAATGAAAGTGAAGAAAAAAATAGATTGAAGGAAAAAATGTCAAGTAAGCACAGTAGTGGTCAAGCAAGAACACTTTTCCCTCCGTGACGCCTGTACAAATAAAGTGAGTACTCAATGTGAGCAATTCTTCACTGTTGTTGCTATCAGCTCCAAAAAAACACCAACTGTGAATGAATCCTGTGGTACTGTTAGAGGGATTTAGGATGTGTGTTTATGCCTTGCAAGTGTTTCCTGGGGCTGGTGAGAGGCTGGAGTCCCAATCTCATAGGGATTGTGAGAGCCAAGGCAGCTCCCTCAGCTGTTAGGGACCTCTGAGCATTTATTGCCCTTTCCCTATGGGAAAAGACAGGACTAGAAAGGACAAATTTGAAATACAGAGTATAAAAACATTTTAAAATGTGCACATCACGGCTAAAGCAGATCAATGGATGCTGTTTTCTATTAGAAAGCTTATGGAGGGCTGATGAAACATTTTGACTCTCTTAAGAGAAGGGCTATGATAGTATTCAGAGACAGGCCTTTACAAAGCCTGTCATGAGTTTTACATCTAGCAGTATAGCCAAGCAATGATCACCAACATGCTCCTGTCCAACTAAAATAATGAAGTGAAAACCCCAAATCAGCTAAAATAAATGCTCCACTTGGCTATGTATCAAGAACTAAGAGGAATTAATTCAAATAAAATGAAATAAAAGTGGGAGGGAAATATTGTTTCTTTTATTTCACTTGAATCAACTGTGTATTTTACCTGAGTGTCACATGATGCAAATTAATTATGGTTAAACTTAATAATTTTCAGTCTCATAATCATCACACTCTTCTTGCTTTTGAATTTTGTCTTTAACTGAGCTGTTAACACTTTACAGTGGGATATTTGAAAAAGTGGTCAAGGAAATCTGATTTCTTCTTCCTAACACAAAGGTACTGCATTAACTTTTCTTCTTCCAAGAGAGAAATTTTATTGTCCATTATTCTGAGATTGCCTATCTGTCTGTAAAAAGCTACTAGTCTGAGAAAAATAGCTGTTCCAAAGTCACTTTTAAAATGCACAGTTTAAGCTATATAAAACTCAGCCAACTCATGCATATCATTACCTCCTTTCCTCCCTTCTCAAAGATCTAAATGAAGCAGTTATCATTTTGGCTTGAAATCTTGACTTTATGGGTTTATAGTACATATGGAAAAGGATATGTCCTCTGAAAAGGCCAGTTACAAATCAAAGGATTTGGATAATAGTCTGGAAACTGGAATACTTGGACATATGGATATGTTCACATTATTTTGGTACAAATGCTGGAAGATGTCACAAGCTTCTTGAGGATTTGGGCAAGAATCTCTCCTCCACAGTTACAAGATGGTGAATGAAAGAACAAGTTGGCTCAGTCCTTATTTATAAGCATTTCATGTATTGGATACCACCTGATTCTGTTACTTGTTTTGCTTTCCTGACTGTAGATAACATTGTGCATCAAACTGTGTCCTGTTCTTCATACCAGATGGTCAGGTCCCACAGAGGGATTTGGGCTTGTAACCAATAATGACATTTCAGTGCAGCAGCAGCAGCAGTGTATTGGTTGTATTGTTAGATGCAGTGTAACATGGAGGAGTTATTATAAACTGAGGTCCCTGACGCACTTCTTCAGTGACTGTCCAGGAGGGAAGGTTAAAGATCTCATATGTTCCCTGTCTACCCTTTGCCTCCATGGTGTAAGAAAAGATTCATTTAGTCAGTTCTTCTTTTTTCAAGGGAGCACTTTTGCTGGCCAGTATTATCTATTCTTCTATAAAATGACCACTCTGTTAGAGCTGTTGTTTGTAAAGTACACAATGCAAATTAGATAGCAAACACAAGTCTTGATTTTTTTTCCCTCCTGAAGATGAGTGAAAATTACCTAATCAGCTTTGCATGAAATGTATTCAATTATGCTGTTTCTCCCCCTGGCTTGCAGATTTTGAGGTACGACTTGGGAGAGCATATGGCTTGATGAATCAAATCTGGCCAGAGTGTAGATGGCAGAGATTTATATACACACATTATGTTTGCTTTAATACAGGAACCAGTGGCCCTGAAGTCAGTGAAAAAGCTTTAGAAACTGCTCCAATGTCATGGATGCATGGACTGAACATGGCATTCGGTGTTTATAGGCTATCAGCTGCCTAGTGAGTTGTCCACATAATATACAGCTTGAATGTTTCCCTCCAGACGCTGCTCCACCCTCTCTCTTGCTCTGCTAGGACAAAACCTGGTGAGAACATGGGAAAATTTTATGTACAATGAATGGAAGAAATAGAGGAGCCAGTGAAAAGGAAAATCACTAATTGATATCCTGGCATTTAACAAAGATCTTCATAGATTTTACATCTGTATGAAACAATAACTTCATTAATCCCTCTGTTTTCTCTATTGTTCTCATCTGTAGCTAGGACTTTTGCCTTTAGGAATTAATCCAAAAGATCAGAAGATTATTGTTGCATTATGGACAGCAGAATGTGTGTGTAGATTTATATGTTAAAATTGCCAAATTAATTGATGTGTTACTATCTTTTAAAATCTTAAATCTACTGTTTGTTCCATGGTTTGGCATTGCATCCTGAGGACCGTAAACACAAAAGAGAGCACTTCAGAATGCAAAGTGCCCAAATATTGACGTCAGGTCATTGTGTTTCAGGTTGCAAATCCATATATCTTTTTGAAGTAACCTGCATTTCAAAAAGAAGTGTTCAAAACTTGAATTTGCTTTAATAAGTTTCTGTAACTGAGAGCAAATGGCAATTTCATGATAGAAATTTCTCTAAGTCCACTTAGAGACTGAAATGGTAAGTATCAGCAAAGATAAACTTTTAATGTCTATGTTACAGCAGCACTGGGGAGATTAATGTACTGAAGCAAACAATGATATTGTTGTTTCTTATCCTATCTGGCTAGGGTTCTTGAGGGAAAAAACTCAATCACTTTGCTCTTCTGCTTGTAAACAGAGTGACTGGTTATAGTCTCTAGTTCTGACATCTCTTAGCAACACATTGTGAAAACACAAACATACTGCTTTATTAACCATTCCACCTTAACTCTCTTTTAAGTGCTTTTAGAGGATATATGCTCAGATAATTATGAAGAGGTGTATGCAAGAAGATACGTCTGGCCATGAGGTACATGCTGCAGGAACCTGGTCTTTTGGCATCATAATTACAAAGTTTGGGCACCAAAAAAGAGTAACCTCATTACATAGCATTCAATGTAAAACAAAGAGAAAACTATTGGTAATTTGCTGTGGTGATAAAAGTTCTGGGAAATTGGGTGCAGAAGGCCAGATAGCACAGCTTGTGTGCTAGGAGATGTGGACAGGTGAAGGTGTTGCCTTGAAGTGTTTTGATCAGGTAGTGGCCCCAGGTCAATAATGAAGGCAATGGGAAAACAGAGCCTGAACTAGACCTGTAGAGAGCCAGCAGTATGTAAGAGCACCAGTAACCACACTAAAGATACAGTGGTGATTGTAGATGCCATTGATCCTTTGGAAAAGTCAGCTTTGATTCTTTTCCAGAATTGTTTTCCTCTTCTTCAGTGATAGTATTGATAAATCTTTTAGAATCTTTTTTCTTATTACCTCCAACAGGTCTAAATGATAAATATGCAAAACTATGATCTTAACTAGTGTCTAACATATGAGGCCGGGAAACAACATTTCTCTCTATTATTGACAAATTCATGACTTTGGACTATGGTTATTCTTTGTAGAAGGCTGAAAGGAACAATTATTGTTTGCAAAGTAACTTGAGATACTTGGATGAAAGGCACTATATATGTGTGAAGTATTTTAGTTGAAGAAACGTGAGCTGGCAAGACAGTGGGATAGGACATAATTGTGCAACCCAATTGTGCTCTCCCCAGACCAAAATGCATCACTGAAGTTATGATAGTTTGCTGTTTTTCTAGCTAATTTTGTTTTAAACCTGAACTTTGCTGCAGGCATTTGTTCTTTCTTCTTCTTTCCTCACATCACAATATTGATGAATAAAACTAAGGAAAAGCTGCAGATGATTCTTCTATCAAGAGAGAAATCCTTGTATGTGAAATATAAGAAATTCCTTCAAGAACTGGCTCTACTTGATAATAATCAATTTTCAGGTGAAGGAATTAAATAATATGAATGAATACAATTTGATCCTAGTTCAGCAATATTGCTAAAATAACATTTCCTAGTTGACAATGCTTGTGCAGAGAACTTTAGGAATCTAAAGGACCAGGCTCAGAAGGACTGGTGCTTTTGGATAACCACACCAGTATCTCTCCCTCCCATAGAATTAGAAGCCACACAGTGCATAGAAAAGGCAATACTGACACCACTGCACATAACGAAGCAGATAAAGGGAGCAGTGGAACTGGCTGTCCAGAGGGCTGTGGAGTTTCCTTCCTTGGAGGTCTTCAAGACCTGCCTGGACATGTTCCTGTGCAACCTGAGCTAGGTGAACCTGTTTCTGCAGGGGAGTTGGACTAGATGATCTCTAAAGGTCCCTTCCAACTCCTATCATTCTATGATTCTGATTCTATGCTCTCTTGTTTTGTGGCAATTTAAAAAAAATAACAACAACATATCCTTGAGTGTTATTTTTTTTTTAATTGCAAAAAATCTCCCATCACCAATTTGATTTGATGCAGACTGCCATTTCATTTTGAATTATAACATTTTTTTGGTGGAAATTGGCTGTTGTTTACATAATCAAAGGCACTATGGAAACAAGAAGGTCAGCCTAGAAGGGGAGCAGAAGGCCCCTCTACTGCTTATGAGGTGGACTGGAATGGGGCAGCAATGTTCCCCTGAGGAGGACGCATCTTTTGAGAAGTACCAGTTACTGTCCTAATTCTCCCCAGAGGAGCAAGATGCACCTTGCATGACCTCCCCATGTTCCAGTCTCTTTCCTGAGTCAGGAGCAGTCAGCTCTGGACTATCTTTCTTGAGAGACCATGACTTAATTTTGCCTGCAATCAGAAGATTACTTCAATATCCAAGAGCTAACTGCTATTCACTGCCACGTACAAATAATGGGTAGTGGTGAAGGTAGTTTGGAAGGTTCTTCTCACTCCTAAGGTTATACATGATGCCCAGCTATCTCTGGCCTTTGGCTTCTCTGCCCCAAGAAAGGGGTGTAACAGCTGCAATTGTTGATTTTACTCTTGAATCAGAACTGTAAAGTGAAGTTTTATCTACTGCTAAGCAAGTATATAAATATTTCTCTTATATTACAGTGTAAAATATGTCCACTCAGTTGCTAACTCTGTCTCAGTCCAGTATGATGACCTTTATCAACACATTAGATCCCTGCCATGCCGTGACTTTCTGCACATGGATACCAGGAGGAAAGACATAATGGCCATATGACCACATTTTGCAAGTCATCTTGTGGATCACTTCCTGAAGACAGCTTGTATAGACAACGTGGCCATGTTTGACAGAGTTGGAGCAGAAACATTTTTTTTCTATTAGAAATAGGCAAACACAGGAAAGATTTGTTTTGATCTTCCAATAGTTGTTTTTGGACTGAAATCACAAAGGGTATTGTACTCTTTTTGTGCACAGGAGATGAAACACTTATTGTGTTGTTTATAGAAGGAACTGGCCGTGTAAAACACTTGATATGTCTAGTGATACTGCATGGATTTCTCAGGAAGACACAAAATGGGATTTTCTAGAAGCTGTAACACTTGTCCAAAATTTTACTTTTACAGTTCTGTTCATGTAAATCTGGAATTGAGATGCATCATTCTACTTTCAGTTGTACAGGGTTAATAGCGCTTTACTTTGGCTACCTATAAAGTACATCCAGAAAGAATAAGTAATAAAAGCAACTGGAATCAGATGAAATAAGTCCACTCTTTTATTCTAATAATCCGTATGTATGGCAGAATCATTGGAGAACTGTCAGAAATCAGAAATAATGTTCTCAGATGTTGTTCTCAGGCATCTTCACATCTTTATTACCTTTTTTCTTGTCATTAATTCCCTGCAATTTCTAATATTGGAGGGAAAGGGGTGTAGCATAGGAATGCATTCCTCTATTCAATGTCTATAAATGCACACTTTATGAGTTTTGCTTGACACACAAAAGATAGTAAATGTCAAAGATAACATGATCACATTGGAGGAATAATGAAAAAATTAATTGCTCTATACGTATATTCAGATAAAGGAGGTGAATTAAATCTAACCCAAGGTCTGCAGAGGTTGTTTTAGCTGCTTATATTGCTTGATAGCAATTAATTCAAGACACCCAAGGGTGATCCCAATCAGATGCCCTGATTTGTCTCCATTGCCTGCTTTCCTGAAGAGCAAACCCATAGCAATGACAGTGGAAGCACAGTAACCTGTTTACAGATCACAGATTCACAGGATAGTAGAGGCTGGAAGGGAACTTTAGAGATCATCCAGTCCAAATCCCCTGTTGAAACAAGTTCACCTAGATCAAGTCACTCAGGAATGCATTCAGGTGGGTTTTGAAAACCTCCAGAGAAAGAGACTCCACACCCTCCCTGGGCACCCTGTGCCAGGGCTCCCTGAGCCTCACAGTAAAATAGTTTTCTAGTTGACTGCAGGTTAGCAACTGTAACACTCAAGAAGGGGTGTAAGGAGGGAGGATCCAGGGAATTAGAGGCCTGTCAGCCTGACTTTTGTGACTGGAAAGGTTATGAAGGACATCACCTTGAGTACAATCACATGGCTACAAGACAGTCAGCTAATCAGGCCCAGTTATCACAGGTTTGTGAATTGCAGGTCCTGTTTGATCAATCTGATCTCCTTCTATGACAAGGTGGCTCATTTGGTGGATGAGACTGTTGATCCTGTCTATCTCGACTTTAGTAAAGGCACTGCACCATTTTCCACAGCATTCTTCTGGAGAAACTGGCTATTCATCACTTGGATAAGTGTAATCTTTGCTGGGTAAAAAGCTGACAGGATGGTCAAGCCCGAAGAGTTGTAATGAATGGAGTTAAATGCAATTGGCTGCCAGTCACCAGTGGTGTTTCCCAGGACTTAGCGCAGGGACCTGTTCTGGTTAAAATCTTTATCAGTGATCTGGACAAGGGGATTGAACGCACCCTCAGTAAGTTTGCAGATAATACCAAGTTGGGCAGGAGTGTTGATCTGCTTAAGGACAGGAAGGATCTACAGAGGGATTTGGACAGGCTGGATCGATGAGTCAAGGCCAATTGTATGAGATTCAGCAAGGCCCAGTACTGCGTGGAACAGGCTGCCCAGGAAGCTGGTGGAGTCACTGTCCGTTGAGACATTAATGAGACATGTACATGTGGAACTGAGGGACATGGTTTAGTATTGGACTTGGCAGCAATAGGTTTGTAGTTGATGTTTGTCAGGGTTTTTTCCAACCTAAATGATTCAATGATTCTATTATATATGCTTAGTCTTAACCAATGTGACTGAGCTCACCATTCCTAGAGTAAAAACCGCAAAAAAAATTGCTTTAAGTGCTGCAGTTATTTTTGCAAGGCTAGTCCTTGCTTTAGTTTTGATACAGATTCTTTTTTGCTTTTCAGTCCAAAGGTAACTAGAGCTTGTCTCTACTTGTAAGTCATGATTAAAGAAAAAGCTGAACATAAGACATCTTGAAGCCTGAACTTTTTGATCATGGGGTTTTTTTAACCCATTATATAACTACCCTTTCTACAGCTACTATGTAGTATGTTGCAGGAGAACTATAGGGTTATCTACTAATTTGATATTTATCTCAAACTTGGCCCAAAATTAACTATTGTAGATATGGGCAGCCTTTATTTGAGTTTCTTTTAATATTTTTTTTTCTTCTTTTCCCTAATAAAACACCTCCAGCCTCCTGTAGTTCTCTCATAAAACCAAACTAGATGTGATATCTAGATATTCATGCCTGCCATTTTGAAAATGAGAAACAAAGTACCTAGATTATGAAAAACAATTTTCTTCCTTATAAGCAGGAAAATATTTTTTCTCTGTTGTAGGAAGAGGGTTTTTAATTTACTTTAATCATGTTTGTTTAGTAGGGCCTTCTAGGGGGAGAAGTAGGTGATACTACCATATTTTTTTGCAATGTGTGAAGTAATAGATATAAAAAGAAGAAAATTCTAGAAGTCATGCCAAGATAACAAATCATAGAGAGCATTCACAATTATAGACTTTAGTTATCTGTCCACAGTTTTGAAGCATCTACACCTGTGATGTCATTTGCACTACAAATGTGTCTATATCTGCCTATTCTTCGTGTATCTTTTTGACTGTGTCCGTTATTGCATGGCCCATGAAGACTAGTTTTAAGATCTCTTCAGACTATTTTTTTTTTCTGAACATATTTCAGGTAATGTGTTAGCAAATGTCACAACTGTCAGTTTTTGGCCAATGTGTCATGGATTGCCTCATGGATACTGTCCCAACTTGATAAAAAGAACCATGATATCTCATTAAGGTCTACAGTCTTCGTTATGTAGCAGTCATGAAACACAATCCTGTTTCTGCAGCCTAACCAAAGCTGCAGCCAAGATCCCTATAGATCCACCCATGATAGCCAGGAGCTGGAGACTCATCTGCAGCTACTGAAGGATTGTCTACATGGGGAAATTGTCTAGTGAATGCAGAGTGGAATAAGCTTCATCACTTGTATAATAAATACATCAAAACACCTCCTGCAGTCTCCATATTTACAAAAACCTTGGAATGAACGTTATGAGCCGTGGTTTGTACCTCCCTTGCCAAAGGCAGGAGCTTTGCTTCTTCCCACAGCAATGGCAAATTACAGAACAGATATTTCATCACATACTTGTTGTTTTTTCTGCCTGTGTTATTTGGTTTCATCCTTCACATTTCAAAAAGGGGAAAAAGGAATAAGCAAAAAAGCAGTTGTAGCCTACCACAGGAGAAATGTCTCCAAATAAATTACTGCTTTAAAAAAGAGAGGAAAACCACTTCTTTCCAATCACCGAAGGTCTATGTCTATCTGTAAATATGTAATGGTGTTTCAGCTTAGTGACTGTATAAGATCTCTGCAACAACTTCCATCTGAATTTCAACAATCTCTAATCATTTTAAGTGTTACCTGCAGACATTTTAGCAAATCCTTCAATAATTGCTCAAAATAGTGTTTATATAGTGTACATACATTCCTGTGGTTAACTCCATATTTACTTTAAGCAAAAAATCATCAAAACATTTCTTGAAAGTGTTCAATTTCAGTTATTAAGCACATAGGTAAAAGGAAGAGCTTCAGCGCTTCAGCTAGCATCCCTAGTGCATTGCTGCCATTTTTAATCATTTCTGTCTAACAATTTAATTCATGGCAATAATTATTTTGACCATCTATTTCACAAAAAACCTAAGGAAAAACAGCAACTTTTCTTCTTTGACATGCTTTGGATAATTTTATGGTGGGTTGGATAGCTTGTCAAAATAGATCTTGAGCCAAGCATAACAGCCTCAAAGTCTAACAAATATGAATTTAATATAGCAACATCAACGCAACTACCTTATTTTAAGTAAAATTTTTGAGAGTGTTCAGTATTTTTAGTTTCAGATAAAAATAAATGTTACCTCTAATTCCAGATTTATGACTATAAATGGTAATATTGTGAACAATATGTCCTAAGCCTCATAAACTGAGCTGAGAGTCTTCCTTTTCAGCAAACAAGGTTAAAAAGGTCATGTTTTCCTTTTCAAAAATTGTCTTCTTAAAGCTATATGTTGCAGTTCATGCTTGGCTTAAATTCATACCAATGCAGAATATGATCTGGGAAACAAGTTAAATACCACAAGGGAAATCTATGTGCGGCAGATGTATTTCCTTTTGTATCTTTGCTCCACTGATGAGAGGTACAAATTTAAAGGGCGAAAAGAAGGCAGACACACAACATATGTAGTTTGTGTCAACTTAAAATTGATCAACAAGCAGAGGTAGGTCTGAGATCAAATGTTCTGATCTGAGCCCAGAATGGCCACATGGTTTGGAGAGTGTTCAGATGCCATATGATTGCTTCCATAAAGAAATGGAGAATTCATGTGAGCTAACATTTTGATGACTATATCTTGTTTATGTCTTACAATTATGCTTTCAACAGATGCTCTTTTTAAAAAGTCCATGGCTTCCACATAAGAGGGCAATTGAAAGATATCTCTATCTTTCAACTCTAGGTGACTCTACCACCTCCCTGGGCAGCCTATGCCAGTGTTTTACAACTCTTTCAGTGAAAAAGATTTTTCATAATATCTAATCTAAAACTTCCCTGGCACAACCTGAGGCCATTTCCTCTTGTCCTGTCACATCTTACACAGGAGAAGAGACTGATCCCCACCTCGCTGCAGCTTCCTTTCAGATGGATGTAGAGATGACTCCCCTCAGCCTGCCTTTTCTCCGCACTAAACAGTTCCAATTCCCTCAGAAACTCCTCAGATTTGTTCTCCAGACCCTTCACTAACTTCACTGCCTGTCTCTGGATGCACTTCAGAACTACAGCATTCAAGATGTAGCCTCACAAACACTGAGTATAAGGGGACCATCACTTTGCTGGTCTTGCTGGCCACACAATTTCTGATACAAGCCAGGATGCCATTGGCCTTCTTGGCCACCTGGGCACACTGCTGGATCATGTTTAACACTTCCATCTCCTTTTCCTTTGGGCAGCTTTCCAGCCACTCTACCCCAATCATGTAGCATGGGGTTATTATGACCTAAGTACAGGACCCGGTATTTGGCCTCTTTGAACCTCATACAATCAATGTTGACCCATCGATCCAACCTGTCCAAAACATGTGCAATTTGTATGGTTAGATCACATGGTTACTAAAGTAGCTTCTATCCTTGAATATGTTCACTACTGCTCAATATAGGTCTTTTAGAATACTTTCCTGCATGGGTAGTTCTCTGTGTACATCTTTAGTTCTGTAACAACCCTAAATCTCTGTTTTTTCTGTTGGTGCAGGAGATTGGTGAGGGTTTATGCCATTTTACAAAACTGAAACAAAGTTCAATTTTTAACACAGAAAGTGCAACAGAAACAGAACAACACAAAAGATTTTCATGCTGAAAACTATATGAGGTGAGATGTTTCTTTTACAAAAATATCTTCATAATCTTTAGCCAGGTGGACCTCACAGACAAGAATCAACAAGGAAAAAAATCAGTTCATATCATTGCTCTGCTGTGGTTCAGTTTCATTGCCTTTTTGAGAACAGAGGCTTGAGGAATTTCCTTGACTCTGTGTTCTCTTACCATAAAATCAGATATTAGAAAGCATAAACTATAAATGTGTTTGTATTTGCACCCTGCAAAGATTTAAGAGTGACTTGTACTTACTTTTCAATGGCTGTTTTTCCAAAGGGTAAACTGACAGTAACCAGACTAACTTTGAGTCTGTTAATTTGGCTATTACTGTGGCTGTGGCACACTGTTTTTTATTAAGATATTTCTGAAACCTCTTCTAATTTTGCAAAGTACTAGAAAAGAAGAGCTGAAAAACAATAATTTTCTTAGCCTTTTGTTGAAACTATCATTAAATGCAGAGGACCAATAAACCCTTGCCTTCAGGCTAAAAAGTCTGAATTGCTGTCTGCCTGCATTCTCTTTAAATCTGAAAGTGATTCTACTACTTGAACTTCAATCTGATTTGATTAGTCATAATATTGAAGGGTTTTTTTTGTAGATTTTTGTTTAGAAAAATGCTGTAGAAATTTTTTAAATGTATTTGAGAGAATCACGGGAAAAAATTCAGATATCGTATAAGTGGACACTTTGTTCTGAGTCTGACCCTGGGGAACAGCACCATGAATCTCTATCAGGCACTGAAAGATGTTCATTTCATGTATAACTATTTGGAAAGGTTTCTTCTCAGACCATTACTCAAATGCAGAGGCCAATGTCCCCAGCACAGTGATGTCATTTAGTAGAATTGCAATTTAGACACTATTTCCTAAAAAATAATCTAAATATTTAGGATATCAGACCTTGTTATAAACATTCACTTAATTAGAGAGAGAAGAAGCCATTCTGGTGGCAGATCACACAGAATCACACAGAATGGTAGGTGTTGGAAGGGACCTCTAGAGATCGTCCGGTCCAAGCAGGATTGTCCAAGCAGGTTCACTTTGATCAGATCACACATGAATGTGTCCAGGAAGATTTTGAAGATGTCCAGAGAGGATACTCCACAACAATTGATTAAGCATCAATGTAAACCTACTGTGTTGTGAGGGCTTTAGAAATTGCAGATCTGTTTAGAGACAAAGCCTGACCTCCAATGACCACACTCTGTCTCTTCAAGCAGTATACTCTGCCATTCTATGGACATGGTGATTAACTTATGTTTACAGGGCAATTAAACACGAATGTTAATTCATATGAAAAGTTTTATTTGCAGCTTTCATTTTATGTTTGGAGGGGTTTTGTATTGTTTTAAAAAATAATGTTATGTGGGCCTGTAACTAATTAAATTACTTTCTCAGCTGATCATGACGTGACGCATTCAGATCCTAACATGACAAGGCAAAGACAATGAATTGTTGTCTTGACTACCAAGTAAAATCCAGGAAAATATCCTTTGTTAGCATCTTCTTAAGCTGCTTAGTTTTGGTATAACAGGGCTACGTGGAAACTGATAGCAAACATGAGCTGCTTGGGTCTGCTTGCCTGGGTCTTACCTCCTGTGTTCTGGTAAGGTCTTATTTTCTGCTACTGAGCACAGAAGCAGAGTCTTCTTAGACTGTCAGGAAACACATTTGCAGTGCTTGAATTAGTAACATCTGTTATAATCACAACAATTTTAAATTAGTTTGAAAAAGACACTTACAATGCTAGACCCTGATTCTGTGTTAAAGAGCTTTCTGTAAACTCACAGTGTCCTCACAGCAACTCCTGGGTTCTTGTGAACATCACACTCAATATCTTGGTGTGATATGTGTGATTTACCAATCTGGGCCGTCTTCATGGAATATAGAGAAGAATTCAACAGAATGTAGAGTATTTTGATAAAATATGGAGAATACTAATACTAAAGAAGAGATTTGATCTCATTTGACCAGTAAGCACAACTAATTTTGTTATTCCAATGGTACTGTAAAACTACTGTGAAAGAAAATGTTGATTTTTTACACTGTGTTACCATTTCCAAATTACCTTGGAGACTTATCACAGCCCAGAAATTATTGCCATCTTTTGATTATTCATTATTCCTTCTTAATATATGATGAATAAATATTTTACCAACGAAGCCAACACATGAAGTAGAAAATAACTTTACTTAATTATACATTTTTCTTGTTTAACTTAAACAAAATCTTTTAATTCTTAGAAAAAATGTTCTATTGAACAAAGCTATTGTTTAATCTAGCTTAGAAGTCTGTATTCATCATTGAGAAATAGCAGGTAATTGGTAGTGGTAATTGTAAATGGAGGAACAGTATCTTTGTAAAATTTCTCTCCAACTCAGAAATAATTTAAGTTGGAGACCCAATCCAGCACCAACGGAGAAGGGACTTTTAACTGTAGTTTTGGCACCTGAAGTCTGCTTAGCTTCTATGTTAAACACACAAGTCTTACTTCAGACCTTTCCCTAAATTTCTTCTATATTGAGAAGCAAAATACTATAGCTAAGTAAAACTCATTTTGCTGGCTCAGGTATCAATTTCATAGTATCATAGAATCATAGAATGGTAGGAGAAAAGGAGACATATATTTTTCTCTATAACATAGAATCATAGAATGGCAGAGTTGGAAGGGACCGTTAGAGATCATCTAGTCTAACCTCCCTGCAGGGGCAGGTCAACCTAATCAGGAGAGTCTTGAAGACCTCCAAGAAAGGAGACTCCACATCCTCCCTGGGCAACCTGTGCCAGGGCTCCCTCACCTGAACAGTAAAATAGGTTTTTGGGATGACCCAACCTCCTGACTCACACCATTTAGATATTTGTAACTATTAATAAGATCCTCCCTCAGTCTCCTCTTTTGTTTATACATTTGGTTGCATCAGGTCTGCCTCTAAAGAAATCTGATTTATACTCTGGTATTTTTCACTCTGCTGCAGCCATTAGAAGTAAAAGGGGGCCTAAACCTCAGAATTTAACCTGGAATCATTTAGAAAAAGAAATGAGGAATTAGGATAAAACTAGATATTCAGATCAGCCAGACTGTAAAACCAGATAAATTTAGGGTATGTTGAGAACAATAATTTAGGCTTAGACAAGTTTCTTATTCATGGGACTGAACTATTAAGAAGATTCTGATTATTTTCTTTAATCTATATGAGTTTAAGAATGAAATTACAGAAATTTTCAGTGCTTACAAGTTCTCAACACCCCTCAGACAAGATTTTTTTTTTTTAAAGCTTAAGTTCATAATTTTTTTTTTTTTAATTTGGTAGGTCTGAATGCTGCTGAGATGGAAGTTTATGCTTTTGTAGAAAGTCTTTTACAGAAAGGTAAAATACACAGGACATGGAGAAAGAAATGGTTAGGTTCTGATTTTAACCATCTCCTAAAACATATGAACTCTCTGGGCTGGGATACAATGAAACTGGAAGTCTAGGATGAGGTCTGGCCTTAACACACAATTTTAGGCACCTATGTTTGGCACATGACCTCACTCTGGAGACTGGCAGATCTTTCCTCCTCAATGGACTATAAAGTGCACATAGGCACCCACTTCAGACCTAACTTTCAGATAGCTGAGAGAGACCGATTTCTGGTTAATTTATAGCAGTAACCTTTCCAGATAGTGACCTTCTGCCTTTGCGTTTATGTTTTGATCTGCAAGCAAAGCAAAGTATATAGAAATACATATGAAAACTCTATTTTCATTCTTTTTATCTGCTTTCTGAAAAGCAGTTGATCAGCAGTTAACTTTGTCTTTGAAAGAGAGCAGATCTGCTAAATTGAACTCAGACTTGCTGAGATAATCACATTGAACTTCAGTCACATTGACCCTTAAAACCTCTCCTGTGGTTAGTGAAAGGAAGAGCTCTTGAGTGAGGTGGTGGCTGGCAATCAAATTCAGGGGTACCCTTCAGAGACCAGGAGTGCCATTAGTTGTGGAGCAATTGTATTATGCTTAGCTCGCATCATGCAGCATGCATTATTCCCCTGTAATAACACACTGTTGTGGGTTATTCACACAAGCACACTATCAAGACATCATGCATATTTGCAATGAATAAGTGGATTGTATCACTAATTTTGAGACTGCTCATTCACTCTTTTTAAATAAACAAAAATATTCAGCATAATTTCTTTACTGCCTTCTGGGGGAAGTTTCTTTACGTTCTGTTTTAGACCTCCAGCTCTAGTAGCTTCACTTAAGGATCATTTCACCAGAGAAAGAAGTATTAGGTTTCTGTGTAAGCTACTAGGAATTGACTTTATTGGAAGCTGTGAGAGGAATACAAAAAGTATGAGCTGTGGAAGCTGACTGCAATGATTCCCTGGTGGTGGTGAAGAGGTGATAACAATAGATAAAAGGTGATCCAGAAACAATGAGCAATGAACTGGGAGGTGCCTTCAGAACTGGAGAGCAAACAGCTGCTTGTCTAATTCACTGCACTCATGTTTTTATGTCCTTTTCCTATGCTACTCCCCTACCCTGAGTTATTAATGTAGGTTTCCTGCAAACTACCAAGAAGATCTGGAATACACCTTTCCACGTGCACCAGGTGAATTCCCCGTCCACAGGGAATGAATTGGGGATGAAACAGCCTCTTCTTCTCCTTCTGTAGCTGTGAAGGGTCAAGGAGCAATTGTGATATCTGAAATATGTTCCCTCAATCAAGAGAAATATGGGCGTGAAATGTGAAAGCAGGAGCCATCTCACCAAACTCAAAAGTGACCCAAATGTGTGTATTTGTGTTCTATTCTCCAGACGTTCCACTGGAAAAATCATGCAAAACTCTTAGGACTGTTAGTTTAAATTAGTATTCTCTCTGTTCTTGACTTTTCATGAATACTCAGGGAAAGAGGTGGACTGTACTGGCCACCTGTCTGACACAGTCACCCTGTCAGTGTAGCCACAGAAGGACAGCCTCTACCACCTCACCTTCTGAGGGCTTTTCTCACCAGTTGCCCTCACGGGATCCCCATGGCAGCTGCTGCACAGAAGTCTTCAGCCTACTTCATTCTTATCACTACGGAGGGCAAATTCCCTTGAAGGTCTTTACCTGGCACAGTGACACTTGTTGACTCAACATCACTGTTTCTACACATGGTTCTGCTGCTATTTCTTTACGGCACATACGTCGACAGTGTACATATTTGGGTCCTTTATGTCTTCCTGTTAACTAGCTTTTGATCATATAAATAATTATTTTGTACTTGTTGAGGTTTTCAGTTTCCATCAGTAATTGCAGTGATATCATGAGATAATCAATAGCTAGATCTCTTTTGTTTTAATTCAAATTTAGGGCCAGTTATCTACAGAATCATCCAATTCATTTTCAGTAAAAATCCCTTTTCTTAGGACCAAAATCTTTTTTTTATTTTTTTTTTTTTTCTGGAAAGCATCAAAATGAGTAATCCTGGCTGCCTCCTTTTGACAAAAGATAATGGAAATCAAGTAGGATTTGTCACTTTACTAAAAGGTATCACAGAATCATAAAATGATAGGATTGAAAAGGACCTTTAGCAATCGTCTAGTCCTATCCCCCTGCAGAAGCAGGCCCACCTAGATCAGGTCACACAGGAACAAGTCCAGGTAGGTCTTGAAGACCTCCAAGGAAGGAGACTCCACACCCTCCCTGGGCAGCCTGTGCCAGGGCTCCCTCACCTGAACAGCGAAATAGTTTTGTTTTTTTCCCATTACCCCTTGTCCTGTGGCTAGATACAACAGAAAAATGTCCCAACCTCCTGACATCCACCATTTAGATATTTGTAAATATTAATAAGATCTCCCCTCAGTCTTCTCTTTTCTAGACCGAACAGCCCCAGTTCCCGCAGCCTTTCCTCATATGAAAGGTATTCAAGTCCCCTGATCATCTTGGTAGCCCTCTCTCCAGCAGTTCTCTGTCCCTCTTGAGCTGAGGAGCCCAGAACTGGACACAGCACTCCAGATGAAGCCTCACCAGGGCAGAGTAGAGAGGGCGAAGAACTTCCCTTGACCTGCTGGCCACACTCTTTTTGATGCATCCCAAGATGCCATTGGCCTTCTTGGCCACGAGGGCACATTGCTGGCTCATGGTCAGTTTATTATCAACCAGCACTCCCAGGTGTCTCTCTGCAGAGCTGCTCTCCAGTAGGTCAATCCCCAGCCTGTACTGGTGCATGGGGTTGTTCCTCCCCAGATGCAGGACTCTGCACTTGTCCTTGTTGAACCTCATGAGGTTCCTCTCTGCCCAACTCTCAAGCCAGTCAAGATCCCAGGAGGATCCAGGAGGGCTCCTTTTGATTTTGGTGAATATTGAAAGAATAATATTAATTCATCTTAATTCATATTTATCCAGTCATTGCTATTGTTTGTATGAGATATCCACTTGCGTGGTGAGCTCTAAAAGTGATTATTGTGAGGAAAGGCATTTTTGGAGTGTACGTACACACTGACTTATTTCTTTTAGCTAGAAGTGAATGTTTCAAAGCTACTGGAGTTTTCTTGATTTTTTTTTTCTTCCTTCCCAGATTTTCTTTTTTGAAAAAAAAACCACAAAGAAACAAACCAATTTGCTACACTAGAAGAACACTTGGGGGCAGGGGGAGAGCAGCAATTTCAATTTCATATACAAAAACACTTCTTTACAAATCAAATCCTAATTTGGCTTCAGCCCCTGCAGAAACTTTGATCACATTCCCATATGAAATGTTTGGATCAGACTTTAAAATTCCCCGCAAGAATATAGCTTTTACACGTCAGTGCTCAGGTTTCAAGAAACATCACTTCGTCTATCTCATTTCAAAACAGAAAGTTGTATGCAGGCACCTGGAAAATATTATTTCCAAAATGACACAGAACTGGAAAAACTTACCATTTTGTACTCAGACAACTTTTTTTTTTCTATTTTAGTGGATAACATATTTTGTTTCCATTACCATTAAGTTTTATCTGTGTGATGACCAAACCTAAATCTTCCAAAATAACTCCTCTCCTGTTAGGCATCATTCTTCCATTCCTGCCACACACAGTTGTCTGCTGTCATCACATACTGCCTTGTGTCTTTTTCAGATTGTGAAGTAAGTAGGACTGGGATCTGTCTTTAAAATTTTGCAGGCTGCCATGGATATCAGTGCTTCTGTACGAATATGGCAATATGATTGTGGCTGCTTTTACCTTCTGTGTATGGCCTGTGACTTTAGAAGCACAGCATCTAACAAAAGGCAATAGCTGAGGAAAATAATCCCTATTCACTCACCTGTTATCACTGGCCTTGCCAGTTGAAGAAATACAGTTCCATCCAGTAGAATATTTGTACACTCATAGGAGTTACAACAATATTGTACAATAAAAAACTTATAAATTAGAATTCACATGTAGATATAGTAGTCATTCCTTTGAGTGAAAATACAAAACAGGCAATTTCAGGTCATGAACAAAAAAAATCTGGTAGTGCTAAATTCATGAAACTGAACTCCAAGGCCTGGGAACGTAACCTAATAAATGAATAATAAACCAGACAGACAGATAAGAAGGGCTTTTTCTCAGAGCTCTGCAACTCACACAACTTAATCTTTGTAAGGGAGGGAAGTGTTGCAAATGCTGCCTAATATTTTTCTGAAGCTCATGTCCTCTGCAAAAAAACCCTAGTAACCATGCTGAAATGATTAGAGCGATTGTACCATGAAATGGCTCGGATTTGCTCATCTGGCTTCAAGTTCAGAGGAATGACCAACAAGCTGACTTATGTTCTTAGCAGTGTAGACCCAGAAGGGTTTGAGCAGATGTTGCAGGCTTACTCCAGGCAAATACATGAAGTTTTGTGGTTTCTCTTAAGTGTTTGCTAATATCTACCACATTGCAAAGTCAAACGTCCTTTCTCAGCAAAGCTGACTATTCATAACACAATACAGACGATTTAATCTGTGGTTAGGACTTTCCATTTCTACTAGAACTGTGTAAAGACTGAACTGTTCAAACCTACATTATACTGACATACAAAACAAAAAAAGTCCAAAAATCCCAATTAGTTCTAACCCCCAAACTCCAACAGTTCACGCCTCTGGTGCTGGGTTACGTGGTGGTGCTGTCTATGACCCTGTGCATGTCCATGTGCAATTATCACATTGTTCCTTCAAGTCCATAACTGAATGAGTGAAAGGATTTTTTTAGAAAAGTTTTTAAAGCAATTAGAGGTGAGTAGTTTTTCAGGTCTAGAGGAACCAGGATCTCGACTTCATTCTATCACTTGCATTAAAATTGTTCGTTCACACTCCTCTCTTATTTGTGACTCACACAAAAAAAATGCTAATTTTTAATGTTGAAAATCTTATTTGAAATTCACTACCAGGTAAAGTACTTTTACTATAATCATTTCTTTTAAAGCTAATCCAAATTCTCTTTGCAGTCTGATCACAATGAAATTTTGAAGAAATTTGTGTTGTTTTGTTTTAGTTTTAGATTGTTTTTGTCAGAGAATTGTTTTATTCCAAAAACGTGAAGTTCCTGAAGAATTCAAATTAATCCCATTCGAGTTTGATGAGTGCTTTTGGACAAAAGCTTTGGGGTACAAAAGATTTAGAAAACTCTAAACAATTTGTTTTGACAACTTTAAACGAAGCCCTTTAATTACTTTACTTGAAAAACTGTTTTCATTAATAAATGAAGACAGAAGTTTGAGACATTTGAGCCCACAAACAATAGTCTTTGTGTCAAAAGAAATACCTCTGCTGACAAAAAACGTATTTTGAGTTTTTATTGGTTTAGCATAAAACAAACAGTGGGTTTTGGTTGACTGGAGATTATTTTCTTTTTTATTTGTTCTCAGTTTGGACAGACAATCAAAAATGAAAATGAAAACGTACATAGCACTACTCCTGAGTAACTCCCAGAACAAGGCAGAATGAAATAAAGCTTCTATCTTGTTTGAAATGCTGTCCCCTTTGAAATCAATGGCAGAATTCCCATTTATTCACTGGGGTCAGGCTTTCACCTTCATCTTTAACTTACAGCTCAGTTTTCCTTCATTACACATTGCAGAATTGAGCTAGGCTTCCTCCTGGTTAAATCACTGTTAGTGAATCTCTCCCAAGAGAAACACACAACTTTCTGTCCTAAAAGAGCATTGGAAAAAGCACATTTCCCCATCTTTTATAATGTATATGGGTGTTTTCAAATGTATCTTAATTTCTTTGTCTATAGTAAACCCTGTTTAAGATGTTAATAATTTTTGACAAGTACTTCCTTTGCATCTGGATTTTGAAAGGAAAACCTAGAGCATAAAATGGCCTTGTTCTAGTCATGGAGTGGATTGAAACCAGCAGAAGCTGATGGCAGTCAGCCTTTCCCAGAACATAAACAGTTTTCTTTCCCATGAATTTCTGCTCTGCCTTTTGTTGCAAGCTGGCAACTCTATTTTAAAAGGCAGAAAAAAATCAAATTCTGAAATCTCCCTTAAATACTAATGGATTGTTCAAATATTATCCTTTTTTTTTTTTTCCATGGGCTGTACTTTCTCCTTGACATCCATCCAGCAAGGAAAGAAAATTTATCTTGTAAAAAAAGGCTTCAGAGAGCTTTATTTAGAGCATGCAACAAAACAGAGGACTCCCAAAGTGGGAGTCTGCATCCTGGATGCACTCTGGAAGGTCAGAGCAGCTATTTCCCGTTTTAGGGCAGCACAGCACTGTGCACCTCCAGATTCTTCTGTTTATTGAATCAATGGCAAGTCATGGGAAACATGCACTTTTCACCCGTGTATGAGGATAAAACAGCCTTGATCGGATCACAGTTTTATTTACATGCAACTTCAAGACCGTGCTCTATCTGAAAGCTTTTGAAAATTCATTTATTTTTATGACAGTGTTGGAGATGTAATGAATTTCCTATGGCTAACAAGTCATCAAATATTGGCAAGCCACGGTAGCTGAGCATGTGTTCTTTGTTGCTGGATCTTGAATGTGTATCTGAGTCCTTGGAAGCCTAAAAATAAGTGTTAGTGCTGTGCATTTTCCTATCTTACAAAAAATACAATTGTGGGAAAGTAAAACATTTTGAATTCACCTGGTTAAGCAAGAGCATCTCCAATGCAACAAGTACACTTGAGAAAGTCACTCTAGTGTTCTGTAAACAGCAGACAGTCAATGTGGTTGATGGGGTTAGAGTGGGATTCATTTCATCCTGATTTAAACATCTGCAAATGGCAAGACATTCCATCCTAGTCTGCTAGTTTGCAGTGATGGAGATCCTCATTGACAGTCATGAAAGCTGAGACCTTTTGCAGTCATCTGGACACCTATCTCTGTGTACCCTCTGAACTTGGGGAAGATTTCTTTGCCTTCATTTTGCCTGCTGGTGTTCTCCAAGGTCTAGACAGTTATTTTGTTTCAAGCATGTTATCCATGTAATCATGAATTGCACCAATTTTGTACTGCTGATATATGTAAACTGTTCAGGTCTTGACTGCACTGAATTTATTTTTCAGTTAGTCATGGTAATATCTGTTTATATTTTTCAGTAAAGTCTCTTGCTGCTTGTGATTGGAGACTCCCCAGGGATGGCAAAGCTGATAACAGCTCTCACTTTAAATCAAATTAGGAACGTAAGTTCCTAACATAAAAAAGCAAGGAAGCAAATAAAAACCCCAAAACTATGAAGAGGAAATGAAATTCTAACTTCACATTTAATGACAAAGATAATGTGTTTATTGAGAAAAACACAAAGATTATACTCAGGCCTCATACTATAAATGCTAAGAGGGCACAAGACATCCTGCAATGAGAGAGAAAACTATTACAGGACTCAGCACAACATTTCTTTAATATGGCATATTAAAGAAGCAATTTTAGTTTTGCTAGAGGTCACAAAAATAAAAGTATATCTATATCCCCTACCACATATTTCTGCTCCTCATCCTGCTGGACCAGACTACCCTTTCTTCAACTTTTCTGCTCCAGCAATGGCTGGGCTTTACCTTTTCCCTTGCTCCAGCAGTTGCAGCTCCACCCTCATCTCAGCACTGAGCGCACACAGTTATTACATATGTCTATTGCAAATGATCATTTTCCCTTCTGCCTCCCAGCTACAAATTCCCATCACAGTATACCCCTCTTTAAATCTCTTCTTTATTGAGTTTCATCAGCATAAGGCCATTGTTAATACATCTGTTTGAAATAAAAAATAATTTCCCTGTGTCTGCCACCTCCTCTCTGCTGCAGTCTCACCCGATCCCAGGTTCCAGACGTGATTAACCAGCACACATGTGTTTCGAATAAAAGCTATCTTCCCTTCACACACACCCCCTCCCTCTCTCAGCTTCCCTATTGTGTTATCCTCATTTTTAACTCTTCTGCCTTGTTTTCAGCCATGCTTTCTCATTGGTGTCTTCCTTGTTCTAATATTTGATTGTGGATGTGTTTAGCATCTTTCTTTCAAAGGTCGAGTTCTACAATAGATAAATAACACCACAGTCTTCATTTTAGATGGGGAAACAAAAGTCTGCAGACTTGGAGAAATTTGCTGACTGCTCCAGAGGGGGCATAGTAGGCTTGGGAATGGCACCTGGCACCAGATTCTTGACTGATGTAAACTGGAGCTGGAAACCAAGTTCTTCAGGGTAATAGGCATGTGCCCTTGTGCTAGACTGCTCATCCTCCCTTTAAAAACATTTACCTGTTTTTGGAGATAGATGTCTTTGCGAAGCTTTACTTATCTTTGGTGTATATGTTAGAATTACGGTGGGTTAGGGAGGCAATAGGGTTTAGACCTAGAGGCACATCCTTTCAGCTGTGCCTGCTATTCAATGGCCTGAGATAGTCTTAAACCTGTGGAAGATTTGGGCATGGGCCCATCCTTGCTTCCATCTGCACAGCAGATGACCTGTGCATGTCCCTAGTTTAACCCAATGGGGCTCTGGGTTATTACTGTTACTGCAAACATTCACACCCAAACACTGTCAATCTACTATTCAAAAGCTCTCAACATTGAACTACTTTCCCTTCCTTTGGCTATATTGCTATTAACATAACTAGAACATGACAGTGCAGACAGTCCTTATGCTTCCCTATGTTTCTATTGTATCCCACAGCTGGTATTGCCAACCCCAGCTACTTGAGAATTATGAGTTTTCCAACCAAAGGATTACCAACACAATAAAATTACTTAGCAAGAAGTTATACTCATTTGTCTGACTTCCAGCCTCTTGAGACAAGATTTTCAACTTTCCTTTCTGATTGTAGTGTCTAGAAATGTAAATATTGTTTTTCTTTTTTGTAAATGAAAGCTGAAATTCCAATTTAATCTCTTGTTTTGGGATGGTGGTGCTTTAGGAAGGAGGCACACCCATTGTCATGGGTCTCACTAAATAGAAGAGTTGGGAATATTCTGCAAGACTTAAGTCCAAAGAAACATTTGTATATATATCAGGCAAAATTCCACCACAGGTAAAAGTTGCTTATCACTTGTGTCACCTGCTGAATCTCATTTCCTAAATGTCTTCAAAAACAGTGAAGAAAACCATTTGGAGCTTATCAGTATTTTGTTTCTAAAACAAGATTTTGAATAAAAATGTCTACAGTATTGACAAGTGGTTTATGTCTTAAATAATTTCTGTATTGTGAAATTCATGTATTTAATTTCAAAATAATTTCACACAACAGAAGGAAGATGGGGGAAGATAGAAAACATGAAGTAGATAGACAGCTAGAAGTATAGTATTAGAAAAAGATCTTTCTGACTATATCTGTAGAAGTGTATGTTGTTTTCCTGATTTGGTTTTCATTCTGTTTATGACCTTTGTGATTGACAGACTCCTGAGAATTAAAACATTTAAATATTAAAGAGTTGAACTTACTGACAATTTATGTCACCTCATAAAAAACTGGAGCAACTCAGAAAATGTGTTCAAAATTTTCAACAATATTTCTGCACAATATTATCTTGATCCTCTGCAAAAAATATATTTTGCTATGATGAAGTCATAGACAAGAATTGAGGAAACGTTTGAATAAAAATAGATAATATTCTGATTAAGACTCCAGATTAAAAGGACACTGAAGGAGTTCTATTAAATGTGGAAGCCTGTATATGTTCTCACAGATAGAATCTGTATCTAACATTTGATTTCTGTAAAAATTACAAACCATAAACTGAAACAATAGAGAAGGAGATTTTGGATACAACTGTATTCCTTCTCCTTTTTACTGGAGAACTTAAAACCAGATAATTACCCCAGCTTTCATACAAAGTTTCAGTCTCCAGTCTACACCACGCTGACCATTTTTTTCCTATAAGATCATCTTGACGTTACTCCTTCACCAAGAAGTTGAAAAGTTAGAGCAAGGCTGACAGGTAGAGTAAGGTGAGATGCATTTGCTCAGGCCAGACCTGAGCAAAAGTCTGAAACAATCCTACTAGATGACAATGACAAATGTCTGCACCATTAGTGCAGCAAATTGCATGTAGACTGTAGTTGTTGAGAAATGGAAACAGCTGTTGCTCTTATGGCATCCACTTGGAAAACAAACAAAAAAAAAAGGAGCAACAGTTGGCTCCCACTCTCTTTAAAAAAAACAAAACAAAAAAAAAAAGAAGGTGCTGTTGGGAAAATAGAACTTCACTTCCACAAATTATTATTATCATAAAAAAAATAGAGTGTCTTAAATGCAGGGCCTAACTTGAGAACTCCTTAGACTAGATCTGTCCCTATGGCCTGGACCAAAATGAATACTGATTAACTGTGTTTGTCTTCAGTAGCAGAATCTGACAAATCTCTCTCACTCTTCCACATTGTCCTGCTCAATTGACCTAAAATGCCAAAGGTGTCTCTGAGGGCACATTGTGATGGAAGAGAGACCAAATAAAAATCTGGGATTTGTTGTTCTTACTTCTATTAAAAGGGGTTAGAGAAGAACAAATTATAGGTGATCCCTACAGTACAATTGAGTTTACAGCTTACAATCCAGTCTTGGATAACTTGTGATTTTCCAGGTGCTGGCCAAGATGGGCAGTATAGTGTTAGGTGTAAACGAAGAAATAAGAGCCAAGTTAATACTGACTTCTCCCTTTGCTGCTGTAAAGTAGAGGAAAGTGTAATTTTCTCTTTCTGGCTTGTTTTCTACAGATTCTTGAAATTCTTTGTAGGCAAAATGAAGGTTGTGAGGGTGTCTTCCACAAACAAACATCTGGTTTGGATCTTGCTCTTGATGTATAATTTTCTCACACAATTAGGAAAAAAAACACCAAAACATTCAGCAACTGGCTCTTGGCTCATAGTCCATCTTACTTTCAGGGGTGGAGATGTAGGCAGACGGCTGTGCAGTCAGCAGCACAGGTCTCTACCTTCCTGGCTCTGAGAAGTTTGGGATAATATAGAAGCAAACACATGAGTTTGCTGGACTGTAGCTTTAGGGGAAAATGTGACTGGAAACGTTACACTTCCATGCAAAACACATATTCTTCTGCATGTGCATGCACGCACGTTGCCTCAGCTCTGTTTATGAAACCAGCACTTGCAAATGAGTTCCTCAGAGCTCTCTTTATAACACTATAGAAAAGAAAATTGTGGGTTTGGCTCATTTGTTGTTCAGAGGATTGTTAACTGAGTTACAGCTGCAAGGCTGAACATTTTTCTGATTTGTACCTTTGCTAGGGCAGAAGGCTTCTTGGGATCCGATCAAAAGACAAGAAAGCAAAGCAAGACTTGCAGAAGTTAGAATTTGCCTCTAACTCTCTTTTATATTTTACTTCTGGAAGTGTACATCACATCCATATCAACAGGATACAAAAATAACATGACCATACAGTCCGACTTTCAAACCCCAGCAGAACCTGGACATCTGATGGTAGAAGTCCTTTATCTCAAATCACTGTTCATAACATTCCCTTGTTGGTTCTCTAGTAGAATTACAAGAAGTAAATACGTGCATACACACACATGTGCACTATGTAGGATGTGTGCTACAGGCTTTGCATGATCAGCAAACGTTTGGCAGCTATCAACCATAATAGCTTCCTCTTCGCAAGTCTAATACAGCCTTGTCTTGTATTCCAACCGTAATTGTTAATGTGTTGAAGAGTTATGCCTTTAAACTTGAAGGCATGAATATTTTCATACTGAGCCCTTTATTTGATTTCTCTCCAGTTAGTCCATATACATGCAGCTGATTTCATGGCTGGATTCTCTACTCTCTAGTGAAGTGGAAATATTTTACAGACTTTTTCTCACAGTTGAGGCCTTCAAAATGTCTGCACTGTGTCTGGATAACTAATTAGACTTGAAGTGTTGCTGAAGCCTTTCTGCAACTAGAATTCCTCTATCCATCTGTCTATTTTCTTTGAACAAGTACTTTGCTGCCATTTTTCTTAATGTTGACCAGTGACTCAAAAATTAGCTGTGAGGTTAGACATATACACTCAAGAGATGGTCAGATAAGTCTTCTTCCTTTGGGAGACTGGACTAAAATGACATGGTATCTCAGTATGCTACATGCACATCCTTCTTCCTAGAGCTATACTAGTCTGCACCAGGATCATTCAATACATATGCATGTAGCCCATGTAGAGGGAATGTTTTATGCAATAGAATGTGGGGTTTTACCTATAACATTAGGTCTTGCTGCTCTTTGTCTATGCAATGGCAAGTTTTACCAGTTACAACTCTTGTGTGATCAAAAGCTAGGCAATTCTTTACCCTTACCTCTTTGGGCCGTTTCACAATCAGAAGACTTAATGAGTCTTATAAATCACTTCAGCTTTCTCAATCTGTTTAAAAGTTAATCTTCTAATCCAAGCTAATCATCAAGGTTTACTCTACAATCAGCAAATAAATACTTCCAGGAAAGTCACTCATCCCAACAGAAACAAGCACTGCTGTGACTATATCGTAGTACATTTTCAGAGTAGTCAGTCTCATCTCTGACTAGGGAGGAAACCTAGATAGATAGTGTTAGTTGATATGAATTCTAGACTTTGCTGACTTCACAGGAAAATGCTCATAACATCTAGAGATGAAGATCTGTCTTCCCTGGGTAACTGGAGGGTCCACAATGTTGAAGTGCCTGGAGGCTGTGTAATGCAGATACATAACTGTGGCTACGATACGATCATGACAAATTCCTTTCTGTGAGACAAACAGGATTTTAAAATAGATGGAAAGCAAACATTCTTTTCATGTAATTTGTCCTCTAGTTTATAATTTATGGTACTGTTTCATTTCTGAAATCACAAAGACTGCTTTTGGTCTTCATTGCTGTTCTCCAAACCGTTACCAGAGACAGGTCAATAACATCATCTTAATAGTAGGAATTACGGTGTCAAAACCTATCTTGCCTTGTTTCTTGGTATATTACTGTGCACTGACGAGTGAAAAACTGCACAGAAAACATGGCCTCAGTGTTCTCTGAAAAGGACTGCTGAAATATTTGACAAGCTTCAGTCAAACCAAGCTGTTTTCTTCATTTTGAAGCCAACTTGCCAAGCAATCTTTCAACACTTCTCCAGTGTAAGAAAGTGTAAAGTTCAATGTTAAGTTGTACCAGTCCTCTCTGCTACGTTGCTGTTAACAACGGGCAGTGTTGAAGTTCTCAGCTTTTCAGACACTCCTCAGAGTAGTTTCTCTGCCACAGCTGTGTACGTAGATATAGATATTCCTCATATAAGGCAATGCCAACATACCATACTTTGCATATATTTATCCTGCAGCTTTTAATACCTCACCTCTGCTCCAATGGTTAATTTTTCCCAAATATTTTCAAACTATTGTGATGATTTAGGTCTTGTTCTTATTTTTCTGAGGAGCGTGTTTCTTTTCCTCGAGATTCATAGGCTCAAATTTGTGATCTGATATCTGTTACATCTTGAAACACTGTGAGAAATTTCCAAACACTTCTAAGAGAACAAACCAATGACCCCAGCTCTGGTGAGAAGGATGAGTCATTACTGTGTTCAGTTTATCAAAATTAAGGTTCGTGTCTCTCCTACCTTCTATTGCTAAATGTTCAGGTTTCCAATCATCAGCCTACCTGCCACACATGCAGTCCCCAGATCCTTCTGTCCTCAACACTCCCTCATTTCCCCTCCATTCACTACGTTTCATAGAATCATAGAATGGTAGGGGTTGGAAAGACATTTAGAGATCATTTAGGTGGATCTACTTTAGCAGGGGGGTTGGACATATATAGGAACGTGTCCAGGTGAGTCTTGAAGACCTCTAAGAAAGGAGACTCCACACCCTCCCTGGGCAGCCTGTGCCAGGGCCCCCTCACCCTCACAGTAAAATAACTTTTTCTTATATTTAAGTGGAACTTCTTGTGTTGCAGATTCATCCCATTAACCCTTGTCCTGTTTCTAACTACTATAGAAAAAAGAGATTCCCCAACCTCCTGACATCCATCATTTAGATAGTTGTAAATGTTAATGAGATCCTTCCTCAGTCTCCTCTTCTCTAGACTGAACAGCCCCAGTTCCCGCAGCCTTTCCTCATATGAAAGATTTTGCCCCGTGTTATAGCCCCTTCTCACCACAGTCCCAGAAGTCCCCTGATGCCTCTTGTCTACCTTTTTCAAAGGAGCCATCATTTTCCAAAGGACACAAAGCAAAACATTTTATGTAGAACAGCATATGGAAAGCATACAGATTTAGTAGTCTCATGGGAAAACAGAGTTACACCAATAGTTTGTACCTTTGCAAATAACTTTTGTATCACTCAGGACTAACCAAGGACAGCCTGGACTTTCTAGCACGTCACTACATTGCTCCACTGGGCCTCACAGGACCTTTTGGCTTCTATCCAAGAATTGTGTTTTGTAAAGGAAAATAAATGCCTTTCACTGCCCACCTGTAAAGTTATAATTTTCTCTCATACAAAATTTAGTGCTGTGATGTTGTCATCGATTCTCTTCACCTGTTCTCCAAAATCGGGTGAAAAGAATTACCTGTAAAGCTGTTGAAATCTAAGATTTGTGAAATTGCTTGTGCTTCCAAAACATATCCATGTTATATTTTATTAGCTTGAATTTAGAAATATCAGAGAACTTAACACTCATTCTCATCTCTTGAAAATCAGGCAACCTTCCAGCTCCCAAATAAACAAGCTTCCTAAATCCTCACTATAGTAGCACAGATGGGATAACATGGCTGTGTCACACTGAGCAGAGTGCTGTGAAGACCTTGCTAGGCTTTGCAGTTTGCCTATATCCAGATATTATTTCTTGCCCTTTATTTATTCTTGCTTTAGGGGCGTGGCTAGTATTGATTGTCCTTTTTTATTCATTTGTGCTCCTGTCATCACAAGGCCCTGAGCTGCAACCGGTTGGGTTAGAAATCCAGAAATCCAAGTCTCTTTGACCTCTTTTCTATTCAGTAAGTTCTCACCAAATAGCTATGGGCTATGTTCTTTTTTTGGCTGGAGTTCAAGGGAGGCTGAATGAGGAGACAAGTGACACTGAGACAAAGCCCATGACTTCTCAACAACAATAAGGACCTTCTTATTGTGATCCTAGTTGTTACAGCTACTTTCAGTATCTTAGAACTCAATGGAATTTCTTTTTAATCACAAAACTTAGCTTTCACTGATGTCATAAGAAATGTCCTCCGAAGTGTCCCAAAGACCTCTCTGCTGCAGAAACAGGAACCTCATTCTTGACCATCCTTGACCCAACTGCTGTCATGTGCTACAAACACCTCACGTCTGCTCTGCCAGCCTTTCCAACAAGCTCAAAGCTAATTTCCACTCCAAGAGGCATTTCCTGTCTACAAGATCTGCCTGCTATAGTTTCTGAGGGATTTGAAAGCCTCCTGTGTGCTGGCTATGCCTGTGTGACCTGTCTGCCTGATAAAATTAGTTTAGTCTGAGGCATCAAATGGTAGTTCTTTATTGCATCACCTACTTCTGTCTCATCTGCTTCCATGTTCTTGGATATTTGCCTACGGCAGATTTTATTAATGCTCACTCAGAGCCTGACTCCTTACCCTACTAACTGTTTATTTGCTGCATGATACAATAGACACACTTCAGTGTACTGCGTAAATATGTTGATTCACATAAGAATTAGAGAGAGATTACAAACACGGGAGATAATCCCTATTTACATTACCTCCAATGTGAACACTGTCTGTATCACCATTCATAATTCTTGCTGGCAATTCTTGAACTGTTTTGATTTGTGATGAAAATGCTTCAACAGTCTTGAGGAAGCCTAATGCCTCTGCATTTATACAACATCTGACTGCATTGTTCTGCTGTTAAGAAATTAGTCTGCTAACACTAACCAATCCAGAGATCTTATAGAATCAAAGAGACTTATTTGTTTCAGTGGTGTATTCAAATACCAAGTCTTAAGTCCTGATGTTCAGTCCTGAGGTCTTGAATGCTACACATTTTCCTGTGATGCGAAATTACATGTATTAGCTCCTATGGAAACTCTTACCTGGAGCCATTGTGACCAAGAACACAGAGAGCTTTCAATTTGTCAACAGGTAACATCGAAGGTGAAACTGACTGATAGAAAAGGAGACATATATTTTTCTCTATAACATAGAATCATAGAATGATAGAGTTGGAAGGGACCTTTAGAGATCATCTAGTCCAACTCCCCTGCTCTAGCAGGACAATCTAGGTCAGGTCACATAGGAACCTGTCCAGGCAGGTCTTGAAGACCTCTAAGGAAGGAGACTCCACACCCTCCCTGGGCAGCCTGTGCAGGGCTCCCTCACCTGAACAGTAAAATAGTTTTTTCTTATGTTTAAATGGAACTTTTTGTGTTGCAGCTTCATCCCATTACCCCTTGTCCTGTTGCTAGATACAATAGAAAAAAAGAGGTGTCCCAACCTCCTGACACCCACCAGTTAGATATTTGTAAATATTAATGAGATCACTCCTCAGTCTCCTCTTCAACATAGTCCTAAAATGTTTTCAAAGCCATGTCCAATGCTAAGAATAAAAGTCAAAAGCACAAGTTCTGAATTTCTAGCTTGTTAGTACTTTAGAAACCTCTGAATATGTGCTAATTGTTCTCATATTACCTCTGCAGCTAAAGGGATGAGTTTTGTAGCCCTTGCTCAGGAATAACAGCCATTAAGTGCATATGGGCCACTACAGCCTTCCAAAACACATTTAGAAATTATGAGGAATAAATCCTTGCAGAGCAGTTATTTCTTTCTAAAGCATACCCTGGAAATAGAATATGTTTTTTCTTTATATGAAGCTATGATTTATGTAAAACTAAGGAATCGACTAATGCAAAAACAAGATGCATAGCTTATTAAAAGTGGAGGCTGTAGAAGGCAGAAAGTAACCACATAGTGCAGTGGGGAAGAGGGATATATTCAAGGAATAATAAAAATGACCAGTTCATATCTACTTGCCACAGCAGGGAGACTTTCACTTTACAGTGGAGGGGAAAAATAACAGCATTGAAACCACTGAAGTGCCAGTATGAACCCTGAAGGACGGCAGTAAAATGCCTCCACAGACAAAGATGAAGCAGTAGTGTGGTTAAGATATTTGATACTGGTGCTGCATTGGCAACAGAGATGAAGCACTGCAGCTGTGCTTTCCAAATGAAAGTATTTTATTTTTTATTTTACTGGAGTATCTTTTATCAAGTTAGATCATGTTTGGACCAAAAATAGGAGGTCACCTTTTCCTCTGTTTCTTCTGTTTGGTGTACAGATCTGCAGTGCTATTTGAAAGGACATCATTCTAGGTAAGAGACAACTGTGAGACAAGATGCTCAGCAGACAGGTCTGATACTGAAGTCGGTTCATGGGTAAATAGGAGACTATATCACAAGTAATACTTAATATGTGGGCAATTCCTTCTTCCTCTACTGCATTTTGCAATATGGAGTGAACGCTCTGGCTTCACAGAGGAAGCTGTGAAGGAAGGTAGAGATCCTGCATGGGCTGCAGTATTTGCTCCAGCTGTAAACACAGGTGTACGCCATGAAGAGTTTGAGGAGAATTACTGTGCCTGAAGCATCTGCCTGGTGCAGATGGGCTGTACCTTATACACACAGGAGGTGGTGACAATTGCCTGGTGCAGATGGGCTGTACCTTCTACACACAGGAGGTGGTGACAAACGCCAGGACATTGTCTTCCCTCTCTTTCCCCTTCAGAAGCAAAAGGTATATTTAGGATTGTGTAAGGGAGGTAGCTGACTGAGCCAGCACTGCATAATGTTGTACCTTTACAGATGGGAGGATTATGAGCTGCATCATGAGTGTTTGAAAACTGGTTGCTTGTGAGGCCAAAAACTCTTCAGCTTCACCAGCTCTGTTTCATTTAGTAAAACTGCACGCAGATGCCAGTCATCTCTTTATGGTCTCATTCTGCAAGGCATGGAGCACCCTTCATGCCAGCTGGCATCTTCGGAGACATGACTTGGAAAGCTGCTGGTATCCAATTGAGAAAATGTAGGTGAAGCATGAAATCAGTGTGCTATAGTTAGTCTGCATTAATGCAGTCGTATTGTGCCTTGGTTTCTCCTGCTTTGTCCAGAGTAGGATGACTGCTTCTTGCCATGTGTCTGTACAATATGATCCTTAGTTATAAACACAAGTATTTATTGAAAAATATTATTAATTCTCTAAGTTGGGGTAAAAAATGCTAGAAATAATTTGCAAGGCATCATCTGCAGAGGATGAAGACAGTCTGATGTATGGGTTTACCCTAAGCTACAAGAGCCTACTAAAAATATCACAAAATTTCTCACATAGAAAGCATATAGGCACTGGAAGATTATAAAAAACCACCCCAACCAACACCCCATTCCAAAACCCAACAAAGAAATAAGAAAATATGTCAGTCTTCATCAATTTTGTGTCCTGGAAAAGTGTAGATGTTTGCAGAACTGGATGCTAAACAGAAATTTGTAAGTTGGAGCGGGGGCTGTGGTGGAGTAAGAGAGATACAGAACCAGTTCCTCCTCACCTCTGTCTCCTCAGCCCCAGAAGACTTTTTGATGTATTTAGTCATATATTATTTTATCCGATACAAATCCATGTGGAATGAGACAGACATGTGGAATAAAGGTCTGTTCTTTTAATCATCCCCTGGACACAGTCCCAGGTTGTGAACCAAATGAGATAAATACAAGGAAGACAAAAGCTGCTGAGCATATCTGTTAAAAAATTAAGTATTTGTCTACGAGTTGCTAATGTAAACAGAGTGGACTCGAGGAGAAAAAAATAATCATCACTTGTAGAGTTCAGAGAAGGTCTGTTGTGCAGAACCCCCCATAAGATTAATCATTTTAGAGTAGCTGGTTTCTGTCTACCAAGCTCTGAGAATGAATAAGCAGCCTTGTTTGGACACATACTTGCTTTTATTTACAGGTAGCTAGATCTTCTTGTCTGATTCCTGGCTGTAATTCTGTCAAGTTAAAAAGCAAGGAGATAGAAGAAATTTTTACATTGTCGACTTTTCTTTCCCCAGCATAAAGTAATTCTCACTATTAGATCTTCTTTTTGTGTTTTAAATGCAGCTGTGAATCCTCTTGGTTAAGTCTTCTCTGCCGAACATGTGCCCAGGAGAGTGATGGCATAAACGTGAGGTGTTGCAAAGTCTAAGTATGGCAGAAGGAGAACATTGTGTAACAAGAGTGCCAGGGAGTACTGGAAGTGCCATCTACTGCTGCTGGGAGACACAGAAGACAATGCAAAATCATCTCCATTGTCTTCTGTGCATACATATTGCTCGCTTATTTACATGAAATGCCATCCAGAATACTTGTCAGAAGCCATGTCCATATTAGCAGGCAATGCCCATCAACAGCAATGGATCTGTACAGTGAAGTATTTCACAGAATCACAGAATCACTGAATGGTAGGGGGTTGAAAGGGACCTTTAGAGATCTAGTTCAACCCCTGTGCTCAAGCAAGACAACCTAGATCAGGTTGTACAGAAATGTGTCCAGGTGGGTTTTGAAGACCTCCAGAAAAGGAGACTCCACACCATCCCTGGGCAGCCTGTGCCAGGGCTCCCTCACCTGAATAGTAAAATAGTTTTTTTCTTATGTTTAAAGGGAACATTTTGTGTTCCAGCTTCTTTCTATTACCCCTTGTCCTGTCACCCCAACCTCCTGACATTGATCATTTAGATATTTGTAAATGTTAATAAGATCCCCTTGAAGTCTTCTCTTATTGTTCTTGCAGACTTGATCTCCACCTTGATGCTCAATAATTGGAAGTGTTCATGGTCAGATTGGACAAGGTTTTAAGGAACTTGATCTAGTGCAAAATGTTTCTGTCTGTGGCAGAGGTTTTGGACTAGATGACCTTGAAAGGCCCCTTCCAATCCAAACCATCCTATGGTTCTAAATCTCCTGTTATCAAGAAAAGCTTGTCCATAATCCAGCAAATTGAGCAGTTACTTAACTTGAAGAACATCAGTGGTGCAAGACATCAGTGGGGCCATCCACATTTTTTCATCTACAAGGTAAGTCCCATGGCCTTAGCAGGACTCTTCCTCTCTATAGGTAATTCAGGAAATCCAACAACAAGTAATACAGACTGTGTATTCCTGATTTCTGCAGCTGATAGATGTCTAAAATACCTTGACTGGCTACTATAAGAGAGCATTGGTGTCAAGTATACTGTTAGTTTCAGTTTTATGAGAATGTAAAGATTCTTTTCACTAAAATGGATATGAACTATTCTTTATATGCACACTTTTCTATCTCAAACAAAAAAATTGGGGAAAATGACAGACCTGGAGATTTGTTACTCCTTTTGCACACAACAAAGGCATTCAAATGATATGTAGAAGTCACTTCTCAAGTTAAATTTGGCTTTCTCAGGCACTTGTGTTTCTCCCCTGCCGACCTCCTGAAGAGCACAGAGCACTGTGCTCCTGACCGGGGGTGTGCCTGCTGTTGTCCAGATTAACTTTGGACTGTATTTCTTTTGAAGAATAACCTTAATTTGTTTATGAAAGAAACTGTCTAGCACAGCTTTTTGTAATAGTGGGCAAATAGACATGACCCACACGGTGACCTCAATGCTTGTGTTCTTTTATACAGGAATATCTTACCCTCCTGGTTGTACTTGAGCAGTGACTGCAAAAACAGCCTATGCTGTACCTTTCAGATACTATTATTGCTATGTTAGAGTAGTACAGGGATGCTCTAATTTCAGCTGATATCTGTGTTATTAGTTTCTGTGCAAATGAGCAGAGGTAAAGCACCATTTATCATTGTAGTCCGACAGTTTTGTCCGCTGGTGTTTTATTTCTCTGTACATGCCTTCTTTTCATATGACTGTATAGAGGTTCAAGTTTTCTACTGGAAGTTTTCACATTGGTTTGTAGTCTCCCTACTAGTGTGCTATACAAAAAAATTCTTCCACAAAAAAAAAAATTCCAGTTCCTAAAGATAGTCAATTTATAATCAATTTCACACACAAAAAAACCCCTGCTGTTTCCTGATTCAGTTAGCAACTCAGATATTGGCAACAAAGTTTAAGCACTTAAATGCATGTTTAAGCTCTCAGAATAAATTATCTGAATGATGTATGATGATTAGGCTAGTTGTGTCGGTTCAACTTCATGACAAAAGAGATAAGGTGTAAATGCTGAGCTTTTGGAGTAAGGTTTGTTAACTGTACAGATACATTTTAGAAATTTAGGTCTTGGGTTTCAAAAACATGACTCTGAACTTGCAGGAAAGACCACGGGGTTAAAGAAACATGAGTTTTACAGTAGTGTATATGTATCTTTGGTACATAAGGAGAAACAAAACTCATGTAGAATACAAAGATAGTGAATTTTCTGTATTGACACTCTAATTTTCCTGACCAGCTGTGGACTTTTATGCCATCTTTGGGATTTTTCAAGAAACATCTTGCTTTTTAAGAAGTCATTTGTGAAGAAAAACAGTGAAGCAATTTTTCCATCTCTCTTCTATTATTGTGTTGAAGTTTGAGGAATAAGCAAAAGGGAAAAAAATAAAGAGGGAAAAATGTGCCAGCAAGCTATTATTCTGCTTATTGCATGTTGCCAGTAAACAAGGAATGTCATAATGTTTTCTAATTTGGTCACCAGCACTTTCTCTTTGCAGAAAGTAGAACCAGAAAAGAAACCCCTCTGAACCTTGTCAACCTCCCAGGGCTTCTCCAGGCTCTGGAGGAGGATTCGAAGGGCTCTGCTGCACTTCTGCCAAGCTGACGAAGTGCAAAGGTCCTTTCGCTCTCTCTTGGGACTCATCTATTTCCATCACGTATACAGACAAGGCAGAGGAGTCTTTCAGCTTCAGACAAGTCGGGGGAGACCTGCGGAAAAGAAATGTCAAAAGAAGAAAAAGCCTGAGGCCTTCTTGAGAAATGAGTGCATTGGTCCAGAGGTTACACACAGACAGGCAGCCCGCGTTATCAAAGTGTGTCCGGTTGCACGTCTGGCAGTGTGGATAATTGAGCCATGAAGCTGGATGTGCTGTCTGTGTAAAAATGCCTTCTTTGTCTTGATCCCTTTCTGCTTCTTTCATTGAGGAAGCCTCATCACTCTGTGCAACTCTCCTTCTTTTAAATACTTCTGGCAGACCGTTCTCACAGTGCCGGAGGCTGTGATTGCCAGCAGTATCTAAACTGGGTTGGTTCAACCCCAGTCACGGGAAGCACAGACAGTCTTGCATGAATCAGAAATGTCTTGGCTAGATATTGTTATCTGAATAGGGATCTTATTGTGGTCACTAAAAAGATATTTCCTGACTGACAAAGTGGCAGAAAATGCTAAAGGTTTTCTTCCTTTTGAATAAAAGAGCAAAAAGACATCATGACTACCTCAGTGTATTTGAATAGATCTATATTTTTTCACCAGTAGAAGTTTTCACACAGTTGGTATTACAACTGGATTTTTTAAAGTTTTTAGGGATTTTTTTCTTGTTCTACAGAAAATAAAGAGATATTCCCATCTCAAGCTTACATATAATCTTCACAATATAGAATCATTGAATTGTTTAGATTGAAAAAGACCTTTAGGATCATTGAGTCCAATTCAAAACCTAGCACTGGCAAGCCCATCACTAAACCATGTCACACAGCACTACATCTACATATCTTTTAAATATCTCCAGGGATGATGCCTCCACAATCTCTCTGGGCAGCCTATTCCAATGCTTAATAACCCTCTCATTGAAAAAACTCTTCCTAATGTCCAATCTAAACCTCCCCTGGTGCAACTTGAACCTCTTTCCTCATGTTCTATCATTCATTACTTAAGAGAACTGATTGACTCCCATGTCACTACAGCTCCCTTTCAGGCAGTTAAAGAGTGTGATCATGTCTCCCTTCAGCCTCCTCTTTTCCAGATTAAACACCCCTAGCTCTCTCATCCACTCCTTATCAGAAGACTTGTTCTCCAGACCCTTCACCAGCTCCATTGCCCATCTCTGGACACACTCCTTTCTTGTAAGGAGGGACACAAAACTGACCACAGTATTCAAAGTGTGGCCTCACCACTGCAGAGTATAAGGGGACAATCACTTCAAAGCTCTCTTTAAACTCTGTGGCTAGAGTTGATATTTTATGAAACTCAAGAGTTAATTACCCTTAATCACTAACTGGGAGAGATAAATGTACATCTGTAATATCCTCACCTGGAAGGGCTAATTTCCTAGTGGAACACATAAGACAAGTGAAAAAACTTGATGTGACCTAGCAACATGGGCATCAGGTGGGATGGCAGAAGCAAAAAAGATGGACTTCACAAAAATATATGTGGCCTGCAGGATATCTATATTCAGATATGGCCATATAAATCACAGAGCTATTAATGCCGCGTGTCATTGTTCTCAATCCTTGGGAAAAGACAATGGATCAACTAATAAAAGATAGTTTTAGTTTCAATAAACTTTTCTCCCTTATTTATCATGTCCTGCAGCAAAACTTCTTGCTCTTTGAAGGAGAAAAGCCCTGAATTTTTCAAAAGAAGGATATGTGCTTTTTATGTAGTTGGAATCTCTTCTCATTGTTTAAATGCATGAAAAACAAATGATCACTTGCACTTCTAAGTTGTGTAAGAATTCTAGCTGATAAAAGTTCACAATTGGCAAAAATATCCATGTTAGTTCCCCTCTTGGAAAACAGCAAGGAAAATACCCTGTTCCTCTTTTTGGTAAGCAACATCCCTTCACTAAAAAAATGCTGACAAGATATTTGTTTGAGATGCATCTGAAATCAGAGAACAACAGGCATAAGCAGTACTTTCATGTCTGCAATAGAGGGCCTCTAAAACCAAAAAAAATCACTTAAACATGTTCCAAAACTAGACTTTATCAGGGGCAGATTAGCTATAATTTCTGCCCCTATGATTTTTTATTATATATATAGTTTGCTTCTTCCCAATAATGCACTTGATTTATTGAATGTTTCATAAATTGGCTATTATAAGTTATGAACTATAAAGTTGCCCATATCGGCCTTGAAGAAGCCATCTGGGATACTACAAGCAGTCTAGCTCTGGCAACACGGATCTTGTTACAGCCAGAACTAGTCCTTCAAGAAACAAGACAAATTATTCAAAGAGGAAAGATATGTTGTATATCAATTCTGGTACACAAACTATTTAAATGAAGCAGAAGCAGTGTGGTAGCTTGACCCTGGCTAGATGCCAGGCACTCACCATGCCACTTGATCACCCACCTCCTCAGCAAGCCAGAGAAGGGGAGAAAATAAGACAAATGTCTCGTGGGTTAAGATAAAAGCAGTTTAATATAGAGATAGCAAAGCCGCACGCGCACAAGAAGCAAAGCGAAGCAGATAAAGCTGTTACTCTCTACTTCCCATCAGCAGCGATGTCCGGCCACCTCCCGAGAAGCAGGGCTTCAGTACGCGTGACGGTTGCTTTTGGAAGGCCCAGAATGAATCTTGCCTCCCCCTCCTGCTCCTCTCCCCCAGTTTATATTACTGAGCTGACGTCATATGGTATGGAATATCTCCTTGGTCAGCCTGGGTCAGCTGTCCCAGCCATGGTCCCTCCCAAGATCGTGCCCACCCACCGCTGTTGGTGAAGGTGGGGGAAGGAATGCTGGAGGGACAGCCTTGACGTTATGCGAGCGGTAGTCATAATATTGATATCAACAACAAGCACAGCACTGCAAGAGCTACTGTGGAAAATCACTACCATCCCAGATCCACTACAGGCAGCTATGTTGCTGTTCACCATGTGAACATCTATGACTTCATGGCAAAACGCACTTCTGAGTTAGTAAAATTTGCTTTCTTATGCTAAACCACTTTCTTACCTTGAGAAAAGCTGTGTCTATAGGAGAGAATGCTCTCCTATAAAAGTGTTGAACACTTTTGCTATGACCAGAAACAAAAGGAGCATTTTTATTCAGTAGGAACTATTATTGCTTATTCTGTATCCTACAGGTTTTGCAAATGCAGATCTGAGGTATGCCTGCAACTGGTTAGCATCCTTTCCTGCCTTCATCCACATATCTACTGTGAAAGCATGGACTGCAAGAGTGAAAAGAAAGGCTGTGTGAAAGTTGGTGGTGTTCTGTTTTTGCATGCCAGATTCTTTTCCCTGCATAAAGGGGATTTGCAGCAATGGAGCCAGCATCTCCTCAGAGGGGCAAGTAAAAGGATGCAAGGCAACAATCACAAGTTGTAAGAAGGAAATTCAAATTGGGCATGACAAGAAAGTTTTTCACCATGAGTGTGGTTCAACACTGGAGCAGGTGACCTGAGTATCACATCCTTGGGGTTTGCAATGGTATCCTGGATGTCAGGCCCTGGATGATGCACAGAATTTGGAAGTTAGATCTGCTTTGGGGAACATACTGGACCAGATGATCACCAGAAGCCTCTTCCAACCAAATTTTGCTAAGAATTTATAATGATAAAGCTGTAAACTGAATTAGTAATTTGAAACTCAATAACGTTTAAAAGTTCTAAATATAGTACATCCTATTTTGAGGGGAAGCTTTTTATTTCTCAGTCCTTCTCCTAACTTCTCCATTAACTTTATCTTCTAAGTCTTAGGAACCATGCATTATCCCTTATAATCCTATAATATGGTTTCTGATGAGATATAGACTGATAGTGGGGGAACAGCTGTCACACTCTGTTGTCCTTGTCCAACTGCTGTTTGTGCTCAGACAGGTAGAAATTCCCCAGATTTCATCAAATACCTGAGCGCAAAGGCTGTTGGCATAACTAATAGTCAGCCAGCAATTATTTTTCATCGATCCACTGAAGTCAATGAGGGTTTTACCCCTTGCAGGGGACTTGGAACAGACCCAAAATCACACTGCAGTGTTTATCTCTGCACTTTCATGTCCCTATCCATGGAAGCTGTTCCAAGGTGGGGGAAGAGGAAAGCGTCATCCTGAGCCTTTTGCCTTAGATTTTCCTTTGTTCCAGGAGCTGCTTTTTGAACAGGTATCCACCCTCTTAGAGCGATCTATTCCTCTTGCAAGTTTACCTTTCACAGAACCTCACCACGAGCAAACAGCGAGCACTCCAAGAAATTCAATGGTGTAACTAAACGGGAGATTCTTCCCAAAACATTTGGTGGTGCGAGAAGCAATCCTTCCCTGTCTGGCAGTGCTCTGAGCGAATTCCTTTGCCTCCTGTCCTCAACGTGCAGCCCCAGTACCTGCTGCACCTTGGTGCCCGCTGCCGTAACAACAGCGGTGCGAAGCTGTTGGGGGAGCAGGGAGGGGAGTGGTGCGAAGGGAGGGGGAGCGATGCCTGAGCGGAGGGGGAGCGCAGGGACAAGCGTGAGGGGAGCAGTGCGGGGCGGAGGGGGAGCAGAGACAGGATAGAGAGATGCGGAGCTGTGCGGGGTGGAGTGGGAGCAGAGATAGGATAGAGAGGTGCGGAGCTGTGCGGAGCGGTGCGGAGCAGGGGAGGAGCGTGGCGGGAGCAGTGCGTGGCGGAGGGGGAGCGGTGGGAAAGCGGTGCGCGGCGGTGCGCAGCGGTGCGGAGCAGGGGAGCGGATCAGGGGAGAAGAGTGAGGGGACAGAAGGAGTGAGCCGTCCTTTTCGCGGAGCCACGGCGGGGCGCGGTTGCGCGTGGAACGGAGCCTCGGCGCTCCCCGCGCCGCCCCATCCGAGGAGGACACGAATGTGACACCACCACCCCCTTTTATTATTTCTTTTCTCTCTCTTTTTTTTTTTTTTTTTGATTGCTATGGAAACCGACCAAAGCAAAGGGTAAATACATGGACAATAGCAAAAGACAATTTTAGTTGTGCTTCCCCGCTGAAATGTCACACACGTTTTCCAACGCGCCGCCGCTGTAACCGGAGCCTACATCTGCAGCCCGATGCGCCGCGCCGGTCTCTGAAGCCTGAGGAATACAAGTCCCTCATTATTGCCAAGTGGGATCAGAGCACGTAGGTTTGTTTAGACACTGTGATGTATTGTAAGAGGCCTCTCTTCAGGGATAGCCATCAAAGCCTCCTTTTACCCCCCTGGTAAAAAAGAGCAGCTGTATTCTTCTAACGTGGGCAACGCGGAAGACTGCCTGTTGCTGCTGCACAGAGTCTCTCTGGGTCAGGCGTGAAAAAGCAGACCTCATTTCAGAGTCTGAACAGGATTTCCCTGTGCAGCCTTATGCTTTGGTGGGAGCTGCGCTCACGCCTGTGCATGAAGCTTTGGACAAGTGGTGGGGAAGGTTTCTAAATGCTGTGTCTTGCTCGCTGACACTCAAGGTGGTCTGAGAAATATTTTGGCATCCTTGAGGTAGCTTTACGGTATAAACTTGAGCAGTCTCATAGAGTAATATATTTCAGACTATTAATTACCCAGTGAGGGACGCTCCAAATAGCTTTGACATTAAATTGAGATTGTGGCCCTTCCTTGCTAAATAGGAAAGCTAGGTCACCTTTAGGTGCCAGTACTCCCTAATTTTGTAGCTGTGGCTCAGTCTAGTTTTCCCTCTTCAAATCCAGTGACAAAGCCCTCAATCAGTGACACAAATAAACAGGGACAGACTCGGTTATTTTATAAGTACATGAGCAGCTTCTCATTAATTGCTAAGTGTTACAGATGTGTGTTTACCAGCTGGTTCTTGGAAACAAGACTTCCTGGATGACTTTCCTACTGAGATATGCTGCCCCTCCTTGTAAATCCCTTGGCAGTTCTCACTTCCCAGTAAGAGCAAACTTCCCATTCACACACAGGATCATTCCTAGAATTGCCACTGGAGTTGCTAGAAAAGCTCTGGTCAAGCACATAGAAGATACTGATTGCTCCGTGGGATATACCAGCACGAGCCTGTTCATGACAGACAGGCAGCGCTTGGAAGCGTGAGCCATGCTGTCAGTGACAGGGCAAACCCCAGGAGCACGTGAACTGCTTTGCCGCTTTTGGAGCTGGGGGTGACCTTTCCTGAAAGGAGGGATCAGCTCTGAGTCAGGCTGGAAGTCAACATGCTGCTGGATTTCTGTTAATTGTATTAATTGCAGCAGTCACTGCTTGGCACTGCTTTACTTGGAAACCTCTGTGTGCATAGTTTTTAAAGCTCCCAGATAAAAATCTTGGCATATGAAGGCTGAATCTTCTGGTTGCATATGGGAAAGGGGAAGAATAGGACAAGAGGGACTGACCAGCTGGGCTTCTTTCAGTGCGGTCAGAACATCCAGAGGTGCTTCTGATGCTTTCCAGTATTGCAGTGCTGTGTTTCACAGGCGTTCTTGCTGCTTATTAAATATTTCACATACAACTGAAGTAATATGAAAGGAGGGAAAGAAACACCCCAACAATTCACACGTGATTGTATATTGAGGAGAAGTCTTGTACAGGAATGCAGAGGAATTAGATATTTTAAAGCAGCCTTTTTTTGTCTTTGAAAGCATATGATTCTTCATTAATTTGCAAGAGCATAATTTAGATCTAAAACAAATCTGGTGCTATGCACTAGCATCCCTCCTACACTGTATTTATAGGAATGTGATTGCACATTCTGATGATTACTTATCATAATACATAACAGGTTGGCCAACTGCCTTCTTCATTTATGGTTTCCTGGTTTGGAAAGCATGCAGTTACATTCCCAGTAGGAAAAATCATATGGAAAGTTACTGTAAAAAGAGGTTCTGGACTAAAAGACCCAGCTAGTTTTCAAGTGCTATGTTGTGAGACAGCATTTTGTCCCTCACTGATCCACTGATGACTTATGAGAAAAAATATTGAAGGATACTTGGAAATCAAATTACTGTCAAGGGATAGTAACTTCTCTCCAGGATCACAGGGATTTTAGGAGATCATCCAGAAGCCATGTTTGCAATCAATATTAGTAAGCATAGCAGTCAATTTTAAGGCCTCGATATAGAATCAGAACTCTTTATGGCAGTCTGTTTTATGCTTTTTTTATTATTTGATTTATTTTTTCAGGAAATTGTAGTACATTATTTACCATGGATTTTTTCATCTATCTTTTGCTTTCCTGGTTCTGTATGAAGCTGAATGCCTGGTTAAATACCAGATGAGCCCGCCTGTTGGAAAGCACTTTAATCTACTTTTGACCAAGATCCTCACATCTAAGCTGCACATACTGAATGAATGAAAGAGTTGAATTTAGCAGGGGCAGGCTGATGTTTTCTTATCCCTTAGGGAATCTCCATCTATTGTGACCGCAGCTCTTTAGATATTTATTTTGATCTGTTGTATGAAATGTTTCCCTTTCTCCCTCTCTCAAACAAATCTCTGTTTTTAGGGCAGAAAAATATGTGTCTATAGATTAAACCTCAGTTTACTGGGGAGAGAATATGTATATATACAAAAAAATATTTTGGCAAGTAATCAAAGTCTTTCAAATAAGGAACTGAATTGAGCTAAATCCCTTGCTAATGTAAACTGAGCTCTCTGGAGGTCAGTAGAACAGGGACTTCCTGCAGGCAAGGAAGGGTCTGTGCAGTGCTCCCAAGGCAGTGAATGAGAAAACTCATTCAGGCAAATGGAAAAAAATCTGCCAGGAAAGTGTTTCCTACTCCAGCTCCTTACTTTTACAGGAGCTCTGAAAGCATGGAAGCCTCAAACTAGTGGAAGCAGAACACATGTATCTGGATGGACTTTATCAGAATCTCTCGTCCCTATGGGGTCACACCAGCCACCCCTTCACTCTGCTTGCCTCTAAGACAGGGGAATCAGATTTGATAAATGAGAAGCAGGAGGCATATCCTTCAGTTTGACTTGATTTAGGCTTCTGGGAGGCAAATTGTCTCTCACAGACATACTCACTCTGCAGTATTTCTCTTAGCCTGATCATTGTCATCTCCGCATCACGTTGTCTCATTTGCACAGCTGTGCTTGTAGTGCCTATTGGTTTTCATTTATTTCCTTTTTAACACTCTTAATATTTCCAGTTTCTTCTGAAGTGAACATTAGAATGATTACTCAAGACAAGCATTTACATCTACTAGTTCACCTTAGTTCTACACCATTCCATATTTCTAGTTATTCTTTTCTCACTGAAAGGACCATGTCCTAAGGAACAACCATTCATTTTCAGCATGGCAGTGCTGTATCTGTCAGTTTACCTTCTGTGTCCTTAGGGATGCAGTGCTGCAAGGACGCTGTTGCTGCTCATACACAGTTTCTTACTACCTGGCACTTCTCAAGCAATTAGGTTTGTAAGAAGATTTTTATTTTGCATTTCTTCATTTTGTTTGCATCAACAAATATTATGGACTCCTCTGCCCAGACAAGTTAAAATGGAGGCTTCCTCCAGTAGTCTGTCAGTTTATGTCCAAAAGTTTGGCTCTGTCTCTACGAAATAATTATTTTTGCTGGCATTCATCTACTTTTGCTAGTTTTTGGGTGGACTTGATGTCTCTTTCTCTCGGTATGGGGGCTTTTGAATGCCTGCCATTGCAAGGTTTTGTTGTTGTTGTTGTCGTTGTTGTTGTTGCTACTTCTGCCTTTCATCTGGTACAGCATCCTTGCAAGCCTCCAAAATCTTGTGCTCCCAAAATCCCAGCAACTGTCGCTCTTGTGTCTCCTGCTTTTGTGAATTGTGACTTTGTAAATGGCTGTTTCTCAGATTGCTTTTGTCACTTTTAATATTTTCACATCTGGAGGATGGGATCAACTACTAGGAAGCTTCTATGACAAATTCAAATCAGTATCCTCTCAGAGTCTGTCAGAGATAATAGGCAAATATGCTTTTGCCTTAATCCTTCTGTTTGCCCGCTCCAAAAGGCTTTAGTTTCTATGTACCATAACAAAGCATCTTTGAGAATCAAACTGATATCAATTGCCATCAGTTCTAGTTTTGAGTTGCTAAAAACCTAGATATATACATGTATACATAGATGGAATTTATATATACAGGTAAAAAATTAAATATTTCTCTTTCTTCAGCTACTTGCCTTTAGTAAAGCTCAGCCATACCACCTGCAAACTTTGCTGACTGCAGAAGAGTGAGACACCTCATCTCAGGGGGATCAGCCTGTGAACAGCCCTGTTAGGTTTGTTCTTCCACTCATTGAAATTTTCAGCTTCTCAGTGTTTGTAATTTTGAGGTACCGGGGGCTCAGCCATGTATGATGACACACAGACTGAATATTAATCAGTGTTTCATTCTGGCTGAGGTGGCCTATGTCTGCTTTGCCATGGATGTCTGCCATACTACACTGGAGGTGGTTTGCTTCAGTCCTTTCAAGCCTGTTGGTAAAACAGCAACCATGTCTTAAGAGCTACATCTATACAAGAATATAAGCAATGCCAGTGAAGTCACACATTTCTTAAATTCCACCTTTAATTTGCTACGATGGACACAGTGGCTCTGAAAGCCCATCCTTGGCAGTCCTGCCAACCCTAACTTTACCTCTAAGCTTCCTCCCTCAGCTCCTTTGTCAGACGTGGCTGCTCTTCGTCAGCTCACCCGGCTGTCATGCCAGCACAGCTTCTGACCTCCTCTCTGCAGCTACTCTGGCTTTTGTTAATGAGACAGTTGAAAATTTAACACCCATTCTGCTGAAAGTAGCCTGCTGGTTTCAGAGGGAGCAGAAAGTTGCCCTAACTGTTTGATTATTCACTTTGTGTAATATTTTTATGTTTTAACAAAGGTGTTTACTCTCCAAACAAAGATCATTGGTTGAGCCATGGTAACTATATTGTCTGTGAAGCCAGCAAACACTAAACATGTGGGTGGGTGGTTTGGATGGACTTGAATACATAATTAAATTTGTTTTTCCTTTCAGCTCCCTGTGGTGTGTTGTTTTTTTAAATTTAAAAGTTATCCCATCTTGAAAACAACTGTTTTTTATTATTAAAAGGACAGCTTAAATGCATTTAGGAAAAGTAAGTCTTACTCCTTTTATGTTTCAATCTTTTTTTCCAATTAAAGGAAAAGCTCTTTAGTGCCTATGATAGGCTTCCTGTAGACAAAATGTTTCTTTAAACATTTTTTAAAGGTCTGGATGCTTTGTATACTTAATAGAATAAGCTCCACATTTCCTGATCCTTAAAATATTCAACATTATCTTGTGTGTTTTATCCTGCATCAGCAAAATTGAGGATTTGGAGTGTTTCCTCAGTTGTAGAAAGACGCAGTTCCTGCATACTACTTCTTGTGCAGGTATAACGGAGCAGCATATAAATAAGGGACTATCCCTGCAATAAGTTTGATTTCTGCGGTCTCTCTGGGATGCACCAGTGTCCTTGAGGTGTGGCTTGTTATCACATATGGAGCCCCGTGAGAGTTGACAGTGACAGTCCAGTAGCCTGTGTAGGAATTCAAAGTCCAACAAAATGTGTAGATGTCTCAAAATAGGCAGATAGAAATTCTGCAACAACAAATATGATATGGACACTTCAGAGTGAGAGTCAAACCCACAAACGCAGAGCTGGAGTAATTGGCAATCAGAGCGCTACAGCAAAGAATGGTGTGGACTGGAAGGGATTTTTAAGATCATCTAGCCTACTCTCACCCTGCCCATTGTTAGAGACATCTTTCACTAGATCAATTTGCTCAAAGACCTGTCCTGTATTCAAGCCTGACCTTGAACACTTCCAGTTATGGGGCATCTACAACTTTTCTGGTCAACANCAAAGTCCAACAAAATGTGTAGATGTCTCAAAATAGGCAGATAGAAATTCTGCAACAACAAATATGATATGGACACTTCAGAGTGAGAGTCAAACCCACAAACGCAGAGCTGGAGTAATTGGCAATCAGAGCGCTACAGCAAAGTGAGTTTGGATATGATTATAGAACTAAAATTAAATAAGAATGGAAACTGTAATTTGTTTGTGAATCAACAGATTCCTTGTTCTAAGTATTTATTTATTTGTTGCCTATGTTTCATTGCAATCATAGATTCACAGAATGGTGTGGACTGGAAGGGATTTTTAAGATCATCTAGCCTACTCTCACCCTGCCCATTGTTAGAGACATCTTTCACTAGATCAATTTGCTCAAAGACCTGTCCTGTATTCAAGCCTGACCTTGAACACTTCCAGTTATGGGGCATCTACAACTTTTCTGGTCAACATGTTCTGGTGCCTCACCATCCTCATCATAAAAAACTTCCTCCTGATGTCCAGTCTAAACCTATCTTTGTTCTGGTGCCTCACCATCCTCATCATAAAAAATTTCTTCCTGATGTCCAGTCTAAACCTATCTTCTTTAAGTTTAAAAACAGTTCCCCTTGTCCTGTCACTACAGGCCCTGATAAATAGTCCTCCAGCTTTCTTATTGGCCCCTTTAGCTACTAGAAAGTGTTATAAGGTCTCCTTTGGAGGCTTTTCTTCTCCAGGTTGAATAACTCCCACTCTCATAGCCTTTCTTCATAGGAGAGGTGTTCCAGGAGTGTTAAGAGTATTATAGCAAGGTTTAGATAGCATAGGTAACCTGGTGAAGATCAAGCCTGGTGCCTGGGTGATAAGGGATATAAAGCACTTATATGGAAAGTCTGAGGGAACTGAGCTTGTTGAATACCTAAAAAAAGAAGATTGAGGAGAACATGGCATGACTCTTGTATGTTAATGTTGCTATAGGGAGGACAAGGAATCATTGCTCTCTGATCCACAGAGGAGAGAATAAGTCTGTTTATATTCAAAACTTTATATTGGGAAAGGAGAAATCTTTAAATATATGAGAGCTCTGAAGCATTGGCTAGCAAGTTATGTGTGAAAAACCTTGCACTTAATGTTTTCAAGAGCAGGTAGATGCCCTTCTGCTGGGGAGGATTTAGTCTGCTTGATTGTGCCTTGGTGCAGATTATTGGGATAGATTTTTTGGTGTATGTTTCTTTTTAGCCACACAATTCTGTAATGTACATGCTCTGTGGACAATCTGGGAGAAATTAGGATTGAATCCAAACAATCAGGCTGGGACTGATACTCATGTCTAGATGAAACAACCCAAATACGAAAGCAGAAAGTCAACTAAGTAGCTAATATTTAAAAAGGGCTATAAATAAGTTGCCTAGAGGTCAAAACAGTCCCATTACTGTAGGAAGCCATGAAAGAATATTTTTAACTCTCCTGTAGGCTTTTCCATGGCAGTTGATCTACTGATTTAGTGAAACTCATTTGTAATGATTTCACTAATATGCACACAACATGATGAAAAATGCTATGTTTAATGGGTTTTATGTGATTCATAGCAAACTGCAGACAATAAAAGCCTGATGATATTTTAAGATTCCATGGAACAAGAAAAAATGTTTTAAAATTCTTTTACAGGCAGGAAGCTAAATTCTGAGAAATGTTCCCTCTTTAATTTGCTGTTAAATCAAGGGAGACAGGATCATTTTAAAAGATTCAATAATTAAATGTTGGTCTATTGTAGTCGAAGGAACTGAAAGTCAAATGGGATAAAACAAAACCAGGCAACTATCTGTAATGTGTTGTTCAGTGTCTCTTGGTCTCTGCCAAGCATGCTTTGCTTTTACGTGGCTTTTGTGTTTGGTTAAAACTAGTTCTCACATAACCAAATAGTACTATAATAGAAAGAAATAAAATCAGCAAATGTTCTCCTTCTGGAATGTCATGTTATGTTGTAAGAGGCATTTAATTTTAAATTCTTAGAGTCAGTTACAGTTGTTTAAAAAGTCCATTTATTTTTCCTTTACACTCAGAATCTTTGCCCATTTTGGTCCAAGTTATATGTCTACATGACTAACTTACTCAGCTAATTGTTCAGCCATTTGCTCATCTCCATTAAAATGGCTCAACACTTAGATAAAAATAGTAGTGGGTCAACCCTTTTAAAGTTTGGAGGGTCTTTTTCTTTGTGTGCTTAACAGTGAGCTTTTGAGCTTTTCCAAATAAGAAGAAAATCAGCTTGACTCTCCAATGACTAGCTTACTATAGCTTTAATTCAAATCTGAATCTCCCATTAAGGCCATCTCTGTAGTGGTTTGAAGTTTTCCTATTCGTTAACCTCTGCATTGAACTGAATATTCCTCAGATGCCCTAATTAGTTACAGTTGGAGCTTTAGTGACTTTCAAGACTTTCCTCTTTGGGCTAGGAAGAAAAAGGTTCAAACAATGGTCAGGAAACCCTAAAACCTCTTATCTCTCTGCAGTTCGATTAGACAAGAAGAGTACTGTCTTGATGGATTGAAAGTGCTCTCTACCAGATAAGAACAGAAACGATAAGAACATTAGAGGTTTCAATTTTTTATAGAAGAAAAGACTGCTTTCCTTTTAAGCATTATCTTTTCTTCACTTACACATTGCAGGACAAACAGAATGTGTTTGCAATTAATATTTCTGTTTACACTGTTATTGTACCTCAATTTTTTAACAGATACAACAGAGGCATATAAGCTTACATGATTATTGAGGCAGTTGATGCTTACCAAAGTCCTTATTGTATGTTGTGTGGCCCTAGTGATGCTAGAAAAGAAGGTAGAAAAGATGATACTGTTCAAATAAGCAAAACATGTATTTGCTCAATGTATTCATTTTTAGATAGCATTAAAAAGTGAGTATAGGTGTGAGGAAGACATTAGCTGCCCTGTAAACATAGTTGTGTAAATGTTCTGCTTCCTTTGCTCCATTCGGTGAGTTGGTTGTTGCTTTCCATCCAGTTGCTTTCCTTCCAGTTGCTTTCCATTAATCACTTTGGTTCTGAAAGACCTTAGAAGGAAATTGTTTACAGATATTTTCCTTTGCTCTGACAGAAATATGAAGCCATTTTCAATCAGCTCCCTCCTGTCCTGCATTTGTGGCCCAGCCGTTTCCTTGTTTAAGTCAATCAGGACTTAGCCATTGACTTAAACTGGAGCAGATGAAGTTCTTTACCTAGCAGTGACTAAAAAGCTGGAGAGATGAATGTTTTCTATAAGCCAAAGAATATTTTAATAGCTTCATTTTTTGGGGTTTTTTTTGTAGCTGATTGTCTTCCAGTGACATAGTAAACCAAACTTGATAGGATTCGCTTTAAAGAACCTCAGGTTTGCATGTGTTCTCAGGAGCACTTGGAACACTTTGCATTATACAGGTCCATTCAGCATTTTCCTGAGGTCTCATAGTCATAGCCCACTGTACACCATCTAAAAAGCAAAAGCATCCTGATACAATATATAATGCTTTTAGAAGTATGGCTTGGAGTGGCTTTTTCCTTGTCATTGTTTAAGAGCTGCTCTCCGCAGATTTCTGTAGCAGTTTTTATGAGAATCTATTTATCATTACATGAGGTTAGTTCAGATGTTTTCATTGAGCTTACATACTTCTTGCCTCTACGTTTATAATTGCATAAATTTATGATGCTGTAAAGTTCAGAAACTTAGGCAATGTAGTGCAGATGATATTTGGACCAAAGTATCAGATTGTAGCCATAATTTCTAGTGGCTTTCTTATAATTTTAAACAAACTAACCCAAACAGCTAAGATGGTCTGGGTTCCATAACATCAAACTATTTACACATGAACAAAGTTAAACTGAAGGCTTGACAAGCCTATTTAGACAACATGAACTAAACAGTAAGTTTGATTCTGTAATCACATCTTAATTATGGTTTACTTATCAGCTATTGCTAGTCTTTGATGAATATTATGGAGGAGCTGATTTTTGCGAGCATGTCTGTCTGTTTGCAGAAGAACTAGTGGGAAGTCATCAAAATCTTTCAGGGGAAATCTGACTCTGCTGAAGTCAATGGCCAGACTCCTGCATGCTTCAGCTGGGTCAAGTCTTCAAGCTGGGATCCTGACCATGGGCCATAAAACATAAACTGGAAAAATGATTTGGCTAATGAGAGATGAGGAGGAAGGAGCTGGAGAAGATTTCTAGGGGGTGGTGGAGAAGTGGAAGTGAGGAGGTGGAGAGAGCTTGGGAGAGCATGGAGCAGAGGCAACAGGATTCGAATCAAAGAAAGGTCTGCATCCAGACTGGGTTAGCAGTGCTCCCAGGCTCCCAGCTCCTTTGATTATTTCTTACCTTGGAAAAAGCTAGCTAAACAGGTGAAAACCTTGCCAGAAACAAGTCTTCTGGCTGAACATCACAGATGGTTGAATTGATAGGTCTGTGAACACCACTTTAACTCATCATTGTAGAAACGTGAGTAGGATAATTCACATGTTATTTTAAGTACTTGTAGGTTCATTAATAATAGAAGTCTGGGCAATTAGTTCTGAAACAGCATCTTTTTTGTATTTCAAGACATAATGATCCCAAACCAGAGTTTGAGAAAGAGGCAGATTTCCAAAAAGTGTAGAGGGAATCTGATGAGTCAAGTCCTCCAGAGCCTGGACCACTTTGTAGGACTGGTGAGCTTTGTAGGCTGGAGAGCTTGTCACAGTAATACTCTTTGTTGTAATCACTAGGACATGTGTGCTGTCAATTTTGTGTGTGGTGTTAGCTTAGATCTGCACAGTCACCAGGATGCAGCAATCAGCCCTGAAGGTGGCTTCAAGAACACAAAGATTCCTCATCACTTCCATTCAGTGCCACAAAAGTCCCTGGTTTAGCATGGCCTCATGTTCATAGATGGCAATTATCTTCCTTCCTTGGCTATTATCCAACACTAACTTAGATGAGGAACTAAGAAATACCGCTTTTTACACACTCCTATTATTTCCTTTCCATTCACAAATGTAAAAACATCCTTGATTTTTTCTGACAAAAATGTAAGCAGGGAGACTAACTGGCTCAGGGGATCTGTAATAGGATCTAGGGCCTTTCACCTCTGGCTTATGAACAAAACACCATTGCTCTCTGATGCACATTTGGTGGCTCTTAAGTAGAAAGCTGATGATCTGAATCCTAGTGCCACTTGTCTGCATCAGGAAGCCACTCAATTTGGAACTGATTAACCTCTTTGTTGGCAGCCTCCACAGAGGAGCCAGGAATGAACTAGTACCTCCTGCAAAGAGATAAGACTTGTTGACTGTACAAGGGTCTACGCTGGTTGAAGTGATTCTGGATTTGCGTTTGTCCCGTGATTGGTAGTCAGACTTTAGACATCTGTAAGAAAACTAATCACAAGCATGAGTTCCCTTACAAGACTGCAATCATAGAATCACAAGTGTTGGAAGGGACCTCGAAAGATCACCTAGTCCAACCCCCCTTCCAGAGCAAGACCACCTAGAGTAGGTCACATGGGAACTTCTCCGGGTGGGTTTTGAATGTCTTCAGGGGAGACATCTGGGCAGCCTGTGCCAGCGCTTCCTCAACCTCACAGAGAAGAAGTTTTTCTTTGTGTTTCTTTTGAACCTCTTATGTTCGAGCTTGTACCCATTTCCTCTTGTAATGTAAGACAGCACTTTAAGTCATACATATGCATTTTTGTAAGAGAGTGCTTTGTGACTCAGGTAATGCAGTATCTGGCAGTATGTGTTTTGATGAGTGGAAAAGGAACTGTGATGTAATGAACTATAAAATATGAGGTTGCCTCACCTGGCTGTGAACGGTCCTTTGCTGGTCCTGACTGCAATGCTTGAAGACCTGCTGACTGCTGAGCCCTTTGCCCAGGTGAGGGAATCATACCTGCCTTGATCTCACCTGTGTGTGACCAGAAGGACCTGTACCTGCCAGGTGAAAAGAGCCAGACAAGCTCCTTCTACATTGCACAGAAGGAATATCTCCAGCTACAGCATTTCTGCTCTTAAGGCTCATAGGCTTAATGTATCCATTCTCTGAGGAGGGAGAATGCCCAAGCAGCTGTAGTGGTAGGTTACATAGGAGCTCGTTGCTTCCAACTGTTAAATACATGGATGATAGCTTTAAATGCTTCTTTTTGTGTCATTCTGTTAAAACTGAGTACTCAGCTTCAGAATCCTGTTGATGCAGCAGTGTCAGTGAGTACTCTGTGAGCTCTGCCCTACCTTCAGACTGCTTCCACTGGGTGCCACTGTATTTGGTTGGATCTGGTTGGAATTTGGTTAGATTGTGGAATGCTATACAAGTTAATATCTACATTTAAACTGGATGTCTGACTGGCCATTTAAACGTGCTTGTCTATGCTGTGTTCTGCAGTGCCTTTTTACATATGCAAATACTGGTCTAGGTCTATTTCTATGGGCACTTTTCACAAATAAGAAGGACCTTCCCATCTCTAAAGCAACTAAATAAAAAAAAAAATTGTAAGCGAAAATACATAAAGACATTTTTTTCCCCTAGCTGTGATGGTGGATCACAGCTCCTGCCTACATAGTTCTGCTCTCCTGTTGCAGACTGCTGCCCTAAGGATGATCTGAAAAGCATAACTTGCAAAAGTTCCTCAGCTACTTCAGCATATGATCTGATGGCTTAGCTCCCTGACCTCCTGCAGAAGCTCAGGCTGAGCTCTCAGGGTTGAGCAATCTGTGTGGGAGTGCAATAATATCTTGAGCTACATGTCTGTTCACTAAATGAATGTATTTAGACCCTGAATTCATTGGGAACACAAAGGAAAATATTATGCTAAGAAAGGAGCAGAAATATACTATTCTGCGTAAGTCCAGGATTAAATCTCCTTTGTGGGTCTGATTCCAACACATCCTCCCATTGTTCCCCTCCCTTTTTCCCTGGTCACAGCAGGAATGTGCCCTCATTTATCCAGACACGAGGTCTTTTATTCTGTTGCATGCAAGAAAACAGCAAGAATGATACAGCATTAGGCACAGTAATATGCAGAGGTAAGCAAGACCTTTCATCAATCGCAGAAAGAGTATGATGATGAAAAGTGGTTGACATAGGAGTATTGAGACTGTGGATCATCAGATGCAGGACATAGCTGTTTTCTGCTTTAGGTGGTGGGAGTACGCACTGGGTGAATGCATTACATGATTTCTGATGGACCAAATGTGCTGATAAAATAAAAGCCATCTAACCAGCCACTCCAGAACCTTGAAGTGGTGGAGACAAAGGATCTCCCAAGGTTTTCTTGGGTTGTCTCCCACATGTTTTCTGCAGGCTTTGTAACTTCTGGTTTTCCTGGTCTGATGGAAGTAAACAACCCAAAACACTGTGAGAACAGCACCCATTAGTCTGGCTGCCAGCTGCCTGACAGGGAATATGGAACGTCAAAATCCCCTAAAAATCCCAGTTCTCTAGAGACATCTCTCTTTTTTATAGATAAGTCATTCAAGTTAATTCAATTCCCAACCATCTGTTTCTCTTAGTAAGCCTGACATTCAGGCTCTTTCATATTTATTTAGTCTGAGTTCACTCTTACTGCTATTCTGCCGACACTGTAGACATGAGGAACTTGATTTAAACAAGTAAAATAAACATTTGTGGTTATTTCAATTGCAGTAAAAAACCCTGGGTTCTTGATAATTTTTGGGAAAGCAACAAAGCCAGAAGAATAAGGATCAGATCTGAGAAAGTTCTTAACAAGTCAAGTCCAAGAATGCACCTTTCAGTGGTCACTTACGCATGGCAGTACTTAAAACTCACTGAGGACCTCCCTGATCAGCTTGAATGTGGAAGGTCTCTGGGAATGTGGAACACTCTGGGAAAGAATCTCCTCTCTTTCTGGGCCCCAAGATCTTGTATTCTTGTTTGCATCAGGGCAAAGATCCTGCTGACAAGTGGAGGGGAACATACCTAACTAAATGGTTTATGTACCTACTTGTAGACAAAGCCATGGGCTTTCAACCTAAACTACTTAATGGGTCAGTGCTCTACTGACATAGCTGTGATACACAAAATGGATGTAACACAAAGGTTGAAAATTTCCTTGTCATGATCCTTCAGACTTAGTGGGAGAACTATCTAACCTGGTTCAGGGGCCACTCTTGATTTGTAGCAAGAGGTGTGGATTCAGTCATGCTTTTTGCACAGTGTTTCATATTAATTACCTATAGATGCTGGTTGTACCTTACTCTGCTGAAGCACCTCTGTGCTGAAGGGCACTGAATATGTATTCAGGGGAAGTGGTTTAAGATGCTGCCATTCTCTGCCACTGCTGCTACTTCACTCTTCCAATGCTTAATGAGCAAAGCAAAGCAGGGGGAAAAAAAAAAAACAGTATCTGCTCAGATCTCAGTGAAGATAGTTGAATTTATGGGAGAATGTTTCATTTATTTGAACATAACTTTCTGTCACGGGAGTGGGTTGTTCATTTCAGAAACGGGGTATAGTGGAGGACTCATTCTTACACTTCAGTAGCTGAATTTGTTAACCTATTAACTCTTCCTAATCTCTCCCCAGGAATCTTTAGACTCTGAGAGTCTAGTGTCTCAATACAATATTGTATAGTATCCACTTTGCTACTTCCTACAGTAAGATCAGATAATCAACAGTGTACTCAATATTTCATCATCAAAATTTTCCACTAACACAGAAAACAAGATAAGCACCATCTCTAAATTACTTGAAATGCTAGGAGATGACATTAAAAAAAGCAATAATTCTCCTTCCCAACAGAGTCCACAAATCTGCTTGACCTTAGCTTTGTTTAGCTCCAGTTAGAAAGTTTCCACTCTATCCTCTGTTTCAGTGCATGCTGTTAATGACTCAAAGTAAAGACTCAAATCTACTCACTGCAAACAACAAGAAGCAGTGACTGACCCATCAATGCAGTATGCTTGAGTTTGGGGCTCGCGGCCATGAGGGCAGAATATCCTGCAAAAAAATCCCAGAGATTGGACACACAAGCCTATAACCTGCAGGACAGAATTTCTCTTGTACAGCTTGGTGTGAGTCTCACAATAGTCACGATCTCCTGCTGCTCTCTGGGAGACATGAAGAATGAATTTATTAAGAGATTCATATGTTTTGGAGGTGTTAATTGATTGCCCAAGTGCTGCACTGCTTTGAGCCCTGGAGGTATCTGCCACCCATCTGTTTTGCTTCCTGTTAGCTAAGGCAGATGGAAAAATTGATATGCAGGAGCACAACTCATCCCAGAAGTCTTTAAAATCTAATTGCTACTCCTGAATGTCTGACTAAACCAATCTAAAACAATTAGGGAATATGCAATTAAAGCAACAAAAGCTGTAAAGCATCCTTTGGAAAAGCAATGCTAAATGGTGTGGTTTCATGGCACACACTGATTTATTTGGATATACAGTGATGATAAGATAAAATTGTAATGGGCTTGGCAGGGGACCTAAAGGTCATGATCTCTACAGTATCACTGGATTTAGCTGATCTATATCAGGAGGACTTAATGGCAACTGTTATTTTTTCAAACAATAGCTTTTGTTCTCAGTTCATACACTTCTTGTTGGCCTTGGGCAGCAATCTAAACAGTCACAGACACCTGATGATAAGTGTTGAGGAGGCAATAAGCAGTTTACTTGACTTTTAATCCCCACAGTAACAGATGGATTAAAAAAATCTTAGTGTGCTAAAATTACAGTGGAGTAATAATGTTAGTTCAATTTTTTGTGATGAGAGACAAGGTTTGAAGGGAGAAACAATATTTTACCAGACTAACTAGTACACTTTCAAACAAGAGAATTTTTCTGTCACACACCTTCACACCCCTTTGTTTTTTTTTTTTTTTTTTTTTTTTTTTTTTTTTCTGCTGGAAGCATGGAATCTTTTCTTTGTTCCCTCTAAAACCTCAAATAGGGTTTTTCTGCTTTGACGTCCATTCCTTCTGGTAATTTCTAATTTTTAATCTGCTTTTTAATTTCTACTGAGATCTACCAGAGGATTTCTGCAGAATTACTAATCACAGCCCAAGCATCACAAGCAAGTATCACTTCTTAGTAATAAGTCGACTAATTTTAAATGCAGGATTAGGATTGGTTTAACTTATATTGGGCGCATCTTTTAGCTGCATTGACTTTTTGTCAATATTTTACCACCCAGTCACCAAAGGCTCAGTGTGGTTGATTGGCCACAAACAGGCAACTTGTGCCGATATCAGTACTGGTAGACTTCCCAGACTGTAACCTCTGCTCCAGCAAAGCTGCTGCAGCTCACGGTCATATCCATCAGTGTTCTGTGGGCATCTCACATGTCTTGGGTACTATTCTGCCTCTGTGTTCAGAGAACTGAATGATACCTTCTTCAGGTCCTCTCCAAATTCTCCTCTTCTGGCCTACTTCAAATAGCACTGAGTTCTCATCAAACTTTCTTCCTGCCCTGCCCAGTGAGTTTACTTATGGACATGTCCAAATTGCCTTAGATATCAGTCTGGAAAGGCCTGCCTATTCTGTTTGTTTGATCATTTTTAAAGATCCTAGCATATGATTTGCAACATTTCCTGTCCTTTAAAACACAGTAGCCCCGATTCATTTTAGTCAGGGAATAAGGTTTATTCTCATAGATAGATGCAATCCAGATTATTCCTTGACAATGAGTGTCTGTGACTTTTTGTCTTACTTAAGAAGATATTAATATTTCTGCCTTGCTACCCTTTTCCTTTCTTTAGGTCAACACATTGATGAAGGGAAGGTGTGAAATAATTCCTGTCAGTGGTATGGACAGAAATATTTGACATGGCAATAGAGCAACATGAGCTGGAGTGCCCTCATGCTAAATTTTCTAAAGATCTCTGGCCTTCTAAGGACATAGTGGTGTCACTGCTGTTTAAGATGTTCATATGCAAGACCTGCACCTTTTCATGGTCTTGACAGAGAACTAGTTGCACAATGAGGTTTGCAGTATCAAAGAATCGCTTCAATAAAAGGAAGATCATAGTTTTAGGTTCTCTAGAAACTAAATTCTTTTCTAAGGATAAAGTTGTGTTTACCAAAGCACTGGAATCCTTTAGAGAGAGGAAATTTAGGTGATTCAGGAAGAAAGTAATTCGTTAGGTTGCCCTCTATTATTTCTTATAAAATTCCAGTTAAAATTCAGCCCTGGAGCAGGAAGCTGGATTAAATGACTTCTTGAGATGCCTGTACAATTATTTCCTGTTACGACTTTTCAAAGCTGATGAAAAATGAAGGTAGAATGAAAGGAATATTCCTCCCAGTTGTGGCTCTTCCAGACAGTCCCTGAAATACCTTTTCCCATTAATCTACTAGTTTCCAGGGGAAGAACTGGCAGAGCTAGTATAGTTGATGATTTAATGAAATAAACACTATTGAATAAAAAAATAAGAATCACAGAAACAGCCTGAATTGCCAGCTCAGTTAATTTTATTATCACAACAATAAAAAATGGCACAGGGAGCCTACATAACATGCTTCTTTAGTTATTTTGTTATACAATAATATACAGCAACTTGCACTATTTATGTGAAATGTGCATAAGCAAGTTGTGTGATGTACCTGGTACAGACCTAATGACAGTGTGTCTACTAAAGAAATTTACCTCTTCTTCACAAACATTTGAGGTGGAAGGAAGCAATGAGCCTAACTGCAGAGCTGACAGCAGCAGCGATTTTCTAACAATGAGGATAATTAAGAACTGGAATAGGCCACTTGGAAAAAAGTCGAGGGGGATCTCTAACAGAGAGGAGAAATCTATGTAAGTACATATATATTTAAAGTTACATTGGCACACAAGGGTGGTCTAGATGACTTCTTCAAGCCCAGTTAGCAGTACTTTCTGTGATGGCAACTCAGCTTCCCACTGTTTCCTTTCTATCTCCAAACCATGGAGAGACAGAGATGAGCAATGAAGCTATTGAAGAGTCTGGAGAACAAGTCTGATGAGGAGCAACTGAGGGAGCTCATTGTAGTGAGATGGGAGTTGATCTCTTCTCCCAAGTAACAAGTGATAGGACAAGAGGCAATGGCCTCAAGTTGCATCAGGGGAGGTTTACATTGGAGATTAGGAAGAACTTTTTCACTGAGAGGGTTGTTAGACACTGGAACAGCTGCCCAGGGAGGTGGCAGAGTCACCATCCTTGGAGACATTTAAAAGACATATAGATGAGGTGCTAAAGTACATGTTTTAGTGGTGGGCTTGGCAGTGTTAGGTTAGTGGTTGGATGATGATTTTAATTGATACTTACATTTCCAAACAAACTGATTCCAATTCAAATAATTTCCAACCAAAATGTTTCAATGATTCTATGATATCTATGAGTCTTCATATGAACAAACATCATCAGCCAAGGTCAGATGTAGTGGGTGCAAAAAGTTGCATGTGCCCTCTAAATGGAACATGCCATTCCAATGACTTTCAATGTTTCTGCTGACTGTGTCAGACATAGACATGGACCCAGCTCTTGATAATGATGATGGTTGTCTGCAGTGAAGGCTTTCTATTGCAGCTTGAAGGGCCTCTAGTCCCAAGGTCTGATACCTATGGGGCCATGAGCTCTTCTCTGTCCCGTTATTACATTTTCAGATGTCTCGAGCACATGGGAATAGGTGTCCTGAAACTAGTGTCTGTCTCCTAACCTCAAAAAGTTGGATCACTTTAATGGTCAAGAGGAACGGCAAGATGAACCATTAATGGCAGCAGAAATGGCATTACCTTTATGGTATTCCAGGCTGGAAGAAAGGCAAACAAAGAGAGACAAATGCTCTCAGGTGACCAATAGTCTATCTATTTTTCTATGGAAAAATAGATATGTAGAGAACAGATCAATTCAGACACTGAAAAGCAGGAACACTGAGAAAAAAACTAATTTTAGAGGATGATAGTTAGCAACACAAAAATACTCTTTTGTGCTAACAGTTAAAGTCAAATTAAATATGTGATGTATTAAATGTCTGCAGAAATAATGAATTCTGTCTCAAATTTCAGCTATAACAGCAAAACTGGGTCAAATCTGTTCCCAGAATCAAACTTACTTTATTTCCTTTACTGAAAGCTTCTGTTTGGAAAACCCTTCAAAAAGTGCTATGTAACATACGACTGCATTTGGCCACCGTGTCAAGAACAGACCCAAGAGACCCAGGTGTCTTCACACAGTGGAATTTTCTGCCCAGCAATTGAAAGGAAAGCACTTCATGAGAAGGAAATAAAGTTTATACAGGGTTGTGTTTAAAACAAGCAGAACATCTCTGAGGGAGAAAAGCAAAACTGAACTCAGCTGAACTCCATAGGGTCAGAAACCAGAGATCACATGGGGAAGAGCTGCTGCTGTCTGAATATATGTGGAATATATATCTGCCTTGGGCCTCCACCTGGGTTCTGAGGCAATCTCCCGCCAAGGTCTGGCTTCAGTTTAAGCCTTGACCATTCCCTACTGTATGCTCTGCTTGAGGAATTCCCTGAAATACTCTTTCCTTGGTAGCAGTAGTTGTTCTTTTGAAGGTTAGTCCAGCCAACTTTTGCAGGATGGCTGTGATGGGTGTAAGTGCAGAAAGGCAGCAGAAATGCGGAACAGGATTGATCATTCAGGACATACAGCCTTTTCATATTGAAGAACCTGATCTCGTAAGAGATACAGGAACATCTCTGCAGGAGGGAACTTTGGGCTGGAGAAGACTCACACCAATGATTCAAAATCTTCCTTCCTCTCCCCAGTAGAAAGTATAGAGCAGGGACAGGGAAAGTGTAGATGGAGCTTATTTCTCTTTGCAACCCTATACCAGAAGCATGACCATGAGGCAAGAGAAATAGGACTATTTTACTTCATGGTGGGGGTGAATCTGAGCCAATAACCTTAAGATCACAAGAGTTCAAATTGAGGGGTACAGCTTGTCCAGAAGCAAGGGTTTAACAATGGAATGCCAGTTGATGAAGGTATGAGGAATGAAAGAGCAGTGGCTGACATTTCCTAAACAATTCTTGCTATGTTCCCTCGAGGTTTGCCAAGCACACATGCTTCCTGTGGCTGCGACAGATGCACAGGTGATGCTGCGGAAAGAATTTCTCTCTGCCCAAGCACCTTCCCAAGGAAGGTGGCTCTCATGCTGCACTGGAGCTGAGCCCGAGGGTAGCAGCTGCCTAGGAGCACTGAGAGGTGTGAGGCTGGCACACAGGCAGCTGCTTCTAGTGTTTGGCAAAACCCAGGAGGGCAAAGATGGCCTAGCTGCAGGTAAATGTGTTCTCATGCTACAGCAAAACCTTACTAATGAGCAGCCTGGCTTCCCTTGGCTTTCACCAGGTTAATTCTCTGATCTTCATTTTACGTCTTGTTCTATTCTTAATCTATGTATTGTGAATATTAGCGACTTGTGCCTATTTCTGTTAGCTCTGAGGAGTTTCATTGCTCTCTGTGGTGGGCCAGCCATCACAAGTAGTGACCAGAGTTAGCACCCTTCTGTGTGGTTTATTCCTAGTCAGCTTTCAGCCACAGCCATAGCTTCAGCCTTGGGAAATGTGCTGCTTCAATAAGGTCAAGGTGATCTGCCTTAGTGAGCTCCAAGTGGGCAGTTAGGAGGGTGAGTCAGTCAGCAACCCATTTTTAACCGAGATACTTCCAGAAGTACAAGTGATAGAAGTGCCTAATTTCTGCAAAAATGTTTCCAGTTTTACCTCTGACTATTTGGTTTTCTGTGTCCTTATAGCATGGTACTGACTGGAGGTGAGTCTTTTAGACAAGCTGTTGTTACAGCAGTAAGAGCACATGTCCATGCTGTGTGCGGTACAGTAACTGTGCCTTGTCACGCACCATGGTGGCTGCACGGTACAGAGATCAGTATTGGCTGCATGGTACAGGCAGAGATCACTACTCACATCTCACCCTGATCTTCTTTTCTGACAGACTTAGCCTGACATTTCAGCTGGTTCAACTGGCTGCAGTCTGAAAAGAGCTTAACAAACAGGTTGCTGTTTGCGCTCAGGTCATTTACTGCATATGCATAATCCAAGTTTCTAAGCTTTCCATGTAATATTTTTCTTAAAAAATCAGCTGCCTGGAAGATCATTTGAGCTCTGCTCACAGCTCCTCAAGTCAGGTATAACTGTAAGTGGTAGCCGCAGAATTTATAAACAGAGCAAATTCATCACCGAATGTGTAATGAGCCAGGCCTTGGAAATGGAAGACACCAGTTTCTTTCTTCGGCATCCTGTCTGGTCTGCATCTGACATGTTCAAGCCAAATAGACACCATCATGAGCATTCACACTCTGGGCAGCAGTGGGAAAACACAACAAAGTGGCGTTTCACAGCCTGAGCTGCTGCTATTGTTCTATGCAAGATCTATAAATTAAATGAGGTCTCAAAGATTCTCATGAAATAAAGGCTTCTAAATAAATGCAGTTAATAAAAGTGGGTCTTGGAAATGAGTAAATTTAGCTTTCTGTGAGACTCCTACTGTATGTTGGCCATGAAAATTATCTTTGTCTCAGTCCTTACTAGTTTACAGATTGAGGTCTATACAGGGAAACTTGTGCCAAGGAGTATTTAAGGTCTTCTATTATAGGAAATCTATAGGGGAGGTTAATTTAGGTAAATCAAGGCATCCTCTTGAGATTTCAGAGAAAGAAAATCTGGAGGGGCTTACAGGCTTAAGAGCATAGTCCTGTGTTCTTTTTCTGGCTCAACTTCAGCTGTAGCTAGACTTGAGAAAATTAAAACAAAGTGTGTACTTGGGATGAGTCCAGAAGGACAAGTTTTGTCTCCTCTAGTTTGGTACAGCGGGAAGATTTGGGAAAGGTGTTGATGAAGAGAAATAAAAAGAAATAAAGGCTGTTACAGCTGGTTGACATTTAAAAGCTATCAGACATACTTCAGACTCCCTGTGATGAGGAGTTCTGAGGGCCAGATTCTCAGGTTGGTCATATCAAACTAAATGGGGAGTAAATCTCAGGTTGCTTCTTGCTTACATCGAGACAGATGTGAATCTGAATGTGAAAAGAATGCTAGACAGGCCATCATACTGGGCAATAATGCAATATATTGGAGCTGGAAACCAGGCCCCAGGCATTGCAGCTAGGACTAGAGACATCCTGCTCTCAAATACACTCCTTTCATGTGTTCAGGCTCTGCTGATTTCATTTTACACTACTTAAAATGTTTTGCATGTGCACACTTCAGCCTTTTCCTCAAAGTAATTCCATAGCTCTCCTTTGTGAGGGCAGATGGAGTGACATGCAGGCCTCATTTTTGGTGGCTATAGCTGTGAGGCCAGGGAAGGATGCCCTTGTCATCCAGCTCTCAACTGCTGGTCTAAACATCTTGAGGCTGTATAAAGGGAAGGTGAAGCCATGAGGACCTGGCAAAGAAGTCATCAAATTGCAGCTGTGGGAACATATCTTCTTGGATTTATAAACTGTGGTACAAACCTTCTGACTGCCAGCAGGGATAATTATAGCTTTGTTTGGGTTTGTTTGCTTGCCTGTTGAGGAAAACCTCCTCCCTTATCCCTTTTCCCATTTGCATTAGGCTGGGCTGCACACCCACTGACTCTCCTGTGCTGAGCTGGCTCTGCAGCCTCTGGACGTGGGAACACATTTGTGAGTTGTCTAGAAATAAACAGGCAAGCTATCCTACCCACACAGGCAAATCTGACACTATATGCCCAATATTGCATTCCTTTGGGCTGGAAGTCTTCCTTTATTCATAATGTTATTGCATACTGGGTTTTTTTTTCCTCAACTAAAGCAGTTTATTGCTTCTCCCCATAGAACCACTAGATATGTGACATTTCCACCAAAACAATAATGTTTTCAAATGGTGCCAGTAAAATGCTGGAGGTTTGATTTTTAAATGAGAAAAGAGAGATGAGAGCAACTAATAGGTTATTTCCCAGAAAACGAAACTAACCTCTTAAATGCAGAAGCTTGCAAATAAACTTTTGAACTTCTTCAGCAATAGTCCTTGAAATACCTCTAAATGAATATATGTATGTTGATATGCATATTTTATGAACTGTTGTGCCGTGCTTCACACTGAAAATAATAAACTGGTGGACTAGTCTCAGAGGAATCAGCTGAAAAACCTTATTTTCTGTGTGTATGGGAATGCATAATTCAAATATAAATACAAATTTCTTCTATGTGGATTGCTCATTTTCCTACCATTCATTCTCACAGCAAACCCCATCATCTTTCCTGTATCCTAATGTTTGTGACATTATGGACTTAAGGAGAAAAGCCCAAACATGTTAATTGTGGAGTGTGTGAGCTGTAGCCAAATGGTCAAATTAGTTAAAAATGAAACTTATATCTGTGAGTTGCTGGAGTCACTTGAGTACTGCTGGAGTCACCTCTTTATGGTGAGGAACACCACTGAGGAAAACATAAGTTCTTCTGAATACCTTTTAAATCCTGAAGGCTTGATATGATTGCCAAACTGTATATGTCTGAAATGTCCTGTTGTGCAGAGCTAGAAGATAAAACAGCAGCTCCAGGGCATTCAGCTGTCCTGGAGCAGCTGATGGGGTAGGCAGTTTACCCAGGGGCAACTCAGGCTCAGGCAGTGGAATCCCATTGATTTCCCCATTCCTCTGCAGACAGCTTGTTGAAATTAGTCTTAGCAGTTTTACAGGGATTTAGTTCAGGCCAATGACTCCAAGCAGAACATATTCCAGCCAGCCAAAGTTAAAAAAATTAGAAATAAAAACATATATTTATATTATAGTTATACCTGTACAGTTATACCTAAGTTCTTGGATCACCTTAACTGAAATCTGTTATACAAGCCAAAGAGCTCCAAAGAAATTGTATGAAGCCCCTAAATTGATATTTAGCTAATGGAAATCCACCAGACAGCCGTCAGGCACCATGTGAAGACTGGAAGTCTTCAAAGAGCTACCACTTCCTCTGCTACTTTGCTCCAGTAATTAATCATGATGGTTATTTAAAAATAAAAATCCCAAACCAAAACCCAACCAATCCACAAATCTCATTTGAATCCTATTATTATTATAAGGTCATGCATCTGAGTTCTTTGGTGAAAATAATGAAAATTGCTTCAATTATCTTTGCTTATTTGACTGTAATCCCTAAAATATCAGTTAAGTAGAGCTGCAAGGCACTAATCCTGCAAAATGAATAATGTTTTTCACCTGTCCAAGGTGGAATCTTTCCTTCTTACTTACTGTAAAGTCAGAAGTGTTTCGTTTCATTCATTTACCTTGATATAGAATGAGATGTAGAAACAGAAAAAGCATCATTGGACAAGGGAGGTAGAAATGACAGGGATATTGTGTATTCATTAAAATTTATAGGAGTGCATCTCAAATAGGTTGATTTACTGTCTCCAAAGAATTATGCTGTGTGTAAATATTTTATGCAGCCTAGGGGTGTGTGAGATTTCAAACTGCTATGTGTAAAAATGTTCTGGATTAATGCCACGTTTAAAGAAAAAAAATCCCAATGGTAAAGAGCACCTTAATAAGGTGTTGATTGGAATTCAGGTGTGAAATTCCAGAATATCTATATTTATATTGTTTCTGTCTTGCTTCCAGCTCATCCAGCAGATATACTTTACTAGCAAAGACTTGCTCTGGACCCCCTGTTTTAATCAGGAAGGAAATTTCTCATTGCTCTCAGTAATAATGTGCTGAGGCCCCCCAAGGGCTCATGGTTTTATTCTCACCATATTTCTTTGAGGCTGGAAAATAATGTTATCTCAAGTCAGCTAACAGCAGAGTCGGAGCACAGAGAGTGTGGAGGGTCAGTCCTCCCATCTGTGGAAAGCCTGAGCAGGAACATGAGCGAGGACCACATGCCCCACACATGGATCTGATGCAACCACTGCCCTCTCGTGCCCTTTGCTTCTGTTGCTTCAGCCAGCCTTCCCCTCGAAGCAGAAAATATGCACACTGTAGGACCATAGAATCATAGAAATATTTAGGTTGGAAAAGTCCTTTAAGATCATTGAGTTCAGTCATAAACCTATCTCTACTATATGTTTCTTTATTAGACTATAAAAAGTTGCAATCTGCTTGTTAAAGACAGTTTGCTAACTCTGGAGTCTCCTGGGCTCCTCTTGCGCATTATAATACATAGCTTCCTGACAAAGTAGCTGTATTTTTATCTGATTTTTTTGTGATTTACTCACAATCATTTTAGATTAATAATCCTGTGCTGAAAAACCAAATCTCCAGCCATCAAGACAAATAACCAAAGAGGGAAACAGCCTGCCTGTGACTCAGTAATGGTTTTTTTGCATGTGTAGTAGAGTTTAACTAATTGCATGCAACTTGGATTTGCCTGTCCACCATGCCGGATTTTACCTCCCCCTTAGCCTGAGATGAGCGGGCTGTACTAAACCTTTCTTGGATGAAAGCTCTCCTTTTTTCCCCAGCTTCCCTGCCTCCAGCTCTGGGGTCCAGGAGACTTCACTACCCACTATTTTTGTAGTGAATGTAATAGGTAGAAACAAAAAAGTCTCAAAGGAAACAGAAGGGAAACAAAAGTCCTCTCTAAAGCCCTGGTGCAGACAGGCCAGAGAGGCTGCAAGGCTGTTGGTGAGAGGAAGGGCTGATGCATCAGGAGATTTTCTATCAGCATCCCGCCGTGTATTAGCTTCTCATAGTCCAGCCGCTGCACAAAAGAGTTAATCACAAACTCATCATCCTGAAAAAGATCAACACAAATGACTCTTGCTTATACATTGCCGGAGTTGTGCTAACATACATTTCCAAGCTGGGTTCCCTGGGGTTGGATCCAGCTG
>WBNH01004715.1:57850-390438 GCA_013401255.1 Urocolius indicus | reverse complement strand
AATCCCAATGGTAAAGAGCACCTTAATAAGGTGTTGATTGGAATTCAGGTGTGAAATTCCAGAATATCTATATTTATATTGTTTCTGTCTTGCTTCCAGCTCATCCAGCAGATATACTTTACTAGCAAAGACTTGCTCTGGACCCCCTGTTTTAATCAGGAAGGAAATTTCTCATTGCTCTCAGTAATAATGTGCTGAGGCCCCCCAAGGGCTCATGGTTTTATTCTCACCATATTTCTTTGAGGCTGGAAAATAATGTTATCTCAAGTCAGCTAACAGCAGAGTCGGAGCACAGAGAGTGTGGAGGGTCAGTCCTCCCATCTGTGGAAAGCCTGAGCAGGAACATGAGCGAGGACCACATGCCCCACACATGGATCTGATGCAACCACTGCCCTCTCGTGCCCTTTGCTTCTGTTGCTTCAGCCAGCCTTCCCCTCGAAGCAGAAAATATGCACACTGTAGGACCATAGAATCATAGAAATATTTAGGTTGGAAAAGTCCTTTAAGATCATTGAGTTCAGTCATAAACCTATCTCTACTATATGTTTCTTTATTAGACTATAAAAAGTTGCAATCTGCTTGTTAAAGACAGTTTGCTAACTCTGGAGTCTCCTGGGCTCCTCTTGCGCATTATAATACATAGCTTCCTGACAAAGTAGCTGTATTTTTATCTGATTTTTTTGTGATTTACTCACAATCATTTTAGATTAATAATCCTGTGCTGAAAAACCAAATCTCCAGCCATCAAGACAAATAACCAAAGAGGGAAACAGCCTGCCTGTGACTCAGTAATGGTTTTTTTGCATGTGTAGTAGAGTTTAACTAATTGCATGCAACTTGGATTTGCCTGTCCACCATGCCGGATTTTACCTCCCCCTTAGCCTGAGATGAGCGGGCTGTACTAAACCTTTCTTGGATGAAAGCTCTCCTTTTTTCCCCAGCTTCCCTGCCTCCAGCTCTGGGGTCCAGGAGACTTCACTACCCACTATTTTTGTAGTGAATGTAATAGGTAGAAACAAAAAAGTCTCAAAGGAAACAGAAGGGAAACAAAAGTCCTCTCTAAAGCCCTGGTGCAGACAGGCCAGAGAGGCTGCAAGGCTGTTGGTGAGAGGAAGGGCTGATGCATCAGGAGATTTTCTATCAGCATCCCGCCGTGTATTAGCTTCTCATAGTCCAGCCGCTGCACAAAAGAGTTAATCACAAACTCATCATCCTGAAAAAGATCAACACAAATGACTCTTGCTTATACATTGCCGGAGTTGTGCTAACATACATTTCCAAGCTGGGTTCCCTGGGGTTGGATCCAGCTGTGTTAATCTGTTTCTATCCAATGCAGCCAGAAGCAAGTTAATCTTCTCTGTCAGTTTTGCTTTTAAAGGCAGTGCGAAAGAAAAGCAAGTGAAGCTCTGAGACAAGAGCTAAAGAGTTTTAAAGAAGATAAAGGAGGCATTTTTGTATAACTGGTAATTTGAATTGCCCATTTTTTTAATCCCATCTCACTGTGCTGATGGTAAGCGAGGCAGAAGACAGTGTTGCCACAGGGTCCTGTGGACAGGTCAGGGAGAAAGGCAGTAATGGAGTCTGCAGAAAGAAATGTTTTGGCTGTCACAGTAAAGACCATTTAATGGAAGTTAAGGGCAACAAATGGGTTGGGGGATGGCTCAGGTACTGGTGGGATGTTTGCATAGACTCTCAGAGGAAACAAGGCAGGACATATCCGACATAAAAGTCCAAATTACTTAAAGTAGTCAAGCATGTGGGGAATAAACTTACCTAGATTATCCTGTTTCCATGCAGAAACAAAGCACTATTACTCCTTTTCACAAAAAAAGAAAAATGATGGGCCATATTTGTGGAGAAGGGGATAGGGGCAAAATGTCATTGAAACTTTATTTCCAGTGAGAGCTAGTGCAGGAGTCTTATGAGCCCCATCTGGTGTCACAATGTCCCACAGCTTAAGCTGAAGATGTGGTGTGATCCCTATACATACTCAAAGGAAAAATTAAAAAATAATTCTGAAAAAAACCCATCCCACAGGCAAGCCACATCCACAATCCCTTCAGAACTGAGAGGTAAAGCTGCCTGCTCAGTCCAAGTGCATAGTGATAAATCCTTTATCTGCACAACATGTGATTAGCACTATGAGAGCAGTCCTGAGGAGAAGTGCTTGAGGATGTTGGTTGATGAGAAGCTCGACATGACTCATGAATGTGCACTTGCAACCCAGAAAGGCAACTATAACCTGGGCTTCATCAAAAGCAGTGTGGCCAGCAGATTGAGGGAGGTAGTTCTGTCTCTGTGCTCAACTCTGGTGAGGTCCCACCTGCAGTACTATGTCCAGCTCTTGGGTCCCCAACATCAGGACATGGAGCTGTTGGAATGAGCCCAGATGAGGGTCATGAAGATGATGAGAAGGCTGGCGCACGTCTTCTGTGAAGACAGGCTGAGTGAGTTCGGGTTGTTAAGCCTGGAGAGGAGAAGGCTCTGGGGGCCACTGTATAGCACCTTCCATCACCTAAAGCAGCCTACAGGAAAGATAGAGGGACTTTTTACAAGGCCATGTAGTGGTAGGACAGGGGGAAGTGGCTTCAGACTGAAAGAGGGGAGATAGATAGGTTAGATGTTAGGAAGAAGTTCTTCCCTGTGAAGGTGGTGAGACACTTTAACAGGTTTCCTAGAAATGCTGTGGATGTCTCATCCTTGGAAGTATCCAAGGCCAGGCTGGACGGAGCATTGAGCATGGTCTAGTGGAAGGTGTCTCTGCCTATGGCAGCAGAGGTGGAACTAGATGATGCCTAAGGTCCCTTCTAACTCAAGTTTTTCTAAGATTATTAACACCAACAATTCCAACATGTGTGGGTGGGCGGGGGGAGGGGGTAGTGGGGGAAACTTTTCAAAACAATGCAAAAAGCCTTTTCCTTTCTTTTTGCCATTGAAAATGTCTTCCTGTGTATTCCTCTGCCCTGTGGTTTTCTCTGTTAAGAATGTGTATTGCTGCATGAATTACTACATGAAGCTGAAAATTATTTCTCTGCTGAAATCTGCGAGTGGTCCATGTCCTCGTACTGCTTAAATCTGACATAATGGCACAAAAGAGGACTCAACTTGTTCAGAGAATTGCTTAGGGTTTTTCGTCCTCCTTTCTCCCACTCACACATAAAGTAGAGCTCCCTTAAAGAGTGTATGACAGTTCATTTTAAGAAATACCTTCTGTTATTCAGAGAAGAGTAAATGCACTTCAAATTAGTCCATGTCAATCTTGATTATTTTGGTGATGCTGTGCACCCAAAAAAAAGCCTTTTCCTTGGGTGACGGCATTGCTTTCCCTGCCCCACAAGTGCCTAGGGAAGCTGTAGGATCTCGCACAACTGCTTGTTTGTATCACATAATCCAGTGTTTGGTGTCTCCCAGGCTGGTGGTCAGGCAAACACGAACTTGGTGAGATATCGGAAACAGGAAAATCTTGAAACCCCTGAATTCTGCCCTTATCTGGAGTGTTTTGGATCTTTGGAAATTACTCAGTTGAAAAAGAAAGCATGCCATATCCTCTGAGGTTGCTCTGTGCAGAGTGGTGCTAAAAAGTCTTGCACTGAGCTGAATATGAGAGTCCGTTCTGCTCCTCCTGCCTTCTGTGCAACGGCTGTGGCTGCAGACAAGTGCAGCTGCAGCTCAGCCTGAGCACAAGCCAGCAGCATGTAGGCAGGAGAGTGAAAACCTGGCTTTCTCATGGATTTCAAAGTTTGATTGGGGAAGGACTGGAGAAGACACAAGTACTTTGATATGAGAGGGGATGTATTTAAGACAGCGTGTAATAAGTAGAGTAATTTTGATCGGGACTCCCTAAGATGGGAAAATATTTCTAAAAAGCATGTTTGGCAAGAGCCTGTAAGCTAAATCCTACTGTAAGCAGAGGGAAAGAGTGACAAAGGGCAAGTTAGTTAAATAGCAAAGAGTAGCTTTGAGGCTTTTAAGAAATATAAACAAATGTGAAACAAGAAGTACTGGGAGGTGCATTGAAAGCAAGCCAAAGGAAGGTAAAAAAGATTTTGTATTTACAGTACCAAAAAGAAATCTTGAACATCAATTTTTAGTGAGCATTTCAACCAGAAAAAAAATATCTGCAGTTGACCAAAGAGGGAAGAGAAAATACGTTCAGATATAAAAAGGAAAACAGAAAACATATGAAGACTAAGCAATGGAAGGAGGAAAGGAGATGTATTAAATCATTCATTTGACTTTATTTACTCATAGAACTGGAAAGCTGCTTCAGACATTGGTTGACATTGGCAAGCAGTGATACAGAAAGTAAGAAGGAGGATGAAGAAAAAATTCTAAGTCAGGTTCAGCAGACAAGATTGCCTATCCAGATGTACATTTCTTATTAATTAAAGGCTTAATTTCCTGACCATTTCTTTCCTCGATTTAAGCAATCAGGATCCATGGCCTTGCACATCTATACTTGCATTACTGTCTCTGCTGTCCCTATGTAATGGAGCTGCTCCCTTAAAGGTATTTTAAGATCTCTTGGGGCTTGGAAAGAGCTGAACAAGAGAGACACAATGAGCTATAAAATAGATGATGGAGCAAGAAAGCTGAGTGGGGTGAATGGCTGTTTCTTGCTTTTTCTAGTATAAAAATCAAAGGACATTAAATGAAAGTAGTGGATACTACTTCCAAAGCAAACAGAGGTAAGTCATTGACTGTGTAGTGCATTGTTATGCTATAGTCTGTAGCATGGTAAGGTTGCAAACATTTTCATTACTTTAAAAAAATCATCATTATATATGAAAGAAAAAATCTATCAATGATTATTAAATACAAAAGCATTAACTTTGACTCAAGATATCCCTGAGTCACAAGTCACAGGAGGCTGCAAGAGCATTCTTGGGAAGCATTCCTGTGTGTTTGCCCTGTCCCTACATCCTTCCTCGGATAACATCTGCTATGTCTGCTCTACTGCTGAGAGCAGGACACTAGACCAAATGGACCTGTACTCTGATCCAGTACAGATGTTCTCATATTAAGTTTGTGGGCTGCACTATGAACTAACTGGGGAATAGATCTGGGTAAAAAATAAGCCAGTCATTTTTGGTTTGTAGTTTGGGATTTTATTTTATTTTTATTTGGGCTTTTTTTTTCAACCCTGGTACGTTCCTTGACCTGTTTCTCTGAGTGACCAAATAAACGGTTGGACAGGCTCTACTAAAGAAGTAATGAGAAGAAGGACGAGCAGATGATCTTTGGCAATGAGATGGAGAAGCAGGGGAAAACAGAAATGTTGACTAAGCCAGTTTGTCACTGAAAGAAATTCTTGTGAGGTCAAAAATTCTGATGGGAATCTAGTGTGAGTCAGAACCCAAATAATTACTGTGTGGAAGGTGCATGGTCGATAAAGACTGTAAAGCTGTCTATCTCACTGTTATTTTAATGGTTGAAGAGGAAAGCTGAGAGAATAAGATCCTTCCTTATACTCCTAGGAGAACTAGCCTGGGTGAGAAGTCCATCCCTCCCTCCTGCTCCCCTCAGCAGCAGCACTGCATTGACTTCAAAGGCACAGACCAAGCAGAGGGGAATATGTCCTTTCCAGAGCTGTGCACTGGGAGGATTACCCCAGAGTTTCATATCTGAGTAGTGCATTCTAGAAAACAAAATTCAGTATTATCAGCTTTGCAGTGAGAAATTTTTTTTCTTTTCTATGTAGAACTTTAAGAATAATTCTGAGTGTTCACTTAAATAAAAAAAGTAATTTTTTAGTACCCTGCACAAGAAGCGTGACATTTCTGTTCAGATCATAACACATGTGCTAATGTATTCAGGCAAAGAAGTGAAGTGAAGTGAAAGAAGGATTGAAGTAAAGGTGATAATAGCATTGGAACTGAATTTTGAGGTATTTTTAACTTTCTCCCTTCAATGAGAGTGAGAAATATACCTCAAATACTATGTTGTTCAGTTCTGGGACCCTCACCACAAGAGGGACATTGAGGTACTGGAGAAGAGAAGGTTGAGAGGAGATATGATCACTGTCCACAACTACCTGAAGGGGAGTTGTAGTGAGGTAGGGGTTGATCTCTCTCTCTAGTAATGAATGATAGGACATGAGGAAATTAATTCAATTTGCACCAGGGAAGGTTTAGATCGGACATTAGGAAAAACTTTTTCACCAAGAGGGTTATTAATACACTGGCACAAGCTGCCCAGGGATGTGATGGAGTCACCAACCCTAGAGATACTCAAAAGACACATAGATGAGGTGCTGAGAGATATGGTTATGTATAGTGGTGGGTTTGGCAGTGTGAGGCGAGTGATTGGACTTTATGATCTTAAAGGTCTTTTTCAACTGTGATGATTCTATGATTCTGTGATTCCATGATTCTATGATAAATGGACTGGTGAGGAGAGTAAGAGGCATGGATCCACAGGTCTGTAATGGGTTTCTCACTCTGCCAGAGATTAACTCTATGACTGTGTTCAAGATGATTAATCTTTCCTTATTTCTGTGTAATTAGACAGTAAAGTTCTCATAACAGGAAATAACTCTCCCTATATGTGTATATACTGCCTCTCATATGACTGTGTCTTCAGATACAACTATAATTTGGGCAATGAATGTTGCTGATGTTGATGCTGTTAGTAATAACAATCTAGCTGTAATATTAAATGATTACGATTGAAAATGAGAAGTTTAGCAGTTTACAGATTACAGACTTCTTAAAAAGAAAAAAAAAAGATAATATCATTTAGAAAGTCCTAGAAAAATCTCATAGTTTTAGCTCTAACTTCCTTGGTGGGCCACAAATTATCATGTGAACTATGGGTATGATCTCCTCCTCTTTTTGTCCTTTAGCCTTCTGTCATTAAAATAGGATTACTGATAGTTACAGGGGAACTGAGAGTGTTCTTGGAAATCCTAGGATATGAAAGGAAATAAAATCCTCTACCTGCTCATAAATTGCAGACTAAAGAATCAGATGATGTCTTGACTTTTATGAAACTGTATGTAATTCTATAAATGTCCTAAATCGTATTTATGTTAAATGTCTGTACATTTCTCAAAATGTTCTGATTTTCACAAAGGGTTTGATGTAAACCAGTTATAATGCGAACAATACTTAGGCCCTTAGATCAGGAGCACCAGTTTCCATATAGAAATGATTTTTTCTGACTGAGTTCCTAGAGAAGTAAGCTCTTCTTTTACGTATGCTGGCTGCCATCTGCCACTCTTGTAAAACCTCATTTGCTCCTGTTAGCAGCAAACTTCTCAACAGTTGTAACAGAATATCTAGGAAGAACATGATGCATAATATTCTCTGCTTTGAGTCACTAATTCTTACGAATCAAGTTCAGAAGCCAGAGCACATGCTTTCAGTATCTTCTAATTTCTGATTTTCTTGAGAAAAATCACTTTAATATGATATCCTCAGATCAGTCTGTAAAACAGAGATGAGGCATGTCACTGTGTAAGGCAAAGTGTCATAAACAGTGTTATGTCCCAGTAATTGCAACCAAGTTATCATAACTAACATATTGACAGGCTGAACGCTTCAAAGTATATCATCATGAAAAATCAAAACTATAAAATATTTGAAGAACATACTATTCCTTCAGGTAAAATACTTTTCTGACTAGGCTGATGTCTAAATATATTGTTGGTTTAAATGACTTTTCTAATGATATTGGCACCACTATTTTTCACCTTAAACTCTTTCAGAAGTTCACTCTTCAAGATTTAAGGAACCTGTGTAATTTAAATATTATCAACAGGGGGGAAAGGTGCATAATACATATTTCAATGCTGTCAAAAGGCACAAGTTTCTACTATGAAGCCAAATTAAGTCTCAGTAGTGAGACAGAGAAGGACCTTTACCAAATTACATGGAAACCTCTATCAAGATTAATTCGGAATTAGAAAGTAGGTCTGGAAGGGACTCTGGGAGATCCTGGAGTTCATAGATCTTATAGTTCATTACCCTTCTCCAGGGAGAACCAGACAGTTGTGGGTAACTTGCTGGGAATGTTTATGTAACCCCTTCCTACAATCTGCCAGTAAATGAGATTCCACGACTGCCCAGGGGAGCCTGCTGAAGACCTTACCATCACTACTATTGAAAATAATTTTTCACTGTCTAATCTAAAATACTGTTCCTTGATTTTAGTCCACAACTTTGTATCTATCCCCAGCAGGCATGGAGAAAGGAATCCCTCCCGTTTCACAGATATCTTCTTTATTGCAAAATATCACAGTTACTGCAAGTTTCTCTTTTCTGGACCAGGGCCTAATTGAGTTTCCACAATTTACTGTGCTATTATGTGTTTACTGAGTTGTGATGTTTAAGCATGTTGGCGTGCTTAACCTACCCAACAGAGAAGTGAAATGCTTTGCATTCACCCAGCCATGAAAGTACAGCTGATGCACAGACGGTCTGCAGACAGTGGATCACGTGTATCTGTATCCTCAGTCTCTGGCTCAGAAAACCACCTAATTTTTTTCCTGAAATATTCCCAAAACTGCCTAACCTGAGCTTCACTGGATTACTGTCACAAAACATTTAAATTAACAAATGGTTCAAGTTTGACAATGTAGCAATCAAAACGTAGGATCTTGAAAGACAGTATTAACAAAATTGTTGTTACTTCAGGGCAAGAGGTAATGGGATGAAGCTGGAACACAAAAAGTTCCATTTAAATATAATAAAGAACTATTGTACTGTGAAGGTGATGGAGCAGTGGAACAGGCTGCCCAAAGGAGTTGTGGAGTCTTCTTCCTTGGAGGTCTTCAAGACCCACCTGGACATGTTCCTATGTGATCTGATCTAAGTGGATCTGCTTCTGCAGGGGGATTGGACTAGATGATCTCTAAAGGTCCCTTCCCACCCTACCATTCTACGATTCTATGATTTGTGTAGGCATGTAGATGTTTACATGTATCCAGGCAAATGCATGGATACTAGGCTCTGCAATTAAATGATTCCCTTCATCTCCTGCATTTTCTTGAAATATTCTTGAAATATTTATGTCAGATAAACAAGAAAACAGAAAAATACACTTTTTTTTACTAGCTTGGCCTTAAATCTCTGATAGCACAACTACGAATCACGTAAAAGCAGGCTACATGCTTTTATGATTAGTGCCTCGGTAAAACATTTTCTATTGTTATTACAGACATCTTAGGAATCTTTGCTGGCTCTAATTTAACCTCTCAATTTTTGGGCACCTTGACAAAAATAATTTATGTTATTGTTGTGTAATATGTAAAATACAGCAGTTTTATTAGGGTAAATTGTAAAAGTTACTGTCTTTATACTTCTCTATAGCTTTGGAGGGAAAACAAAGCAAAAAAAAAAAAATTCTCCATTGAAACAAGGCTTCCTAAGCTGTAGGTTTAGTTTTCTGTTGGCTTTGGAACTTTTATCACTTTCCTACCATTCTCAATGATTCTTCCTTGCATGGAAAGCAATGTTATTAAATGTTGCAATCAGATGTATGCTGGAGTTAGTGAGAAAGAAATATCTCATGTGTTTGAAAAGCCAAGGTGCTACATAGAGAACTAGTTCACTGTAGTTTTAATGGTTCAGGTGAAACTACAAAGCTTTTAGTGTTTACAGCAAATACATTTGAGATTGGAACATTCTTAAAATGTCCTTATAATAGGAAAACATTTTACTTATATGTTTACATCTGTAGAGAACATAATCACTCAAGGATAAAAAAAACACTTTACAACAATTATTCTATTTTTTATACGATCCTTTTTGAGGTAGGTAGGCTTTATTCTCCCTCTTTTTTTTTATATATGGACTGGTTAAGAAATTTGTTTAAACCAACCAAATTTCTTAACCACCCAAGTTTTCTAAATTCAGTCTCATACTCTGTCTACAGCACTTCTTTCTTCTTTTAACATGGAAGTCCACATCTACCTACATCTCTGAGTTTCAGGTATCAGTGAGAGATGCAGGTAGATGAACCCAGGCCTCATTTCTCACATTTTGAGCATGTACACCAGAGTAATGTAATAACATCTCTATACATTTCTAAAGCAATAATATTTTTGTTATTTAGGAAGCTCTTTTTAAAGATAGTGTAAAAATAGCTATATTCTACCCATATGCATGGAAACAGGCTTATTGGCCTCTTCTTTCAACCTTTTTTCTTTCCTCTATGTTCCAGACAGGCTGTTACAATGAATATAATCACATCTTTTAAACTAATCACTTCTTCTTAATTTTCCTTCCTCTGTTTTTAATGGAGTTAAAATTTATTCTGAGCATAAATGCTAGTGTGAGCTGAAGAATACCTACCATCATAAGCAAACGTATTGGAAAGCAAACAGACTTGCTGTTCATACGTGAGGTACTGAGAATTATTACATCAAGTTTCATTTCTTAGGGATTAAATTAACCCACTTCAAGGTCCGAATTCTCTGAGTAATAAAATGACAGATTATCAGATAATTATTTTCCGGTAAAACTTTTATGGTTTTGACAACATCCAATGTGTGCTAAACACAGAAAAACATAATATATTTGCTTTCTATTGCTTTCTAGTGCATTTTTTTCCTTTCTTTTTTTGACTATGTCACGTTTTAAGACAGACTAAAGGAGAATTTAACTGGTGCCTGGATCTTGTGGTACTATTTTGTGATCATTGCCCTGTATGAACTCAAGTTTGTAATGGATTCCTCTTGTATTTTGTAACAGTTCTATGTCTTTATGCAGTGGGAATTTGTTGTTCCTTAATTTTTCCCTGAAGAGATGAGAGAAGTAGAGTCACCACTAACCTTCCAAGATTTGGTGGGAAATATGTATTTACTCACTGTTTGCCCTTTTTTGCTGTTTTTTTTTGGCAAAGTGTACATAATACCACTGTATGCATAGAACTAAAAATCAGTTTTAAATGTTTTATTGAGTTACTCTACTTTCAAGTCTAAGTAGTATCATGAGTGTTTTGAGTCAATATAACTCAGTCATGCTGCTCAGATATCTACCACCTTCCATCGGCTGATTCCTGCTCCTGCACCATGTCTTCATGAAGCTGCCTCAGGTTACCATTAAACTGGCAAATAGTGAGTCTGTAACAGAGATTGTTTCTCTGGTGTAGCTAAATCAGTGTTTGTGCTGTGACATGGAGGGACCAGCACAGGGAGCTGCGGTAAGACAGGCTAGAGCATCTGGACAGCAGTGCCAGCTTGCACAGGCTTGCTCCACCTGAGCTTTTATTGGTGCCCAAGGAGAATTTTAGACGGACATGCTTCTCAGCTGGAGCATGCTTACTTTCATAAAACAGTCTGATTTTTCTGCAGAACAACCTTCAGTGTTGTGTAGGTGCATGGCACTTCCAGATGTCAGGACCTTTTACATAAATATCAAAACAGCAGTTGAAAGGCATAGCTTAATTACCCAAGTTAGAAAAAAAAATTCCCAAATTAACTTTTGCCTAAGGTAACAGTGTTTGTACTCATTAAATAAAAGAAGTAGGGTCTGTAGAGTGAATTGTTAGCATAAGAACATAAAAAGACATTATAAAGTTCAGCACCTTATTTTTATGATTCCTGTAAAGTCCAAGAAATAACAATGTTTGTCTACTGAATTAATTTTCATCAAGCTTCCTTGCCCAGTCTATTGTCCTGATGTTTCCCAGGGGCAGCTGCTTAAAGCTTCTTGATTTAAATCATTAAATACTTAATTTATGACTCATACTTCCGGGGCCTTAGCACTTTTCGAACTCACAATACACTGTATCTTGATCCTAATCATATTACTGTTTTAGTGTATTTGGATGGTAGATTATTAAAGTGAATCAATCTGTTCATTTTCTTACAAAGCAGCAAGATTATTTATCTGACTGTTGTTGTAACAGACACAAAAGGTAATGCAGAACAGCCTTCTTAGCAAGTTAGAGTCAGACTTATTGCTTCACTGGTGTTGGAACATCATTACCAGGCTTGCTTCTAAAATGTATTCCTTTTGGATAAAATCCTTATCTGAGCTGGACATAGTTGATTATTTGGATTCTGGAATAAATTTAGCGCTTTTTTCTTCCTTGAAACAAGACAGAAAGAAGTCAACACTTCCAAGCTTGGAAGACACAAAACACTAATACAATTCTCCAATATCCAGCCTCTTTTCAGAGCAACCATTCACCTTTGGTTTTGTTAAAAAAAAAAAAAAAAAAGTAGAAAAATTGTATGTTATTTTGCAGTAGCAAAGAGAGACTACCTATTAGAAAGCAGACAGCAGATGATTGTAATTTTTTGTGTTGTTTCTACTATGATAAGCTGAATTCAGACCTCTTGGAGAGAGCCTCAGTGCAACTGGGGACAATTGATGTTCCCTTCTGTAACTTAGATGGAAGTGGAAAAAGTTTTTCTCACTACTGACCAACTGAAAGCAATAAATCTGTTTTTACAGATTTGTTTGGTACACTGTCATATTTCCAACAATCTTAAAAACAGAACGGTGAAAGAGGAACCATAGCATAACCATTCTCATGTGAAAAACGACCCTTCAGTCCAAGTGTGTGTGTGATACTTTGTACTCAGTCCTGTGAATATTTCAACACTGCAGCATTGCTGGTGAGAATGCTGGTGCAAAGTCTATTTAAAATAGGAATGCTTAGAAATTTGCCGAAAGCAAGTATAAAATTGTTCACAGATGGAAGCTGGTGGTGTTCTTGCAAGTCTCTTCTCATTGTTTTCGGTTTTCAGAAAATAGAATTTTATACAGTGGTGCAACTTTGAAGAGACCATGCTAGGATTAGAATAAATCATTCTGCTTCCCTCCCCCCAGCAAACACTGCTCCTTTAGGCAGCTGAAAGATTCCAATAGTCTGTTTATGTTTGGCATTGATCATTTATTTTGATTTACAAGAACAAGGGAATTATGGGTGCTGACAAGAAAACTGTGAGAATTATGCTGGAGTGATTTTGGACGTTATGAGTCAGGGTTACTGCCCCATCACTTTGCCAGATGTTACCAGCCCCTTTGGCTAGAGCAGCAGCAGTTAACTGTGTGCTTCAGTTTAGTTGCTACAGTTCATAGCCTAGTGTGTTAAACCTCCTCTTTGATTTCTTTCCTTTCCCCTGATTTATAGGTTTCAGTTGCACCCCATTTACAGGATGAACAGGATTCAGTTTCATCCAAAAGAAGTTCAGGTCATCCAGATTACAACACAGTGTGAACCAAAGCACAGAAAATGAGAACTATTGGGAGATTTGCTTTGAGAGTATCTACAACCCTGACTACAACTGTGATGGAGACACATTATCAGCAGGTAACAATAAATAATATGCAGCAACAGTGGAGACAAGCGGGTGGAGTACATGAGCTCCCAGAGGTAACATAACTGGATTCTTTCCTTACACAACAGAAGGAAAAAATGTTAAATCAAAGCCTCCTTTAAGACCTTTTCTGCAGGGTACTACTTTCAAGTTTCAAATTATCTCAGAATCATAGAACAGTCCAGGTTGGAAGGGACTTTGGAAGACCAGCGTTTCATGGGAAAGTGAGAGTAGATGAGATTGTCTAGCATCCTGTCCAATTGTATCTTGAAAACTTCCAGTGATGGGAACTCTACCACATCCCTGGGGAGCTTGTTCCACTGATTGATTGTTTCCACTGTAAAAATTTCTTTTTTATTTTGGGATGAAACCTTTTCCAATTCAACTTTTACCCATTTCCCCTCGTCCTTTCATCACAGCTCCTTGAGAGGAGAGAGCCTCTGTTCTTTTTGTAAGCACCCTTTAAGTACTGGAGCACTGTGATGAAGTCTTTGAGCCTTCTTTTCTCCAGAATGAAAAGACCTAATTCCTTCAGTCTTCTCTCACAGGCAGGTTATTTCGCCCTCAGGTCATCTTTGAGGCCTTGCTTTGGACCGTCTCCAGTATACCCACATCTTTCTTGAATTCTGGGGATCAGAACTGGACACAGTACTCCATGTGCAGCCTGACAAGCACTGGGTGGAATGATATGATCATGTCTCTATCTCTGCTAGTAATGCCCATGGGGTTGTAGCCCAAGATTTAGTTTGCCTTCATTGGTTCAACAGCACACTGCTAACTTAAGGCTAGCTTGTTGTCTGCCAACACCTCCAGATCTCTTTTGGCAGTGCATTTCACCCATCACACAGATCCTAACCCGTACTGGGCTCTTTGGTTATGTTGCCCCTAGTATGGAACCTGAACTTGTCCTTAAACATAGAGTTCTTACTTGCCCACTCTTCCAGCCTGTCTCTTGTCTCTCTGTAAGATGTGTCCACCTTGCCACACAGTTAAGTGTCATCAACAAACATGGTGAGTCTGCCTTCAATGCTGTGGTCTGAATAGTTTATGAAGATGTTGAACAGTGTGTGGCCCAGTGTTGCACCCTGAAGGACCCCACTTGTGACAGGCTGCAAACCTAAGTGAAAACCATTGATTACCACTCTCTCAGTATGGCCTGTGATCCATTTCCTACCCATGTCACAGGTCATTCATCCTGTCTGCATATAGCTAGTTTATCTAAGAGGAGGTTGTGGGAGTCAGTGTTGCTGAAGTCCCGGTAAACAACATCCACTCCCCATATGGACAGAAAGCATTACTTTGTTGTTGCAGAAGGTGATTGGATCAGTCTGTCATGATTTGCCTTTGGTAAATCCATGTTGGCTTTTTCCAATTGCTACTACGTTTGTCTTCTTGTTGTTTCTAGGAAGACTCGTTGCATTACTTTCTGAAGTCTTACTGAAGCAGCACCCAGGCCTGTAGTTTCCTGTGTCACAGAATCACAGAATCACAGAATCCCTGAATCTGAAGGGTTTTTCATTATGGAGCAAATCCGAAAATCTCAAATGAAAGATCCTGAATCCAATTTGAAAAGAGTCCCTACCTTCAGTCACTGTTGGGGAGAGGAATCTAGCTTCTTTCTCTGCCAAACTAATTTTTGTCTTCCCATACCTTATACTGCCTCATAAGCACATGCAGTATGTGAATACTCTGTACACTTTTCTTTTCTGCATTCCTTTCAGGAGAGCTATGCAGAGCTCAGATGACAATTTTACTCTCTCTTCTCTCCAACTGAAAATGCACCCTGGATACAGTAGTCTTGCCTGAAACACTGGGACTTATTAGAAAGCAAGACCTTTGTTCAAGGCAAATTGTTCTGGCAGGACCAAGCACTTGCAGGGCACCTCTTAGGATCTTCTCCACAGAGCCTGAAATGAGTCAACCTTTTGCAGTTTCCAGTCCATATTAGATTCCATATTATATCTTTAAATTAATAATGTCTGTCTTCCTGCTAGTTCTTCTGCTGAGTTACGTGCCCAGAAGTAGTATCCTGCTTTGTCTAATGGCTTGTTTTAAATCAAGGAATTTACAAACCACAGGTTAAAAATACATCCCTTATTTAGGATGCCTAATTAAGTCAATCAGAAATGACAGTGGAGTTATACTACTCCATCTGTTAAACACCATTTGTCATCTGTAGTTTTCAGTTTCTGTAGTTTCAGTCTGATCCTGTGATTCTGTGACTCATTTAGCAGGTAAGCAACCGACACTGAAATACATACAGAAAGACAGAAATGCTGAGATGACAGTAACTAGCAAGACACAAAGATGACACAAAGACAGAAAGATGAACATTGGGCCAGGTCAGAGAAGAGAAGATAGGTCTAGATGCTTTGGCTAGACCATTCTGCTGTAGTCAAAAAACAAACAATCAGCCTTTAGCTGCATTTAAAGAGAGTTGTCTACTTACAGCTATAAATCCCTGTAATTCTTAAAAATCATCCTTGACTTTCTATCTAAGAATTTACTATGAAGAGGCAATGAGAATCTGCTGCATGCTGCCATATGGCTTTCCTTACAAATATGGCACTATAAAAGGGAGATGGCCTTTACTGCAGGGCTAGCAAGAAAGTTGTAACTACTTCTTCTTTTATTCAATGCAAATTTATAGCAATATTTCATAGTTCACGTTTGTCTGTTTGTCACAGCATCTAGTCTGTACATAGGAAATCCTGTCTGCTGGCTGAGAAGATACTTCACAGGGGCCAACTTTGGTGCGTGAGGTTTGGTCTCCTTGACTGAAAGCTGGAAACTCCCCTTAGTTCTCAGAAAGTTTGTGCTTTTTATAATAGTGTTGTGGTTACCACATGCTTCTGCCTTTTCTACTGAAACCCCGTGATTTTTGTACCGTGAGGTTTGTATTATTTTTAGAATGCCAAGTCAAAGATTTTACTATTTCGGTTTTGCGTCCATCCTTGTCACTTTTGCAAAAATTCACACCAAATTTTGCAACCATTCCCTTTTATGAAGCCATAGTGACAAAGTAATTTTTTCTTTCCCATTTCCTCTTCTTCTTTTCAAAAACAAAGAAACAAAACAATCTCCAAATGTTTAATGATCTCATTCTTTATTAACTTTAGAAAGATCTTGCCTACCACAGAGATCAAATTCACTAATCTATGGTTTCCTGAGTCCTTCTCATGTCCTTTCCTATAGTACTTCCAGAAACGAACAGATACCTATTTTGACATCAAATCTGGATTTCCTAAGTTCAAACCTTCAAATATTTCTACTTACTAAACTTTATTTTATCTTTTTCTGATACAGAGAATCTAATTTCCAGTCAAAATAGCCACATGAATTAGATAGCTGGTTATTCAATAATTATCCACATAATTTCAGGGTCTAGAGATCTTTTGCTGATTTCCTGGAAAAGATAAGCATCTTGTTGGCATTTTTAATTAATTTTACAATGGTTCTGAAGAACAGTGACACTTTCTTTCTTTTTTTTCATGTAGTTCAGACCCACAGCTGACAAAATGATCTCAAAATGAGAAATATCCATACATCGAAGCCAGCTATGGGAGCTGCATATAGTGAGTCTGGTCTGCAGGATAGAGTCCACTGATTATGTCTCTTGAAGGGCTCAGGACTAAGATATAGTCTTTTACAGACTACCTGCCGAGAGGTGAACTTCATTTTTTGCAAAACATGATAATAACAACAAGAATAATAAAAGCTTCGAGTTTTGTCAGTGTCATATGCTACTGCTGTTCCAAAAATATCTCAGAAAGGCTGTTTTTCAATTGATCCTTCTGGCAGCTCTTCAGACAACTTCATCCTTTCTGCTTTTCTTGTCAGAACTTGAGAGTTTACTAGAACTTTGTAGGCTGGTTGTATTTGGAGTTTCTGTTCTGGAAATAGCGAGTTGCTCAGCACTCCGAAGTTATCTTCATGGCTGTTTTACACTACAGTCGGTCAAAGGAGCAACCAGTTTCCAAACTCATGGCAGATCTGAAGGGGAGCTCCAGTGTGAAGTGCAATTGGGGTTATATTTTAGCCCTAACTGTAGACCCACACCTGTGCATTTGTCTTGGATCCAATTCACAAACTAAGATGCGAAATTCAGACTTTGAATTATTTTTTTTTTAAAAAAGTTCTCCCTTTCCTTAAAACTCCACTTCTGGTTTCTACAGAAGGCTTTGCTGCATTAAAAGCCCATCTTCCTCTTCTCCCTTCATTTTCTTTTAGAGTGAAAGTGCTGCTATCATTTCTCAGCAGTTTTCTCTGATTGCAGTGTAGCCAACAGGGCACAGAGGAAACAACCCCTATGTTACTGCTACTGTCTCCAATGTCAGCAGAGATAACGAATGTAACTCAAAGGTCTTGTTAAAGAATGTGCCAATCAAGATAGCTTTGCCACCTCTTAGCTCTGGGCAAGGAAGTACTGTACTGCTTTGTCTTGCCAGAACCACAATTTTCTAAGTATTTCTGGCAAAACCGGTTGCTGAGGTTGATTTTGGCAATATGACAAAATTCATAAAGCTGTCAACTCTTCCCACGTCAGAGGTGGGACTGTGTGCCAACTCCACTGGCACGGCTCCCTCACGCCTCTCCCCTCATCCCTTTGGCAAGTTTGCTGCACGATCTCCAACTTACCGAAGCGCCTGCCGGGAAATGTGCTCATTCCAGTGTCTGGTTCACTGTGGCATTGGCTTGTGACATTGTCATCTCCCTGCTGCAATGAAATGTTGCTTTTACAGACCTTAGTGAAGATGGCAAAAGAACTCCACCTCTTTCTAGTAGTGATATTGCTCTAGCCTTGCCCTTTGTAAATTGTTGGTGCTGTTGACTCAACTAAAAGATTTTCTCTCTTTTGAGTCATTCTGGAGGACTTTACTAGGTCTCTGTTTTTTTTTTAGGAAGGAACTAGATATGTGTAAACACAGAGTTAGCAGATCATAACTTAAATAGCACTCTGTTCCTCCTACTAAGCCATTTGCTTTCCTAACTAAAAATGGTGATTTGTGATTCTTCACATTATTCTTTTAATGTCATGACCTGTGTGCCAAAGTGAGAGGTTGCTTGTGGATTTTTCTTGTCTTTGAAAGCAATACTTTCTCCAGAGACAAAGAGACTCTTTTACAACACTCTTAGCAATTGCCATGAGGTGGGAGCTACAAATCGGGCAAGCCTGGGCAGTTGCATGCTGACATTTTTCATTCCTCATGTCCCACAAGTATTTCTCTTTCAACAAGGGTTCTGTGTAAGTGAAAAGGAACTTTTTTGTTTCCTTGATTTAGTTATATTATGTTTTAAAATTCCTCTTTGGTTCCAATTTCCCTTTGGAAGTTGCCTTGGCCATAAAAGCAATTCACACATCCATTTTAAGTTTTTAAAATCGCAAATTTGTGTTGATTCTCTATTGCTATCACAAATAAGGGACAAATTTACTGTATCGCATTTGCATTTGCAAAGCCTTTGTAAGCTGTTCTCCACAATGGACCACTCATAGCTTTGCACCTCAGAAATTAACAAGTAGGCAGATTTGGCCCTTGAAAAGTAGCCTTTTCCAATTTTTTTGTAAACATTAATGACCTATTCATAAAGAAAAGGGCAAAAGTTTTCCATGGAGAGGTATTAAGACATTGAAAAGTCTGGTGAAGAAGTAACTGATAGTGATAGCTTTGTGCAGGCTCTTAGTGAAAGAGAAAAGAGGGCTACAAAAACACCAGATTTAATCTTATGATGGAAGGTTCTGTTGATATTTCTTTTTTTCTTTTTTTTTTTGTCATATATAAGCAATACAAGAACAGAACAGCTTTACCATTAAAAATGTCCATGTGTCAATATTCTGCCTTTGATACTGTCCGTAGCAGATATTTTTCAAAGAGTGTCCAAACGGAGCTGGGATGCAGTGATACCTTCCTGTCATGTCCAGTGGCTGGCAACTGCCAGGCTGACTGGGTCACTAGCAAGCTTTTGCATTTCTTCCAGGCGTTATCTCCAGTTGTGTTTTAACCTTATGGGTACCACAATGTCTTGTGTCAGGAGGTTCCAGTTTAACAGCAGGTTTTCCACAATTAAAAAATCTTTATGTATATATCTGTTCATTTTATGAAAGCTATTTAGTATATTTTAAATTTCTTTTTGCTGCTCTGTGTATGATTCTGGTTCTTCTACACACTTGCATAGAAGAAATAGGCCTCAAACCATTTCTCCACAAAAAAAATATTGGTTACCAACAATGAAAATGTGATGGAGAGAAAACTCTGACAGCTCCTGTTATTCTAGGCTACCATTCAGAAAAATACTATATGCTATTGGCTTCTGCTGAGGACAGATGTCAATCGTGTTACTTAATGCTGTACTCGAAGGCACTTGGCTTGGATTCAGACAAGAATTCAGGTTTCCAACTTCTGTTCAGGCTTCTATCATCTCACTGATTTAATGGAAAGCTGAATACTCACTTAGATGTGGTTACAAAAAGAACCTCTCTACAGAATTAAGTGCTCAGTGTGTGTGATGGGGCTTGAGCTTGCAGGATCAGAGCCTAATCTCTAAGTATAAAAATGGTGGCTTTAAAGATTTTTAAAGGTGTTATAAAAATAGGTCCTTGCTAAAATGAGACTACCAGAGTTATGGGAAACATTTTTTTTCTTCTGGATGATATACATGGATGCTCATTCAGGATAGCTTTGCTCTTTGTGTAGTAAATTGGCATTTTCATGGGCAGGGAGTGCATAGAGGTGTTATCAGAAGAATGGATCCCATGAAATGTTAGGCAACCTGTGTGAATGCTCCATCATTTTTAGTGATAGCCAACATGGTACAGAAAAATGGAATATGTGAGATTTATGGGTTTGTGCAAATGAAAAAAAATAATTCAAGAAAAGCTAGATTTGTTATTAAATTTCCTTGTAAGACAGCAGGGTTACATTTTACTATAAAAAGAAATGAGCAGCAAAGGACGCCTACCTTTCCCAGCACCTGACTTCTCCTAGTTTGTATTCAGTGCTCCACAAGTGAAACTAATTTAGTTAGATGTACATTTAAAATCACCTGGTAGGTACAAAAAGGCAAAATTTTTGTCTGATCTAACGTTTGTCTTCAGTGGAAACTCTTGTGTGGGCAGTTTGTGTGATCAGCAGTCCACTCTGGCAGTGTATTCTCTAAGATAACCATCTCAGATAAAGGTCTTCTGTTCATTTCTGTTACAATAACCAAAACTAGTCAGAAACAGAAACTATGCTGTTTCTTTTCCTCTAGGTTGCAGCTTTCCACTTGGAACCCCTCCTTGTTTCATTTATCTATTTCTACCAGCATATATTAGATAAGTGTTTCTTTATATAGTGTGCAATTTAGATTTATGAATGTAGTTCGTGTAAATTGGACACTAGTTTTGTTTCCCCATATGATGATTCAGCCCTAGAGAATTTGCTTTCTCTTTCCCATAGTTTGAAATGTCATGCTCCATAAGTAGCCATCTTAAACACTACTGCTGGAAATCATGAAGAGTAGCAGAGAGTCACTGATTGCACCTGGTAGTGTTCTGAGCACGGGGAATTTTACTGTTACTTTCCCTTCCTTTAATTAGCCTATATTCTTAGACTTTCAGTAGAATAACTAAATTACTAGGAGGCAATAACTAGAGCTAAATTAGAGATAGAGTAAGTTATCCTAAAGATAGAAAAAGGCACATGAGTTACATCTGCTATTGCATTGCTCAGAGAAGTGGGTCAAGTATTTTGTTTCCTGATGTAAGATTATACTTGCAAGGTCAGGAAAACTATAAAGGATGTGTCAGCTGATAAGCATGGAGACAAATTCCAACATCACAGTAAATATAACCTTCCTGTGAATGTCTCTAGGCAGAAGAAGGATTTCTTCATAAACCGTGAAAGCCAAAGACTGAAAACTAATTTAAAATCTTGCCAAATGGCTTGCTGTTCTCTGAGAGAGGTAGGAGAGGCCTGAAGAGAGAAATTGAGGACAGAATGAAAAAAACCTAAACCCTCATGTGGCACGTTTCACAGTGTTGCAACACAACTTGATGCAACCAATTGTTGGAAGTTCAAATAGCTCCGTGACTTCAGGTCCAAAGCATAGAGCTTGGCTGCAAAGAGGTCTGGCAGGCCCTCTGACATTACTTTAGATTATAATAAATGCACCAGCAAACAATGAGGTACTATAATGTGTTAAAAAAAAATGCAGTAAAAAAGAAGTTATCTATGAACTAATGCCAACATGTTGTCTGAACTATATGAAGAGAGAATGAGACGGAGGCTACCTTACCTTCATAACCACAAAGCTATAACTCTCAGAAACAGCTGAGCTGCAAAACATTTAGGAAGCAAATTTACCTAAACCAGTGAGCAATCTTGTCCTCCTCTGTGAGTGGCCTAGGTTACCATTACCCTGACTTTGGCAGGGGGCAGAAGCCAATTGAGAGCATGGAGCATCCCACCATGTATCCACAGTGCTGCCCCTTGGATGGCATGATCCTCACCTAGGAGCACCTAACATTGTGTGAAGTGCCCACAGACAAGCAGATGCACAGAGCTGTATGCACTGCAAAGTGTAGCATTGGCTTGTACTGTAGTCACACTTAATGATTTGGTGCTGCTTATTTACAGGAAGGCCAGGACCAGACGCTATTCAAAAGATGACAACAAACTGTCAGGAAGAAATGTAGAAATGTTTTTCCCTAACCTTAACTTGAATTCCTAATCCAAGTGTAAGTTAATTTCCTATAGATTTCTGTTTCCAATAAAATATAAGAAAGCAATTATAAAAGAGTAGCTCTCCAGCAATTTCGTCCTCTTCACAAAGTCATACCTTCCACTTTCTTATAAGTGTGACAATACTCTGCTCAGGGACTCCATTTCTTACGTTGAACTAAAATTGAACCATAAGGTCTTAATTAGACTGCAATTTAGCTTTATGGTTTAATAATGTGCATATATATGTATACTATAAACCCTGTGGGAAATGAGTACATTAAACATTCTAGCAGTTGTAACATTAGTTGTAGAACAGTTTTCCTGCTCTTTCTATTTTACAGAATATATTTAATACATTTTATGTAAGTCTTGATGGTTATAGATGTTATAAGGTCTACAACTTTTCTGACGTCCAAGACTTTGGGAATGCTTGGCAACAACTACTATTTCTATGTTTTTTCTCTCTTTTATCTTATTTCCATTTTGATTTTTCCTTTTTGTGTGTGTGTGCGTGTGTATTTTCAAGAATAGTCTCTTTGAAGCAGGCAAACCAGTTTAGAAATTGTATACTCCACTTAACAAAGATAATAAAGATTTGACACTTGGGTAAGTGTTATATTTCAGAAAATCTGAAGATACTCTTAGGGACACTAGCTCACAGATTTTATCTTTGCTACAAAGAGAAGAAAAGAATATGTATACATATCTGTATATGCATATATTATCTTTTAAATATATGTTTGCAAATATAAAAGCTGTACTTTGTTATATGAAGAACAAGTACAGTGAAGATTACTCTTTTAGGAGAGCAATACTGAGTGCCAGTTAAAGCCATGGAAACTTGCCATGGGCTTGGCTCCTGTTTTCCCATTGTTTGCTCTGCTCGTGTCAAGCCTTGTTTCAAGAAAGGTGATGGCAAAACTCCCACTGGCTGCAACAAAAGTGAAGTTTGGCCCTTGGTGAGCAATAAAAGCTCCATGAAGCCTGGGGGTGGGAGCTCACTGTGGCTCCTGTGGGGCTGATGTGTGTCACTGAGGTTAGCTCACACCCCGCCTCTGCTTATCCCTTCCAGCTCCAGGATTTATAGGCCTCCGTGGAAAAGCCCCCACATCGTACTGCATGGTATACTCAGTCACCAATGAACTTTTAATCACTGGCTCACAACTTTGAAGAAAAGAAGCCTTGCTGCCATTACAGAAATCAAGGAAATTATTAACTTCCCTTGTTCTGTTTCCAGTATGTTATTTACCTGACTATTTGGGCAGCTTCACTGTCACTGTGGTGATAGTTATTAGCAAAATGGTGCAAAAGAAGGCATTGGACTCCTTCAGTCCATTTCAGGACATGGAAGTGCTGTAGATCTTCCTCATCCTTGTTTTGGTGCTTCTCTCTGTAAGCTTGGCAGAGCCCTCCTGACACCTTGATCCTGGCCTCTCACTAGATTCTGTGCATGGGATAGGGGTGGACAGCACAGGATATCCAGGTATATAAAAGTCTGCCTGACTCTAAAGAAACTGACTCCAAATTGTTTCAGATGTTTTTTGAGATCCTCTCAGTACCCTGATACAAGACTTTACTCTTAAGACAACAAAGTTCTCCATGCTTGTGTCGTATTTGAGACTCCTTAGAAATTATAAAGCAGGAAGTTCTGCTCTGTGTTCCCCAAGATGTTCCATCACATATGATCATTAGCAACTGGAACAACTGAGAACCACTTGCAAGTTCTGTAATGATGGAAATATCTAGGTGTCTTCACTGACGTCCTGACCATGGTCATCATGTTCTCTTCCAGTTGTCCCTGCCCCAGCTCCAGCACCTCCTTCTGCAGAGCTGTCCTGGCTGTTACATCCTTTCTGCAGGTAGTGCATCTTGCCAGATTTTCTTCCAAAACATACTCAGGAATTAGGACGTGGCCAGGAATTAGGACACAGGCAATGACGGAGTGTCAAAGAAGGAAGAAAAGCCCTGTTCTTGTACCTCTCATCTCTCCGCTGATTTTTGTTCCCTTTAATTGATGTTTGTTCTTGCCATAAGCCTGATGGCCTACTATTATTCTTTAAGGCTTCTAGTATTTCACTATTAAGGAATAAGATCATGTTTTAATCTTGTACCTGATACATTCTAGAATCTGCAGGGGAGATTTACATGGTTTTACTTAAATAAACTTGCAATGTTTGAAATTCCATTTAAGTCATCAGGAGAATTAAATGCTCATAATACAGGCAAATGGTATAAAGGCATCACTGTAGCACACAATACATTCCATTGGTGTTAACATTATCCAGCTTGCAAAGTGAAAAGTAGATAAAGCAACATTTTGTTCAAACCTACTGTGGGGATAATACTGTAGAAAAGCCAATTCTTGATGAAGGTGTAGTTGAATAAAACACACAGTGGCTCTCACTGCGTTCAACATTCATTCTTTTCTTCCAGGAAGAGTTGCACACACGGGAAAGCGCAAAGGACCTGTGTCTCTCAGGCCTACTTGAAAACTACATTCTGTAGAACAAACATTTTGTAAATGTTCAAGTGAGGCAGGGAATACCTGGTAGCAACATTTTTTGTACCAATATGTGTGTAATAGTTGGTCTAAAGGTAAAATAGCCAATTTTTTACTAATTGTGTGACTGATCTTTGTCCTGCCTCTGTAATGTATCCTCCCTGTTCGTTGACACATAGTGAGTAATTTATGTTCTGAAATTCTTCTTTGCATTCTTCAGGGATCTGGTATTTACTCTCCAGATTAGCACATGTCCATTTTGTGAGAAAACCTTCACCATACTTGACATGGATATATACAGCTTCCATTGACAGAACTTCAATTTCTAGCCAGAAAAGAAAATCTGCTAAAGTGAAAGACCCTTTTGAATATAAGTCACCAGAGCTCTCAGAGCCTTTGATAGAGAAGCAGAAAAAAAACATACTGATTGGGAGCTTTATAGAATGTGACAGCAAAACAGTGAACAAGGCTCAGAATACGGACCATAGGAAAGCCTTTTCTGTATGCTGGCAGAAATCCATTGCTCCCATTATTGTGAATCTTGCAAAATCATACAGGCAAGCTTGGAGTTAGAGCAGTCTACTAGGTGTTGTGTAAATCCTTGGCTGCTACACTCTGGCAGAAGAAGTCAGTCTAAATTCCAGCCATCTGGAATTGTAGCATAAAGGAAAACAGCTTTCAGTTTCATATGGAGGTCAAGTCTTTTCAGTAACTTAATAATACGATGACAAATCTGATTTCCCAATGACAATTGTCAGATACATTGTAAATGTCATCTCCCAACATTTCTTCAAAGACTACAGGAAAAACTCTAAAAATAAATACTTTCTCTGTTATACAGTCTGCTGACAGTCTACTTCTTCTACTTACTGAAATAAGTCGCTGTCAGTTCTACATACCCTGAGACGTGTTGTATAAGTTATACAGGTATTTTCTTTCACTCTACATTGTGAACCTGATCCTACGAACACTTCTATGTTAGTTTGAACACACAAAATGAACTCCTCAACCTGTCTTACTGAAGAATAATTTTGGGTGTGGAACAAATTGTCCCAAGGAATTTAATAGAGGATATTGTTAACCCGTGTTCTGTCAAAATTTTAAAAACAAATTAAGTGCATGGGATCAGTGATATTTTCAGGAAACTGAATGCAGCATATAGTATTGAGATCCCTAGCAGACATGACGCTCTTTCATGGGTATTCTTATTACTAGACATGACTATTGTCTTTGCTCTTGGAACTGGTAGACTCACAAAAGCTGAGGATAAGGTACTTGCCAGCTGTCAGGGCTTCTTACTGGCATAGTTTTGGATACGTACTATTACAATCCTATTATCATCATGATCCTAATGTAGCTTCTTAAATATAATATTAAAGTTTTAAATTAATATTCTGTAACTGAATATTTAATTCCATCTGTATTTGTGAGTAGCAAAATTCAGCAGAGACAATTGTAGCTGCTTGAACATTCAAACAAAGAGGAATCATGATCTGAGGAGTTATAAAAGCTGCTTTTGAAAAGCTCCCTGGTTGATAAATTCATCAATCTCTCTAACTCTGATTACCCATTTGGGAAAAAAACATTTGGACAAAACTGTAGGTGGATAAACAGCATATAAATATTAGATAGTATTGCAATATTTTTCATCATTATTATTGAGAAAACTTAAATAACATTAGAAACTGACCAATATCCAGTTTTAGATGGTCAATGTGTGACATTGTAAATTTTTTGGCTTTAGGGCAGTTGCTTAGCATGTTAAAATCTTGGCCCTATTTTCCTCCCAACCCAGCATTTTAGACATATTAACAGTATATAGTAACTCTTGCAGCAGCTTCAGAGAGAAAGTCCAAAGGAATTCTCTGAATCTGAATCACAGTAAATAATTTGCAAAGGTGAAAGATGAATCCAGATCCTTCATCAGTTATAATCAAACTTTTCATTATGGAACTTGATCCAGTGCCAAAAAGACGCTGTGTTTCTCTCCAGACACATGGAAAAGTACTGATTTGCCCAGAAAGCACACAGCATACACAGACAAAGAGAAATGTGGGCTGGGAGAAAAAGACAGCACACAAATAAAGCGATCGAGACAAGTATAGACTCATGACATAACAGCTGTCACTTTGTTGTGATAAAGTTAAAACCCCCCTTCTCAGTCCTTACCTTCTATTCACTCCCATGTGTCCTAAGCAATTCCTTGTTATTTTGTTATTTCTTTCCCACTTCCCCTCCCAATACACAGCCTATACTCTCAACGCAAATACAAAAGTGACTGACAGAATAAAGAAAAGAGGACTCTGAAAGTATGCTTTGGTCACCTAACTTCTTGCAGACATTCCAGTGCAGTTTATCTTCAGGAAGGTTTTAAACCCCTGATTTGACAAAGTTTTTAAAACTACTACCTAGTACTATGGGTGTCTTTTAAAACACTAAGCCTTTTGGGATGGGTTTAGGGGTTCCATTGGATGATACTGATCGATGTTTCAGATTCCAGTTTCTCAGTTTCATTTTTGTGAACACTTTTACCATTCATCTAACACTTATCGTATTTCGCCGTGCTTTGTATTAGTAAATCCATTAACTAGGATGGCATTGCAGAGCAAGCAGAAAGACAAAAATGTAAAGTTGTTGTTAATGCCGCCTGAGATTTTAATGAGTACTTTAGAATGTTTTCCTATTTAGACATGGACAATACATGAATTAAGATTTGAATTTTAGCCCATGAACAGTCAGGATTAAGAAAATATGCTTAGTTCCCAAGTGTGGGAGTTGTAAGAGTTTTCGGTTGTAAGTTAACATCAGTCCTATGGGGACACTCACTGAGAGTTGTTTATACTCACTGAAGTCAGAGTTTATGCATAAAATATATTCAAGGGCTTTAAATCAAATTAGCAATGTTATCTGCTTATTTATTCTGTTTTGCTAATGAGTCATTCTGAGCAAGCGATGTTTCAACACTTTATACATTCAAGTTTCATTCCACAAAATTCACTGCAACAATATATAAAAGAACGATGTTGTCCATTCCATATATATAGAGACTAAAAATCTAATAATTGGAAGTACAGATAACCAAAAGAATGGAAGAATGGTTTTGCAGACTTGAAAGGCTGTGGTTGTTTCTTCTGACTACTCCTAAAATCTTCAAATTGATGGGCTTTATTCCTGACTTGTGGTTTACTTTGGCGCTCATATTCTCTTTTTCTCAACTGCAGCTGTCCACCACTTCTTTAATCCTCCACTGAAGAATCTAGTTTAGCCTGATTATTCACTTCTTTGTTGCTTCTGCTCCTTCATGTATGTAACAAGGCCTAGTCTTCAAAATCTAAACTAGTATCTGTTGCTATCCTGATAGATGTGTCCAAGATCAAACTTGGCAATAAGGCCATTTGGTTGTCTGTATCTCCTGTTTGCTCAGTTTCCTGATTCTTCTTTCCTTCATTTGCCATGCTGTGTGTCTGCCTTTTGTCTCCTTTCTACCATTTTTCTGACTTTTGTGTTTTACCTTGTCTTTACAGAAGCTGAGACCCATCTCTTCAGCCACTGCAAGTTGCCCTCAGCAGTGCTCCTCTCCCTTCCCATCCACACTCACTCCTTCCCTTCCCACTCACTGCTCTGGGTTTTCTTCCAGCTACTCTCTCACTGATCCACACCATCATATCTTTCCTCTGATTCTTCTATTGAATCCTCAACTGCTATGACTATTTCCCTAATCTCTCTGTCTCTCTCTCTCGGGATCATTTAAAATGGGATCTGTACTTATATGTGTACTTTGACACAGCATAAGATGCCATTTTGTCAATGTATAGAAATATAAAGAAAAATAACTATGTGCAGTGCACACATTCCGAGCCATTAATTACTGAAAATATGATACAACCACTATGTTGAACGGGATCAAAATTCCTGGAAATTATGCAAGGCCACAGGGTTCAACTGGACAAAATAAGACAAATCACTCCTAGTCAAGCAGTATGTCCCAATCACCTTAGCCTCACTGAGCTGTGTGGCCTTGCAGAAGCCAGATGGTTCTGTTATACAAACCTCATTTCAAGTTGAACATGACCCTTATTCAGATAATGACATTTCTGGTAAGTGAGGGTTCTTTGTACATCATTTGTAGGATTAGGCAAAGAACAGAATGTTTGTTATATAAAAGCAATAGAAGACACATCCCAAGACAGTTTCTAATTTGAGTTTTTCCACCATTCATGTTGCAGTGAATCCAATGATTCAGCTATTTTAATTATACCTCTTGGTCAAATTGCAATAGAAAAAAAAATTTGATCTTTTTGTCTTTAACTGTAACTTGAATTTTGTTTCATCTACAAATGTGTAGAGGCACAACCAACTACACCACAAGAAAGCCTGCACAGCAACTTAACATTCCATCAATTCTTTTTCCATCATTAAAACTTTTCATATTCTCTCAACCAGTACTCTAGCCTTGAGGCTTTCCTTCACTTCCATGTTGGCACAATCTCATGAGTGATAACTTAGAAACCTCTCCTTCATTTTTTTAATTATTTTTTTTAAACGAGGAAGACTTAACACAGGATGATTTTTTTTTACGTGACTAAAAATGTGAGTTCTGTATTCTGCACTGTCCCAGATTTTCAGTGACCTGCAAAGGTCACATCAGACCTTCACTTCTGGATCTGCAAAATGAAGAAATGAACAGTGTCCCATTTAGAAGAAATAGTAAATCCAGAGCATAAAACGATAAGACACAAATATTCTCTGGGGACAGGGCTGTGCAAGTATCTGAAATGACTATGCATTAGAAGGTCATAAAGAAGCTTCAATTCAATGTATTCAGCTTTTAGTATCAGGAAATTCCCTTTCCCAAAGTGATTTATTGGTCTTTTGCTTCATGTAGATGAAGGATCTTTTATGTCTAGTCTTTGGCAAATGCCATGTTCAGTTCTAAATATATTATTTGCTTTATTCTCATTGTCATATAAAACAGAGCAAATGAAAGGCAATGCTGCCTCTTCAAGGATTTCTTTCAGTTACATATCTAAATATTTAATCTTCTTTGCCGTGAAACTGCAGAGGCATGGTATTCTGGCTTATTTATAAGGAATGGAAACTGTCTTTCCTGTTTGTATTCACACATTGCATGGGAATAATACATTTGACTAGTTTGGGGTATGTTTTCAGGGTGAACATCCTGCAACAGCATTGCTAAAGGCAATGTCTGGGTTTCCTTTCATGAAGGCACAGGAGAAGAAAATGAAATGAAACATCCATTATCTGATTTACACCTGGAGGCTCACCGCTCTATAAAGCTGGGAAAGCCTCATCTTTTCACAATAAATACAAGTAGGGTGAGTATTGAGGGGCTTTTTAGTCTCACAGGAAGACAGTTTAGGAACAGAAATCTCATTGTCCAAAGCCCAAGGACAACATAAAACCTTTTCTGGACCAATACTACTTAATTACTTACCCTCTATCAGATAACCTGCTGTTCTGCACTCAGCCTTGTGCTTCATTGTCTGAAAGTACAGCTGGCTGGAGGCTGAAATTGAAAATAATTTTCCTTTGCTCAATTTCCTTGTAAATAGCAAAAGAATGGAGTTGATACGCTAGACTTCACTGGGAAAGTGCATTGGCAATATGTGAGATCTGTTTCCAGTGATTTTAAGAAGAGAAATATGATTTGCCTCCTACAGAGATAATGCAGGGCACCTTCAACTCATGCTTATTTTGGACTTTGTTATGATAGATTCCCATTGATCTATGCTGCACTAGCTGTGAATAATTGAGAATACTAAGGTAAGAAACAGAAAAAAAGGTCTTATCAACCACTTAAAAGAGCTAAGTGAGCTATAGTTAATAGGCAATTTATTAAGTATTTAGTACAACAAAATACAATTAGATTTTTCTGACTTGTCCTATTTCCTCTCCTATTGATATTAATGTCAATTTTACACTAACTATAAGTTTATGTTTTACTTTGTAACATGTACTATACTACAATACTAAACCTTTGGATTGAATATGCACTCCTGCATTTTGTTGAGAAGCATACTGTAGAATTTTGCTTTTCATCAATTTGCAAATAAGTGGAGATAGAACATTTTTACTAATTTATTTGAAATTCAGGTTAATTCTATGAACACTTAATGCAAATGTAATCCATAGTATTATTTCTGATGGGTTTTTTGATTCTCAATACTCAGATGTGACCTCAGTGACCAGCCATATTTCATTTCCATTAGTATTAAGTTGCCCAAGTAGCAAGTAAATGTATACTTTTGAGGAGCAGGATTCATGCTGCTTTAGTAAGTATTATGTTTTACTACTGTTTATTATACTGTTTATAGTTTTAGAGTCCAGCTTTTGTTCCTTTGAAGTCAAATGTGAAACTCCTTTTGCTTTCAGAGTAAGCTGTGTTGGATCAATAAATCAGTGTATTTTCTCCATGTAGCCACGAATTTATGAAGATCCATTAGCTAAAAAAGAGAGTTGTCTACTCACTGCTATAAAGTCTATTCAGAGACTGATTTAGCATTGGTTTGGTAGCTAAGGTCACACGTGCAAAGCTATTACAGCACAGCTTTCTGGAGCAGTCTAAATCACAGTGGTTTCAGATGGTTATTCAGTCTGCTGCATTGCAGTTGTTGTGCTGATTAAAGACTTTTATACATTCTATAGGATGTGCTCTACAAGCTGTACTCGTACTTTCTTGTCCCTCAGGGGCACTTGTGTTGAAGGGCTGACAAAGTTTTCACAAAAAAACATTATTTCCAGAGAAATTGATGACTTACTCACAGACTTCATTTAATATACAAGTAAGTGCCTTCATAAATATTCATAAATATTTGAGAAATGCCAAGAACAATCCAAGAAGGAAAGGGAATGTCTACAGAAATGCTTTTAATAACTATACAGCTCAAATGTACTGCAAGTTATGTCTATATCAAGCAGTCCAGTGTTTCTATGGATGTTTTACAGGATAAGAGAGCTATAACTAAATTGTCACATCATAGCATTTAATAAAAAACACAGCATGTCCCTTTTATCATTGCAGCCTCAATGCAGTAGAAACTCACAGGTAAAGCTTTGAAGTATTTATGCGGAATGGATTTAGGAAGAAAACATGTCCATGGATTTTGCAAGATCAAGTCTCAATCAAAATTATTGGACTGTCAGGATCAGATGCTCCAGTTTCCTGTATGTGTATCATCAGATCAGGACTGCTATTTCACTATAAAGCACAGGAATTGCTGTATTCAGATCCTGTGTTTCCTTAGACCTGTCAATATTCCTTACCCTCAAAGACAAGATGCCTACAGAGCTGGCTGACTTTCTTGATTATCCATGTGTTTAAGAAGTCCTTGATTATCCATAGTGCATCAGCACAAAATCTGAAATAAAACATTTGCAGAAAAAGAATCTGAATGTAATTGAGTGTAAAAGGACAATATAGTCACATATAAAACAACATATTCTAAAGGAGTTCTTTCTGATCTGTAGCCATTTCTAGTTGCATGAGGCTGTTTCACAGAAACATTCGATTAGATTAACCAGCTATAAGGCTGCTATTGAGAATAGTGAAAGATAACTAAACTTGTTATCTTTACAGAATAGCAATTCAAAGCTTGTGTGAATTCTGTCTAAAGTGAGAATTAACTCTGTTCACTGAGGCTTTTTTTTATTGTAATATAAACTTAAATCACTCTTACAAATTAAGGACTTGTCTTTGTAGCGGAAATAATTGATGTATTGCTCTTGATTTGAATTCCATCCACAAACAAAGCCCTTCCATTCAATGTGAAATATTTTTGCACACAAGTTAACTGGCCCACTGGGAGGTATAGGCTACAGCTCAAGTTAGCAGGGTTGCTGAATGCTGTTAATCCATTCACTGTGTACAGTGTCTCCTCACAGCTGCAGCTTCTTTCACTCCAGCTAAGCTAGAAGCTGGCTTAAGAGGAACTGAACTCAAATATAATGCTCTTTGATTTACTAAGGGAGGAGGTTGAGAAATAAGATGAGAGTCCTTGGTTTGACACTTGCTGTGGTCAGAGGAGCTGCTGGTATTCCCTGAGGTATGTCCTCTCTCCTCTTTATGTCATAGCTATGTTGATAGATCCACTTAATTCTTTCAAACTGTTCTCTAGGCTCCTCAGGTGTATTGACTGGGGATGTATTCAGTTGCCCACATGGCATTTGAATGCCATCAGGCATTTGAAATGCCCAGAGTACTGGAGACAGTCATAGGGCCAAAGATACGACTGAGACTGGCAGATATAACCCATGACTAATGAGACACTGATGCTGTTCGGTGCAGCAGCTGGAGGTGAGGTGGTACCATTAGGACATCTCAGATAGCATGTGATGCCTGTGTCCCCCATGTCTGAACAACAAAGCACTTCATCTCTGCTGATGATAATGGGATTTTAGATGCTTCTATTTAGACATCTAGATACTTCGTTCTATGCCTGACTCCTACTCTGTTGCAGATATTCCTTCGAACTGTCTCAGCAAGCCTTGCTGGAACTCATTTGCTGAATCTCTAAGACTTCAGAACAGATAGGTTAGCAGTTATATAGATTGTGATAAGAACTAAAGTTGTAATATAATTTTATTTCACCCTGTGGTAATATTAGAGCATTTTGATTATGTCGCTTTAGTTCAGTGATGGGCTTGGCAGTGTGAGGTTAGTGGTTGGACTCAATGACTTTAAAGGTCTTTTCCAAGCAAAACAATTCTGTCATTCTATGATTGATAAATATTAAATGCCAGGGAGTGCTAAGGCTGTCCTGCTGCATCACCTGAGTAGTATAGGCAATGGGGTGGCAGCTGGTGCAGCAGATGGTGGCCACTGCTGTGGGTATGTCTGAAGGTTCCCAGACTGTTAAAAGATGTGTCAATTATTCTTCTACATAAAATATATCCCACAACATCCACAAATACAATTTGTTTTTCCTTTTGCCCCTAACTTTTGCATAACTGACCAGCATTTATCACAGAGGCAAAGTGTCTTGTGCAGGTGTCAGTAGCCATGTCTGGCTGTGGTGGTCTTCAGTCTGGCCCATATGCTGGGACTGATAGCTCGATACCTACAGAGAGGAACATATGCTTGGACATTAGCTCATTCAGATCAGAGTTTGGTATAGTTACCTTTAATCAGGCTTCAAAAGTACTTTTGCTTTGAAATAACTTTGCAACTATCAGGATGGAATTACTTAAGTGTACAGGCCCCAGAAGGACCTGGATTCCTCTACCTCCTTTTCACTATTTAAACTACAAGATAATGCAACATATAAAGGTTTGCAGACGTTTCTGTTCAAGCACAAGGCACAGGTGTCTGAAAACCACAAAAGACCATGAGTGGCCTCTAAGTGCTGAACCACATTTTCACTGGAAGTACTCCAGAACAACAGCCATGGAATTCCTAGAGGGCAAGAGCCAGTAACACCTGCTGAGTGACAGTAGACACAAGCTTGCAGACAACTCAGCAGACACAGAAGTTTAACATTCACTGATGATTTGCAAATGCAGGATGAATTCACAGCAAGTCTGCTTCCAGGCTTTTGTAGTTCAAATGAAACATTTCACACATCTCCAGGAATTGCCCCTCCTGATGAGAAAAGGGAGAGGCATTTGGAAGTCAGTATAGAGAATGTGATAAACTTTAATTAAAATAAAATGTCAGGAAAGATAAAACCACAGGCTTTTTTGCTTGTCTTAAAAGGAGTTTGGAAATCCTATTCCACTGGGGTGTAGAGAGAGATTGAATAGGTCGTTTGAAATGATTTATTTGTGACTGTTCAATTGTTATGTACATGGACATTAGTGACAATTATTTCTGTTATGGAACAGTTGCAGAATGTGATGTGTATGGTATATGGTGTATGGTACAAAAGGATAAGAAAGTAAAAGATGGGTTTTTTTTTCAGAAAGAAAAAAGATAGATTCTTAGGTGATCACATGGTAGATCAAATGAAGAAAAGGAATTCCTGTAAATATGTGAACAGAAAAGGAAACTGCAGTTGCTTACCTACTTTTGGTTTTTTGAGCCTGTACCAAAAAAAACCCCATGAAGTAAAGTAACAGAGGGAAATGAAAATTATGTCGATACCTTTTGAAATCTATGCAGATTGAAGAAAGCTTTTTTTCCCATGAAGACTTTAGAATTAAAGATATGTATGGATATATTTAGTTATCATCTGTCTGATTATGGTCTAAAGAAAGCTTAAAAGCCCCATACCATTGCTAACAGTAGGAAATCCTCATTGAATCTCAAACTAAATGTTCTGGGCTCTATTCCCATTTTTACTTTGCTGACAATGTCTCATTTACGAAAAAGGGGCCATTTTCAATTCTTCCAAGAACTGTGTGATACTGAATTGCTCAGAAGAAACTCTCTTCATCCGTTCTTGTTTAGAAAGGCACTGATCAGCATGTTATAGACTCTCAATATGCACTAAAAATAAAATACTATGAGGAATTCTTTTGGACAAAAGAGTGTAGATGTCATCCAGCAAAAAAAATTAGTTATCCACTAATTATTTATAAAATGTTTAAGTAATAATTATTTAATTAGTAGACAGCAGCAGACATATGCAGCCTAGAGTTGGTTGTGACATCCAAGATAAATGAGCTACAATATTTAGATTAAACAAAAAAGGCCTATTATAATATACACAATGAGCAAAGTACCGCATTTTCTACTTAATGCCAAAACTGGATTTCACAATGAACTGTTTGTGGAACATTAAAGATATGATTTAGCATATCTGAATAAATTATTTTCTGCTATGTAGCAAAAACAGAGAAACACATGGCATAGATTATAGCCCCAAATGCCTGAATATTCTTGGAGTGGAGGCTGCCTGGCAACTTTTGTACCAGCTGGAAGAGTGAGGACCCAGCTGGCTTGGCAGTTGCCACCATATTGTGCCTTGGCTGGCAGATGGCCATCTGACACGTTTCAAGGGTCCATGTTCCTCCTGTCTGCATGTCTATAGCACCAAAAGCCCAAGACTGCATTTAGGAGGAGTGGGCAGATCATTCCCAGCAGTGTCAATCATGTTGGCACATGACAGCAGAGTGTGAAAGACATGAGGGACTGACATTCCTGAAATAGGATGAATGACAGCACCGGTGGCAGTCTGAGAGCAGGCTTTTGGGGTGTTTCAGCATTGAAATGTTTATCTCAATATTGTGAAGGCATGATGAGAATTCAAGGGCTGGTGTCACTGTGAGAGATGGGGAAAATGTAAAAATTCATGCAATTTTTTGAAATCTTTGCTCATATGAATGTAGGATTCAAACAAAAGAAATATAATTTATGTGATTTTTATGTCTTTAATCTAATCCTTATAGGACTATTAACATCAGAAGTAAGCTCCTCACAATCAGGGACTGATGTTATCAAGTAACAAAAATAAATGTAGTGGACATCTAATTAGAACAAACTCAAATTCGGGAGGGACAAAGGCTGTACTCGGCTTTGGATCAAGGAGGGAAGACAGCTACAACAATGAACAACCACATCACCTCCTCAGATCTCTTCAAGTGGAAGAAAGGCAAGTCTCAAATTAGTAAAATGAGCACCTCCAGGATTCCTGGGTCCTTCAGAGGTTTAGATGTGAATAGAAAAATGATGCAAAATGAGTCACCCTTTGCTACGCACTGAAGGATTCACAGGGAGATCACCAATAAGACACAAATCTATATGAAATTAAGCATTATTGGTTCTATAACTCAGTGAATTCCTGCTTTTTGTGTTCTTTGTGTTCCTACAATAAACACAGTTGTCAATCTTTCCCAGTGCCTCCCTATGGCTGAACATTGTCTTCCCAGGAAATTAAAACAAAGACAGTTGCAGTGATCCAACCTTGGGTTTAATCTTTTCCCTGTGTATTTCCTAGTGCACCTGCTCTAGCATCACTCTGGTAGGTAACCATATTCTTCCAACTCTTCCCCATGCAGCACATCCAACCGTAGCTAAGATGTGGGTAGCATTTCGTGAGTGTTGGTGGGAGCTGATGTAGCAGTGAATAAATGTGCAGTCAATGGGGTTTTAATTCCACCTGGTGAGGTGGTGGTAGGAAATCCCTGTCTCCCTTCCCACATAGGCTGTGGCATGGCCTCTTCCGAACAGCCTCATCTCAGCCTGTGCTGCTTTGGGGAAACCACAGATCACTGAAAGGCAGACATCTACAACAAAGCTGTCCTTGAGAAACTTTTCATAGTTTGTTTACTGATGCAGGTGTTTGCTCATCAGGGGATATGTCATCAGAGCTCGTAACCTCCTTCTCTCCCACAAAGTCTGAACTGATGACCAGGGTATGGATGCTTCCAGTGCTATAGTGACAGAGCCTCAACTACTCCACTTTGCAGAGAAACAACCTGAAGTCAGTGAAACTCTCCCTATTCATATGAGTAAAAGACTTGTTTAATGGCTTCTGGCCAGATGAAACACTGTGTAATCTATTCTGAATACCTGCATAGTCAAACCCACAACATTTCAGCCACTAATTCCCCCAATGGGGGGGGGGGGGGGGGGGTGTTCTCCTCCATTTATACCTGAACAGATCCAGCCCAAAATCCAGAGGCTGGATGCACTAAATTGAAAATAAAATTACTGAAATTCTATTTTTAAATTGGACTCTCAAATTTCTTGCCCTTTGACTTTCAATTAGATTTAATCACCTGCCTTTTTGAAAACAGATCTTTGGCTTCAAAATAATTTAGCCATAGATGAAAATTATATCCTATCTGCCAGGGAATCTGATTCACAAAGTCTTTGATTTACAGAAGTTCATATTAACAAAATATTTCTCACATATGTAAGATTTTCCTTGCAGAATGTTTTCAAAATTGTAATACAAGATTTACAAATACATCAGGTCCTTTGCATAGACTAACATGGCCTTTAGTTCTGGTAATTATGCTATGGAAAGTTACAGACTGATCATCAGGGGACAGTTTTATAGCACTGAAACCATGTGGCCTTGGTAGTCCAGAACTTTGCCCATGACAGCAAGGCATGCTAGCAAGAGTCAGAATTTGCTGACGTAGGTGCTGCTGCAAGCTAAGCTGTCCAAGTGGCTTTTGCACCATTACTGTCTTGTGCTTTGTCATTAGGCATGAAAGTGTGTTTTGCAGGAAATAAGTCTGCTCAGGGGCCTAAAGTTATGATTGGCTACAGATTATTGAGTGTAGAAAAATGCTTATTAACTCCCTTTTTCAAGTAATATATAGAGTAGCACTGAATTTGTACCAGTCAAGTACCCCTGACTTAGCTGGAAGCAGTTTGCTTTACCTCTCTGTGATCACAGAATTAGGTTTTAAACTTGTCTAAGTGCTGTATCTTAATATTCACCACATGGATCTGTTGTGCTTTCCCATGCTAGCTCAGGCATATCACATCACAGAATCACAGAATCACAGAATGTTAAGGGTTGGAAGTGACCTTGAAAGATCATCCAGTCCAACCACCCTGCCAGAGCAGGACCACTTGGAGTAATCATGCTCATAATGAAATCCATGGGAGAGTTGCCTTGGAATTAAAAAGAAAGAAAAGGATTGGGCACCATGTAAAACAAACAGAAATGTAAGCTTCTTTAACTCCCACTGCATTGCATCACAATTAAAATATTTTCTTTTAAAATTGGAGGTTATAGCTCTTACAAATATTTTTCATCTGAGGTTTAGTGGTAAGCTTCTCCTCTCAAGTTACTTCTGAATTACTGAAACATAGAAGAAGTTCAAATTCCAAAAAAAAAAGAGAAAATCTAATCTTTCCTGGATTATGTTGAAGTATAGGGGGACTGATGCTCTGCTTTCTTCTCCACTTCTATAATCAAGTCCCTCTATAGATGTCCCTTCTATGTATTTATTAAACTATTTTTCTCAAATTGCAAAGTATGAGCCCCAGCATGATCCTGCAAGGGTGCAGTGGGTGTTGTGGGAGCAGTCAGAAGCATCCACATCTCTTCAAGGTTGTCAGAGAGAAAAGTCTGTAATTACAGGTAAGTGTCTGCAAAGGTCAGGGAAAAGCTGCCTGCAGTTTCCCCTGTTCCTTCAACAGTGGGAAGTCAGTGTGAACACTTTCAGACAGTGATTATTGCCTCTTCTCACTTTTCCACCTGGACAGACCAGTGCTACAGCTGATCCAGAAGCAGAAGAAAGGGAGATAAGCTGGAGAGAATTCAGATATGCACCTAGAAGAGTTTTCTCTGTAGTAAAACAAATTAGGCCCTAAAGCCAACAAATTTATGAGACCTTTTAACTGATGATGCCCCTGACAGCAGCTGTCTGCATTTTCAGTCATGTAAGTGCCCTTGAAGGCATGGCCTCAGGCCCAGAGCACTGAGGTCTTGTTTGAACAAGAAGTTGGCAGGCCATGGAAGCAACGCTGCTCTGAACACAGATTGAAAATTATCTGAGCCACAAGTGTTTTAGAAGTAGAAGATGAAGTCATAGAGCTAAGCCCAAGTCTTGTCTTTTTGCTGACAGAATTTAATCGACAAAACACTTAATTCTTTTACATGAATTGATTATTTAGGAATTTATACTCCCCTGACTACCATTGCTTGACAGATTGAATGAATCCTGCTACAAAGATCCTTATCCAGCATTATCCGCCTGTCCAATAAATGGCTTGATTAAAGTGGTATTATGTTCAATTCCTTTCCCAAAAGGCAGCTGATCATTTGCTGTCCAGGTTTTCTTTTTGGAAGCTCTGGAGCAATCTCATTTATAACTGCACTCTCCTGTGCTGATTACAGACTGGGTTAATATGTTTCTACAGACAGATGCTCTACTTACTTGAAGGTTTTTGAAACAGCAAAAAAAAAGTTTAAAAATGGCAAAATACTTGGTGATATTAATGTTTGACCAATTTCTTATTTGTGTGAAAAATTATGAGATTTTATCAGAATTGTAAATCTGTCTTATAGATGTTCTTGGGATGTCACAGTCATGAGTAAATATAGTGCCTTGTTTATACCATAACCAAAAAGATAGGATGCTTTTCTCATTGCATGACAATCTCAATTTACATTTCTGCTGAGAGACTGTTATAATGTTCTCTGTGCAGGTAGGAACTCCTAACATAAGTATCTAATATGGCTTTAATTCACTATTACACTACAGTAACAAAACCATGGAAACATAGAATCATAAAATGGTAGGATCTTTAGAGATCATCTAGTCCAACCCCCCTGCAGAAGCAGCACAACCTAGATCAGATCACATAGGAACATGTCCAGGCAGGTCTTGAAGCCCTTCAAGGAAGGAGACTCCACAGCCCCTCTGGGCAGCCTGTGCCAGGGCTTCCTCACCTGAACAGCGAAATAGATTTTTCTTTTGTGTTCCAGCTTCATCCCATTACACCTTGTCCTATTGCTAGACAGCATTGAAAAAAGGGATGCCTGAAATGGAGAATGCGGGCATCGATCCCGCTACCTCTCGCATGCTAAGCGAGTGCTCTACCATTTGAGCTAATTCCCCCTGTAAAATCAAAATAATTTATGCCATCTGAGCATCAGTGTTTAAAATATTATCCCTTGATTTAATCATATTTGCAGCATAAACAATTTCTTGAAAGGTAGACATACGTGAGCTTAACATATCCTCATTACAGGAAAACAATAGAGCAAATTGTTAGTTTTTCAAAGTCTGCAGAGATAAAATTCCTTAGATGAGATGCTAAGTAAAATTTTGTGAATGGTTTGGTTCCCTTCACACAGTCACAGAAAAAGTAATTCTCCCTAAAAAAAGTCAGTTTTGTTTCCAATTTTTAAGCCTTGTTCAAATGAAGACTAAAAATGAGATATCAAAGCAACTCTGAGATAGAGATATTTCTCCACCTCGTCTATAGCAACGTTTTATGAGATTGCTAACAGCATGTTTGTCAAAGAAAAAAATCTCTTCTGAAATAGGAAAGAGACAGAACAGTTACTGGCAGTTGTGGTCTCCACTCAAATGAATTTAGACAGGCTGGAAGTGTCTTATTCCAATTTGAGCTATAGAAAATATGTGCTTCATAATTGACTAGAGCATGGAGAAGTTTGGGAGGCCACACAGACCTAGAGCTGCCCTGCAGCGCTGGTGCTTCAAGGTGTTCAGATAAAGTGTAGTCACAGTGGATATGGGCTCAAATCTTCAGTGTTCTCATTTATCACAACATACATGGTCAGCACAATGAAATACAGGAATATCAGATGTTAGATTGTCCCTGGTTCTTCCATGGCTTAAGAATTAGCAACCTTCTTAGCTCCCCTGAGAGATACAAATCATTTAAAGGACAAGCTGGGTGGTAAAGCAGTAGATGAATAGCCTATCCTGGTCCTCTCACTGTTTGTGTGACTGGATGCATGCACAAATGGGCATGAAGCCAGTGCAAGAGCAAGTCACTGTTTCCTCCTCCTGCCAAAGAGCTTTAGGAACTGCTGTGTCTTAGCCACAAAATGAGTCCTAGAAGAGACATGCTGAATAGACATTCAAAATCTCTTATGCTCTCACATAAACAAGGTGCTCTCTAAGGTCCTTGAGTGTACCTGTTGCCTTTACAGGTGACTGGAGAACAATAGGAGGGAAGAGGGACTGAGCCTGTGGTTTGTGTACTTCATGGTTCCTTCACAGACAAACTAGCACTTACATGGGCTTTGCTTTTTGTTTTGCTTGAAAGGTGCAAGAGAGATGACCTTTAAACTGTGAATCTACTAAAGTAGATGATGCCTCCACATAAAACTTCTTCTGAATGAAGATGCATTCAGAATTCTAACTTGTCAGAATATAGATGCAACCTTGTTGGTAAATCATAGATATTAGAGGTTAGCCTAGCTGAGGAATACATTGTCAGGGGTCTGTAGTGCAGACGGCCAGGTATGAATCTTCTCTCCAGCCTGTAATTCTGCAAGTGTAATTAAGTAGTAAGATAAAGAATGAAACCAAAAACAATTTGACAATAACATGGGGGTTTGTACAGGTACCTATACATGTGTATGTGCACATGTATATGTGCATTGTCTTACACAGGTACACATGTATTAATAAACATAAACTTATATGTGTATATGTGTCTCCTTTCCAGGTAAGATAAAGAAGATTATCAATAAAAGCAGAAACAAAAATAACAGGAGAGAAAGGTAAGATTAGAATCAAGACCTTTGATGCTATTAACAGGGATTTTAGGAGGAACTTCACAATAGTATTAGTATTGTTTGAGAACAACTCTGCTGGAAAGTCATGGAGGGAAGTCAGCCAGATATTAGGTAACTCAAGACTGCTCGGGAAATCAAAACAAAGTTACAGGGCTGTTAGCTCAGTGCTGGGCTTTTGACAGGAGAAAGGACTGTGAAGAAGGGGCCTCGAAGCCTCTCAAGAGGGTTTCTTTCCTGTCTCATCAATTCCACTGGAGACATGCATTATTTTGAGAGAGCACTGCCATACAACCTCCCTATCACAAGAGAGAGTCAGGGCATTTTACCAGCCTTGCCCATCTGGCCGTGTCTGTCATCTGCTATAATTCCATGTGGCACCTCTTGTGCAGGAGACAGGCACGAATTTACCACCTTGCCATTGATGAGGATGGTCACAGGAGTGACCTCCTCTCTCCCCACTCATTTATTAGCCACTAGAGGGCACAGATGCTCAGGACTTGGGCTCACCTCTCCGTCCTCCTCAAGGAACTCCTGCAAAGGAGCCATGTAGGCAGGGCCAGAGGCTTCCAACCAGCTGCACGCTCAGCCTTTGGTGCTGCCAGCTTCTCCTTCCATCTCTATCTTCCCCCGAGATACAGTTTTCCTGCCTGTGCCCACGTAACGTTTCCAAACTGCTGCACAGTTGATGCTAATAAACTGCACTAAGGGATGGACTCGTTGGGAGCAGCACATTGGCCACTTTGGCTCTCGGTAGGAGCATTTTGCCAGCTGAGCTGAAATTGCAGCTGTGCTGGCTTTAGGGACGCCAAGTCTGTAAACATCCCCACATTCTTCTGGGGTTGAAAAGTAGGCTAGTGAAACAGCAAGGAGTTTGTCTTTAAACCAGCTGATGCATTACCTCTGCTCTTTCGTGACTTTGCTACCTGGTGGCATTTATCCTTGCAGAGGACCACGTTTGGTATAGTGCAGAGCAAAGCTGCCTGTTTGCAGCACCAGTGTCTTGCACAGTCTAAGTGCCACACTGATTGCAAAAGACTGAAAAGATGTGAACCAAGGGACTTGGACATTATTAGAAGCAGTCATCATAAAACCCAGCTTTTGTGGTTTCAGCATGGTTATTTGGGATGTACTGTGTTTGTTAGTGCTAATGTAGCACTACTAAATTTCCCTTTTCTTCTTATAGTATTCTGTTGAATTATATTGAATAAACAGAAATTTTTAGTAGCCCAAATCTTAGCGCTCAGGAAATTTGCAGAAATTACAAGTCTAATTCTGTTACATGGAGAAAGCTTATCTAAGGAAGTGGTGAGACTTCCAGCAACAGCAAAAATACATTACCAATATACAAGGCTCTGGCACAGTTTGAGTGACTGCAGTTCCTGTTTTTCTCATAGAAACACTAAAAGTTTGTCTGCATGGGCAGTTTACAGTTCTACAAACTCTCTCATTTTGCTATAAAAAGTGGCCTGTCCACGCAGCCCCTAACTTTGATGTGGCTGGTGAACTGCTGGACAACTAAACTTCAATAATACTTATGTGGTCACATCCTCATTCCCATGTATTTTGGTGGTCCTCTAGCCTCCTTCCTCTTGCTTTATGCCCTGTCCTAGCTAATTAACAATGCGTTACTCCCTGCTTAAATACAGATGCCCCTCTCTTAGCTCACAAGTTCTCTGAATCCACTGGTCCAGGAGCTCCTGACACCCCAGTCCCGCTGTGCAATTGAGGAACACCAGGGAAGTATCCTGGGATGGGATCTAGGGTGGGATGATGGAGGTGGGAAATGACTGTGCGTGGGTCTTGAGTGAAAGAGCAAAGTACTTCCAGTATTCTGGCACAGATGCTCTGGTTTGATTATTCAAAGTGGAATGTGGTGTATTTCACCTACTTTCTGATAAATATCCTCCTACTCATTGTGGGGAAAATGCCACCATCCATGGCACAGAGGGGATTGCCTATCCTTGCTGCAGAGCCTGGTGTGAATCCACAGCACACATTCCCCTGTGTAAGTGGGGATTGGCTCTAAATAGGCAGCCAGCTGTGCCTCTGGATGCAGGCAAAGTATGCCAGTCAGTGTAAAGCACTCACAACTGGAGAATGCTACTTAGACATAAATATTGCATAACAATCTTGCTGACTCTGATTCACAGACATCTAAGTGCTTTTGGAGACTGATGTTTGCATGATTATTTTTGGCAAGCATCTTTTCAAGTGCCAGGGTCTCTCATTCAGTCTGTGTGATCCAATGGTGGTACTGAGACCAAGGAAGTCAATTTGACAACAAATGGGAGAAATCCCTGGAGAAGTCACTCTGTGCAAAGCTGGTTAAGGGTCCTCTAGGTTGGCTTTACTGATGCTTTAAACAGGAATTATTGCTAACTAAAGGAGTCATCGTGACACTCATCTAGCCTGGGCAAGGAGCCAGATGAGTTCCCGGTGTCCCTGGCATGACAGTTTGTCTTCTGGCTGTTACTGACTGCCAGCCATATCTGGATGCCTTCACTGCTTGTTACCTGTCCTATACAAATTACTCTTTAAGACAGCAAGACACAGAAAGACAGTGAACGTTTTCTGTGCTCCAGAGCCCTTAATTTCTACTTTGAATGAAGGACTCTGTGGTAAGAGTGATGCCATAGCCATTCATCCTCCTCCGGAACAGGCACATGGACATCGTGGACTGTGGGAGGATCTTCACAAGAGAGCAGGAGGCTATACCCAGGCATACTGCTGTCGTTTGATCAGGACACTTGCACAATGCAGTTCTGTCAGCTATCTCAAGACGTGGTATGTAAGGCTGTTCCAAACTGGCAAACACAACTGGGGGCTCCTGTTTTGAAACAGAGCTATTATGCTGATTTATAGCTTTGAGGAAACTGAGTAATATCATTTGAATTGGTTAGGATCTTTGTATTTAAACAGTTCTTTCTTCTTCTTTTTCCTGACTTTTTGGAAACCACTGATTTGTTGAAATCAAAATGGTTTGTGAAATGGGTAAGTTTTGGTAAACTGACAAAAAGCCATGCAGAGTTCTGAGGAAACTCTTCCTGCTGGGAAATCAGCTGCCATCAGAAAATTATTTAGTTTCTTGACAGTTCACTTGGCTCGTTGTCAAGGTGCCCAGTTTCACCGCAGTCTTATGTACAGACCAGGCTTTCTATAAATGTAGGGTTGTACTAGTACCACTACACATGATCTCAGCTTCCAGCTTGGGGACATCACCACTTCCAGCCTTCCTGGCACTAGGAAAGTAACTTGCAAGCCCAGGGAAGTTATTTTCCCATACTCTGCAAATCTCAGCTAAGTGGTGGTTCAGAGTTTCTCTTTGAAATATATGAACACAATGATTGTCATTGCAAAATCCGTGTGGACCAAGCTGCTGCTGACAAACTTCTGCAGCTTTATAGAGATGGAATCTTTAGGGTTTATTGGCGAAACTAACAAACAAAATATAGACACACAAAAAGTGATTTCTGCTAAAACATGTTCTAGAGGTACTGCAGGGCTCTGAAGTGTGTCATTGCAAGAATGGCCTGTTCAGTCTTTGCCACAACAATGAGATCACTGTGTCTTCAGCAGAGATAGCCTTATGAAAAAGTTTTCTAAGGTTTGTAGGTGGAATAAAGGGCCTATTTACAACCCTTCATGGGAAGAAGAACTAGGTTAAACACCACAGGGTATGAAATTTCCTCTGGGACAAGGCTACCCTTTTTAGGGCTTAGATGAGACTCAAATGGCATAGTACAATCAGGTTCCTTCTGGGGGTGAGCTTCACACCCAGCTCTTCTCAGGCGATTCATTACAAAGGGTTTGCCTGCACAGCAGAATCACCCTATGATTTTATCAGTTTTGAATCCCAGCACTGGCAACCCAAGGTTGCAATAGCAGTAAAAATGATGCCATATAAGCTTTAGAAGAAGAATTTAGGCAAAGTGTATTGCCAGCATTTCTAAAGCATTTGAATCCTGTTATTAGCATACGATAACATTCAGGGTGCTGAGTTTTCCTGGCCATTGTCCTCCCTGGCAGGCAGATTACAGCAATTCAGGCACCTTTGTTTTGCTGAGCAGAACTGCTCCTATTGAGAGTTTTGCCCAATCTCAGGTGCTCATCAAAAAAGGAATGAATTTGAGTTATCTTGGGGAAAATAAGTAGACACAAAGAGGCAAGTCCATCGAAGGGATGCTCAAGTGTCTTTGTCATGCCTTGCCAGCTATCAAAAGAGCCTTCAGCCTTTCTAAATTATTTATTGCCTAATTCCTGCTGAAATCCCTTTGTTGTCCTCTGAGGCTGAAGTTGCCTCTGTTGAAAGCCTGAATGAAAAACTGAAAAATACTATACTAGGTAGATGATCAACCATATTTCCTTCTCAGTTTTCTTTGGTCCAATTCTTCATACATTATGTCATGTATAGTGATATACATTTTCCAGCTGACCCATACACAGCACAGAATGATTAATTTGATGACAGTATTTATGGCATAATATAAAATTTGTGTGTAGGAGCCAGGAATGGGGAATTACTTGGAATGCAGTCAGATTCAGCATCTGAATGTCCATCTCAATCTTGCAGTTTTCATTCAAGTGAAATTCCCCTTGGATGGCAATTTATGCGAGTGAATTGCAAAAGAAGATTTAATTGGGCTCGCATAGATTGGAATTGGTATCTAATAGATTTTGTTTGTAAATGTAAAACCTTCACTACTGTAGATGTAGAAACAGCCTTTGTGAAGTCTGACATTTGCAGACAGATCTTGCTTTGATATCTCCTTACTATGCAGTATGGTTTTAGTTTTTCTTCTGACTCCTATTTTGGAACAGTGGAATAATCCAAATTCATATAGATTGACATACCAGAGGCTCTTTTCCAGAGGTATCTTTGACTGATTCATGAGTAATTGCATTGTCAGGAATGCTTAAGATCAGAGAAATCAGAGAAATTGAAAAATCCCTTAAAATCAAGATGTTTCAACCTGTAGAGTGGGACCTGGCATGATGAACTCACAGACTTGATCCAAGCACTTTATTGGCAATGTAAGAACCTGTTCCATGATCAACAAAACTAATAAAGCTTGGCATCCCTTGAATTTGTGTCTTATGATTGCTTTTTTGCCTGGTTTGTGATGTCTTAAGGGCTGGAGTACTCATAAAAGTTATTTGCAAAGTCTGTAATGTTAAAAAGGAGGAGAGCTCCCACTGCAGTACCAATAGTGTCTCTCCCCTATGCAGATATCAGTTTTTTGAAATCCATAAGGACTCAGAAAAGTTTAATCCTCTGCCCTCTTGTTGGATATGATTGAATTGGTTTATAAGTGGAAAATGTATTTTAAATATCATGCTGCTAATCATCACTCCTCCCAAGCCACATTCATGCTGCATGATTATCCAGATTGTGTTCATGACATGTTCATACTAAAAATAACTCCAAGCACAGACCATAGTAGATAGTAGAAACTACGACAAGTATTTGCCAATAGAAGCTGAAAACTGAGTAAAGATAATCCTGAAAGCTACTTTCTTTAAATTCCAATTCCTGAAAGCAATGTTAAAGGAAAGATTGCAGTCTGACACAGCAATATAGTGGAATACTGCTATCACTATATGAGGAAAACTCAACCCTGATTTTTTAGTGTTGTATGCACAGATCAGATTTATGTGTATATGTTCCACTTGATTAGGAGCCAGTTGTCCTAACAGCAACCTGGCACTCCTATCTAACTGGTATAAATATATGGTATTAGCCACATTATATTAATCTTTTACATATCATCTGGGGTGTTATTAATGAAAAAAAGAGCTTGCAAACTTTAGCAGAAGGCAAGCAGTAGTGATGTTTAAAAGAATGAGAGTTAAATGGTGATTGATTGCTTATTGGTTGTTGATACCAGTGTAGTTCCCTACCTAGAATTTGTTCATATATAGAATCACAGTAATTTTGCAAAATAAATGAGCATGTAGTTTGGGAAGATCTGTCATATGAGTCCTCCCTGTAAAAGTAAGAAGTATCTAAATATCTAATAACTGGTGGAAGTTCACCTCTCAGTGTCACCATCTTTATAAGAACTCTTTTGCTTGTATGTGGTTGTTTGAATTTAAGATTGTTTAAATTAAATGCCATGCTTTATTAAATAAATGTAACAATATTTATTTTAGGTGGCTTAGACATTATCGAGTAGAATACACACAGAATTGAACCCAAACAGAAAAGAAATGTTCATTTAATGAAGTGAAAAAATTTTCTTCATTACACCTTCGCATCTGTGTGTCTACTGTGCATTGACATAGCATCCATCTTTGTCTTCTGTTGGTGTCCCTCCCTCTCAGAAGACATTTGGGTGCTGACTCATAGAGGATGAGCTTATGGTCTCATCTGATAATATTTACATAAGAAAAATAGATAGATAATACAATATCTGAAATAGATACATTCTGGGGGAAAACATCTCACAAGTAACTCTAAAAAGACAGAGGAGATACGAAGGCAGGATGATACATGAATACTGAAGGCCCACATGGCTACTGCAGAACTCTAAGAAATAATTTGTTGTCTCGGTCTCACAGAAACTACATAAGGGACAAAAGCTATGTAGGGGACAAATCAGAATAGCTGAAACCAGACTACTGCTTTGCAAAGTGCCTGAGAACTTTTAACAGACAGTGGCAAGACAGGAGAAAGCCTGTGCCCAACAGAGATCAAAAGAAGTGTAGTAGCTTAAAAAGGGAACTCCTGCAAGAGAGGCTGTAAAGCGGCTTGTGGGAATAATGCTCCTTTTGGTCATATAATAGAGTGTCTGGGAGAGCTGGGACAACCATAAAGGGATGCAGAATGTATGCTGGGTTTTTTAACACTTTTTTTTTCTCTACATAATTTAATCCTGTGGTTAAGTTAAACAATATTTTGGTCTGCTTTGTCCCTGGTTTTCACACAAACTTCAGAAAGTAGGTGCAGCTGGTGTCTGAACTTAGAGCTACTGAACGCACAGAGCTTGGTCTATGAAAAGTGCTGGATTTCACCCTAGTATCTGTACCTACAAGAAGGGGGTACAGGAAGGTCTTTTGGGGCATCACTGATGTATTGACACATTGGTCATGAGTGTCACTGATAACATTTCTTTTCTCACTGTCCAATTTTCTCCATTAAACGTTCAAGTGCTTGAGAACTTTTCTAAAACTTATTTCCATGCATTTGAAATATAGAAAATGCTATTTTAAAAGGGCAATCCCTATATACATATCTGAATTAATTGATAGATTACATCCCTTTATTTTCCTTGTCTTAACAAAACAAACCAAAGCAGTAACAATTATCCTCTTCAAGCAAGTTGTAGGAGATTTCTCAAGGCCTCTCTCTTTGTGGTTGTTCAATCTGTTTCACGCTAGGTGCTAACTTTAGTCAGATCTTTTGTCTATTTTCTTTTCCTAGATTTGTCAGTATGTCATCTTTAATAATAATAATAAAAATAAATTCTGTCTATGAATTACAGAGAGAGTGTAGGGCAAACAGCCTTGCAATCTAGGTGGTTAGGGTACATTTCCAAAGTTGTGTGGAACAAATCTTCAAAGGGGTGCCTAAATTTGGAGAACTGCTATGCTTAATATTGCAGTCTCTAGGGTCTGGGGTTTTTTTGCTCTCAAGAACTTGTCATTTCAATGCTGAACTTCTGGGTTTCTATAGAACCTGGATTAATAGCTAGAGATCTAGTGTCGCGTGAGGTGGCATAATGTGTCCAATATAATAATGGCAGACTCATTGTAAGACCTGTGCCTTTCTAAAGAAGAAACTGAAGCCCTAAAAATACCTTATGACATTTCTTTTCTGGCAACTGATTTAATCTCTTACTATTATGAATTGAATTAGTAAGAAAGAGAGGGAGTTAATTACCTCACATCCTGGTGATTCCAACTTTTGTATCTTTGAATATCATAGATCATGTGTTAACCGTGACATTGGATAACAAATACAGTAGACTTACCTCAGTGAGGACTTCCAGCCTCTGTTGGTGCATGGGGGTTCTGTGTTAGCCCATCCCTATAGACTAAATTCTATATTTTAACAGATGCAGGCCTTGGAAAGCTGCTGTGTATTCAAAATATGTATTAATAGTCTCCCTGAGCTCCCTATGTGATACCATAGGTCATCAAAATATTTCCTTAGAACAAAACATACTCATCTTTTTTTGTAAAGAATATCTCAACAGAAGCACTACCTCATCAAACTATCCTGCACTAGTGTGCTTCCCTTCTCTTTTCTTCCTTTGAGGAACCCTTCACTATCAGATGTAAAACAGATGTCATGAATTATGATAATCTAACAAATCTGAAAAAAGTCATACAGAAAAAAGCAAATGCTCTGTGTTGGCAGCTAGAGATAGCTGAGATTAATAGAAATACCAAGTGACTAGCCGTAAGAGGGGTAGCAAAGTAAACTACCAAGCGTTTAACATTCCCTTGTCTTTCCCTCTCAATGGCTGTAGTTCAGTAATCTTGTGTTCACAGCAAATCCTTACAAGCTCTTTATACATAGACTAGGGGCAAGACAAGCAGTATAGCCTAGATCAAAGCTATACCAGATGAAGACAGGATGAGTCAAACACTTGCAGGTGAATCAGATCAATGAAACGTATCCAGGAAAAATAAACAAAGACCTTATTGAGGATCTTTAATGGTTTACTGCTGCCTTCACACTGCTCTGGCTGCATCAGCACACCTTCCTTGTGTAGGTGCAAGTTGTAACATTTCCCCAGTAAAACAAACCAACTTCTTGCAATCGAAATTCTTAATTAGGCAGTGTGATACATGTGGAGGATGCAAAAGCATGTGAGCAGCCTTGCACAAGACCAGCTGGAGGGCAGCAGGAATTCTTGGTGCAGCTTCAACACCAGGTGGACACAATCATGCTGTAACCTGGCAGCTGCTGGCCCTAGTTGCAGGATAGGAGCAGTTTAGGACCAAGTAGTTAAAAGCTGCCAGAAGCACAACCAAAGATCCATACAATAGATGTCCAGGCAGAGGTAGATGCAGGAACAGAGATCCCTTGTATGGGGTCTATTTCCAGTCTCTCATTAGCCTGGATAAGAGTATTGCCAAAGATAAGTTAATGTTGATACAGTTTGTGTTTGCATTAGGGTTTTTGCTGGTTTTAGGGTATTTTGCAGGGAAAAAAATGCAGTTTAATTTAAATCTCTATAAAAGAATAAGTTTGGAAATGGTCAAATGAGAGAAACATTTTAAAGAATGCTTAAATGAGTTACAGCAAATGTACGGGTGAAAGTGGACAATTTCTTCTGTAGCTAACCTTCATACTTGTACTGTGAGCTAAAGGCTGTTAAAATGTTTGGAAGTTCAGAAAAGGAGAGTTTTTTCTATTTTTTCTTTTCTCCTGAATTTTCAAACTGCAAAGACTTCACTGCACACTTCATTTATTAACATAGAAGGGGACCATATAGTCAGAGTTTATTTGTATATACTGAGGTGAGTTCATATCACTGGAAAAGCTGACACGAGGTGGATACATACCATTAAAAGAGTTGATACATCCTAGTGTTCCATTTTGACTTACAAGTTTTGATCATGTACAAAAATTACATTTGATTAGTTTTCTTTGTTTCTTTTTTCTGTTCCATGGTCAAGAATAGCACATGTACTCTGAGTAGTTAAAAACCACAATTACTAGCTTTGCATTATTTGTCATGGCAATAAAAATGTATAAAAATGATTAATACAGTGCAGGAAAGCAATGCTTGGATCAGATCACTGTAACACTTTTAAAATGTGTACCTGAGTGTGTTTTATTCAGTATACATTGGAGACTGCCTGATGTAAATTAATTTTATAGTAACTTAAGCAGATAGCCACAGCTGCGCTTTGCAACTGCCAGAGATTTCTGTAACTCGCAATTTTCCATCAGTCCTGCTAAGAGCTGAGAAGTTTGCCACAAACAGCTATGCCAAGGTAGACTTCAGGACTGAAATAAGCTGGCTGTCAATTTACCTTGGGGTTACTCATAAATGTATTGAATATTGGATTTTGAGTCAATTTTGAAGTCAGGTTGTTTATCACTCTAAAGAGACATGTTAGAAATTATTCTATCAAAACTCATTACTGGAATTAATTTTAGGTTATTTCATTGCCTACAACATTTGACATCTTTTGCCTTTCATAATATTTGTTCTGGTTCCCAAATGACGATATCTTATGAATTACCTCATAGGTTTAAGGAAGAAGTAATTTTTGAAGTATTATTTTGGCTAAATACTTAAGCCATTTGTGACTAAAAGTGAAGCTTTTAATTTAAATGATAAAATGCATATTCAGCAAACTGTGGTGCCTTTTTAGCCTTATTATTTTTTGTTCTTATCATGTTATTGGCAGAGAAATGAGATGAGCAAACTTATAGGACAGACCTGTCAGAGTTCAGAAGGGAAACTAAAGAGACAATCTTATGCCGAAGGTCTGCATTTAAATCCACAATTTGAAGCAAAGACTCCCCTGGTTTAGTGAGGTCTTGGCTCTTCTGCAGTGGGATTTTTACACAGTCTTAAATCAAGACCTCAAAGCCGAAGACTATAGGCAATCATGGAAAATGAAGTTTGCTAAATGTATTTTTAACAATTAATTGAATAATTCAGAATGGTTTTGCACTCAGCAACTGAAAGCACAAGCAGACCCTGTGTTTCTCTCCTGTTCGTTTATTGACTCATTTAATCTAACCTTTGAAAAACATTTGTCTCTACAGAACATTTTGCCTCCAGACAGCTCTGTAATAAACAAGGAGAATATTTGAGAAAGGAACATGAGTAAATTCAAAATTGTTCTGCTAACAGCTTGAGGGGATGTTTATTTTTCTTGTTTGGTTCTGCCTTTTGTGAGAGACATTGCTTACAGTCAGAAGCAAACAGCTTTGTGAACAAGTGGGCACAAGAAACTAGGCAATCAAGAAAAATGTGTGAGTGCTTTGCTGGCTTACTTGTCCTAATCAGTTCATTTCTGACTGTAAAGTATGATCTTCCTCTTAGTTTCTTATTTTATAAGTGCTCTACAGTTCACAGTAGTGAACTGAAAAGATGGAAAGAATGTGTCAAATTAAAAATCCTTACTGGTTCTTCTAGTTTTGCTGTAAGGGAAAAAAAAAAAAAAACCAACAAAAGCAGGCAAATGTGTTTAGTTGAGGAAACTACTCTGTCATTTTTTAATTGTCAACAGTTTAAATCAGGAATCTGTCTTAACTTCATGCTCAGCTGGCTTCCAGTGTGGGAGCCAACACAGCCTTCTGGAGGTTGCTGAGCTCTGTATTGGAATCACCAATTGCTTGTCATTTGGGTCTGGAGGTATTAGGACAAGCCAGTGGTGAAATGTATTGCTATGGATGCTGTGTCCCTTGGCTGAGGAGTTTTGGAATCTTGCCCTGTCCATCTCACACATGAGAACATCAGAGACACGTGGGTCTGAGTGACTGTTCAGATACGTCCTGCAGACCCATGGTGGCCACAAAACTGAGTCAGATCTCTTGCTCTTCAAAGCTATGACATTAATTTTGGATCTTCCACTTCTGTCCTCTCCACTAAGTACTTGTTTTAGAATGAATAGGCATGAAATTTGTCTTAGGCAACTTCCTAAGATAGTATCCCATTTTGAAGATCTGTAGAGAACGTAGGAGGAATGATGCTACAGAGCAAACCACTGGTGAGAAAGTGTGTGGGTGGAGGGTTAGCTGCATCCCTGTCAGAGGATGAGGTTCATTCATCAGGGAAATACCTGCTGACTCCAACTGCATTCAGCTGGTGGTAAATTTAGACTTCTTGGACATAAAATAGCAGAGACCTCACTGAGTAAGTCTTCTTTTATCAGAGCAGGTTTGCGTATTTCTTCCATAAATCAAGTACCTAAACAGTGCTCACTCATAAAACCCTGGAGCAGTTCACTTAAATGAAAACCTAATCCTGAGTAGTACTGGCCAGGATTTGCCAGTGGAATATTTCTTAGCTGAGAAAGAGGAACTTCTGGGAAACACAGGAAGCACTGACCTTTATGAGTGAGCCAGTGAGCAAAAATGGATGAGAGAAAGGAGACCAAGCAGTCGTCTCGTAAGTGGCTCAGGGGACACAAGAAGGATATCTCTAAAACAGGCCTAAGCTTCAGGCTCTCTCTTCCTAGGTGAGCAATGGTAGATGAGCCACAGGAACATTTTTTCCACGTTTCGTAAGTATTGTAGCTGGCCAGAAGGACTCTGCTGCTTTAGGCAGGAGTTGTCATTCTAATAAAAACTAGACCTCAGACTAACACAGTACTTATGCTGGTTCAGGCAGCACCTGCCCAGCTCTTCTCTCTTATCTTCCCGAGGCTTGTCCAGCCCTACTCTCCAGCAGAACAAGACAAGCCTACAATTCTCTCTACCAAGAGATATTTGCTGAGTAACTGTAGATAAGAGAGGATAATAGCAAGGGAAGAGACCAGGTCTTCTGCTTTCTCCTTGCTACAGTGAGGTGAAGTGAGATATTTTGAGATAGAAATTGTAGGGAAGGTGGCTTTGATAGGTTTTAGCAGATAAAATGGCTAAAGGAAAGAGACCACAACTTCTGTAAATACAATGGCTAACTACAACACAACTTCCAGTGATCTCAGGCATCATGCCCTTAAGGTAGGATGCTGAAAAACGTTTCCTGAAAAATCAAGCATGGGGGTGACAAGTTATATGTACCAGGAGAATAAGTATTTATACAACTTACTCATTTACAGAGCATATCCCAAAACCTTTATAATTTTCCTACAGATCTCAATTCCTCATGCAGAGGTGGGCAGGTGAGCCTGCAACAGCATTGAGAAAAGTAGTGCCCAAACTGGGACTTTTAGTTAAACCATTTCCAGTCTCAGCTCAAGAAGTGACACTGAATGAAATGAGATCATTTTGTTCATGGGATGAGCTCACAGGCACAGAGTGAGGTGGAGGAAGGAGTGAGAAAACATTTCTCACTTGTCTTTCTGTTATCAAGACGTCCTACCCAAACTTACAGGACTTCAGGCTAAAGATCACGAGACTGTCATTCCTTTTTATAATGCTTTTTCCAGGCTAGAGTATCATCTATTCTTGCTTGTCAAATTAAGCACTCAATTCTTAGCGGGCAATAACCTGAGGTTAAAGCAAGAAGCTATTTAAACAGTATCTTGATGCAAGTGATGCAAGTTACAGGGAGTTATAGGGAGATGCTTGTTGTTGAAGCCACATTAGATACATAGGACATGAAAAAAAGGGAAAAATAGTCCTACAAAGTGCAAAATTTACTAGTCCTGGATGTCCTAAGTACATTTATTTGTTTGGCAGTGATCTTGGCAGTTCCATGACTAACATCTTAATTAACAAGAACATGTGCCCTAGCTGCCAGATCACAATGATGATGGTTTTTGTTTGAAATCTGTAAGCGAGGGAGTCATTTTCATGAACAGTCTGTAAAATTATCAGTGAGAGTTTTTCTTGCAGGCAGGTTTTTTAGTGCAAGACTGCAGAACAGGCTGTTCCTGGCCAGGGGACCTGGGGCGTTATGTCCCGACTTTGCTCATTCTGGAGGCAGCTCTGACAATGTAGGGAGGGGGCACCAAGGCAGCTGCCTCAGACTGCAGCTCACCAGTCTCCTTGGGTTTTTCATGTGTGCAGGTAAATCTGGCATCATTCTTATGATGGCCTGTCCTACCCATATGGTGAGAAAGAGCCATGTCTCCATGTTGTGTAAAAGTTTATAGACAATTGCAATTGAACATCTGTTCCTTTACACCTTCCTTTTCCACAAAGTCATGATAACAAATATATGAACCTGCATGGGTTTTGATCTCTGGGAATGTGCTGAGAGTATGAGGGAATAGTGTTTTTCCTATAAAGGTCTAACTTTATCTGTAGCAGTAATACAATCTGTTAAGGTCAGTAAAGCTAAATGTCAGTGAATCTGATATCTTCCTTCCTTTCCTGCCCTTTCTCTGCTTTAGGGCAATCTATGCTCATATTATCACTATTGTTCCTGGGAGCAGCTGCCATCTTGAAGGCAGGAATTTTCTGTTTTACTCCTTTCCCCATCTCCTTTTGCTTTGCCTGTTGTCCTATGGAATTTCGTCCTCTAACTCGTGCAGCTCGCTGGTCTTCATTCTTGAAATTTGGTCTTTGGTATCTATCATTTTTTTAAGGCCTGTGAATTCTCTCTTTACTGGATTGTATGACCTGGCTCATCTTTCATTTTTCTCTATGCTTTACAATCAGACCAAGGTGAATCTTTGCTCCCATTAACTTTCTTTTTCTTTCTGCATTAAAATAGTTTACTCATCTCCTCTGAATTTGCACATAGCGTATAATCTCCTTTTTGTCCCATAGTTCAAATCTCCCCACTGACACCAAAAGCTGTGCATGAAGTTATTGTCCTCTTTACTTGTAAAAAAAACATCATCAACCTGACCTTCCTGATCAGACAGTTTTTAAGACTTCCCCATGAAATTACCAAGAAAAATCTCCCCTGTCCTGAGCCACGTTTCTGCCCAACTTGCTTCAGACCCTCTATGCAAGCAGCTATATGCGTCAGAGAAGATGATGCCTTCTCTCGTTCTTTCCTGCCTGCCTTTTAAAAGCCACATGGTAGATGAGTTCTCCTACCACTTTTAGGTGAGAGTTGCCATCCAATTCCACATTTTGATGGCTCTGTCAAGGAACATCAGAGTCTCAGAATGGGGATAGTCCTTGGCTTTTCATTCTCCAACACCAGAGCTCACTTGCTGTCAGGATACAGTATCTGTTCTTCAACTTCAGAGATCTACAGTGTGGGTGAGAAGATGTCCGGAGAAAGAACAGACTCCAGAACTTCCTTCCTCCTCCATAACTAGTAAATACCTGTTTTCCTCTTCAGTGTGTGTCTCTGTCTTAATGATTCAGTCATAGGGTTTCTCAGTTTGGAAAAGTGATAATGGAGTCAGAATATGGTACAGTTCTGTAAAACCAGGGTGGTGCAGGGAAAATGAATAGAGACTAATCATTTACAGCCTCTCATAACATAAATTCTTAAGGGACACCCAATAAAATTGTCAGGCACAGTTCAAAAGAGACAAAAAAGGAAAAGGTTTTTTTGTGTGGCCTGTAGTTACACTGTGGCCAAATAAATTAAATAAATAAATTCCAAAAGGGATTGACACATTAATAGAGGATGAGTGCTTTGTTGAGTATTTGATACTGTGCTCTGGATGTAATTTCAGTCTCAGGAAATCTCTAAGCTGTTGACTTTTGGAGGCTGGAAGGCAGTAAAAGGACTCTATATGCCTTAATTCTCATACTTTTGTTTCAGTATCTGTTAATAATCACTGTCAGAGACAGGGTACTTGGCTAGACAGGCCTTTGATTTGACTGGCTATGATCCTTCTTCCATTATTTTTATATATATTGGAGTAGCTTTGCCTAGACTTGTAGTCACAGTTTATTCTGCTCCATGTGCTTCACTTCTGTTTTTTTTCTGATAGCCAAGAATGACAATAAGACTTAAAACAGTAGTAGCTTGCATGGTAACGAGTTGGTTTTCTTTCTTATGCTGCCCATAAATGGGATCTATACAGAGTCTCTTGATAGTAAAAAGGGGAGAGGACCTGCAGTTGAGAGGGATCAAAGGTTACTAAGCCCAGCAGCTCCCAACCCTGCCTGATGCCGTGATTTCAGTTCACAGGTTGAAATTCAAGCCATTGTGTGAAAAGTGCAAAGCAGGCCCACAGCCTGGGAAAAACAGTTTCACATGACCCTCTTATACAACCTCATTAGGTGAGACTAAGGGTGCTTGCAATGACAGTGTGACACAGAGTGTTCACAAAAACCAGAAACACCCTGCTAAGTTCACCTGATCCTTAGCATCTCGTACAAACTCAAATCTGAGGGTATGTAAGTGAAATCTTCCTCAGACATGTTCTTTTCAAACCCTGCTCTGAAACACAGGGTGTGAGGAATTATGCTGTGTATGGACCATAGCCAAAGAAAATATTCTCTAATATTCAGAGAAATAAAGCCATTGTCTTTTGGCATTTGCATGGCAGGACATGAAGGAAATTTCAGGGGCACTTTAGCAGAATCAGTGCAGACGTTGCTCAGCATTTTAAGCAAATATTGGGCTTTTTTTCTTGTTGGCTTTTGTTTGGTTTGGTTTTGTTTCTTGGCTCTTTTCAATATCCCATGGTTCTGCTGGAAAGGACAGAAACATAAAATCAGTTCTGCAAAGAGCTGAAAGCCCTGGCCCAATTCGTCTGCTGTGGCAGCTGATGATCCTCTGCGCACAGGGACAAGGTCTCTGTTGCGAGGCAGGATGAGTCCTGATAACAGATGCAAAGTTGTAAGTTATTGATACATCGATTCAACTGTCGTAAATCCCATAAAGTAGTAGCATTTGGCAGATCCTATTACTAATGATACTGTGTTTGCCAACAATGTAAAACAATAACACTTTCAAGTTAACAAAATTCAAATCATACGAAGATTTTCCTGCATTCTGTCCAAAAAGCTCTTGTAAGAGGCTGATTCATCCAATATCATTTCTATCCCAAGAGCGAGGGAAGATCATTTTCCCACTCTTCCACTGTGGGAAAGAGAATCTAAATCAGCACAGATTTAGTCCACTTGGTGATCACAGACGGGTGCTATCCTTTTTTCTAACCCAGTTTCTCTAAGCTGTGCTTGTTGCTGCTTTCTAAAGATGTGACTGTTCTTTTGCTATAAGGTTGTTCATATGATAGAAATCCACCTAATCAGATAGATTTGAAAAACAGCAAAGAACTGTTTTCCTTACTGCCTCAGAGCCATGTGTCTGGCTGGAAGGTCTCTACAGATTAATGTGTGAAATTCAAGTCCTGGCACTGTGGTCTTTATTTAGGGAGTTGCAAATACCTACAGAGCAAGAGCTCTGTGCTTCACCCAGAGCATTATGACAAGATCCCAAAACATTCACAAAGCAATCCATTAAATCCTATAGCCCCCTCAGAATCTTTCCTCCTCCACTTGTGTCGTGAACATATGATTAATATTCAGGACCTTTCTGGACTCCTTTTGTTTTTCCTTCTTTAGGAGGCTACTTTGCTGTAATGAACAAGACAAAATTTTTGCTGTCGTCTCATTTACTTCCAATGAGTGGACATAAGAACCTGTTTCCCCCAGGGGTTTTGAGAAGTGTTAGCAGTACCTTGCCCAGAAACTAATGGCAAAAGTAAAGCTCTGCCTATCCTTTCAGCCAGGGTATGCCCCACAGCTACTTCTTTTGACTCTATGATCCCCACAAACGCATGCTCATACTCCACTGTTTTCCCATAGGGAGGTACAGTCAATACACTGTACACACTTTGCTCCAACTTTGCCAGTTTCCTTGGGCACAGGCTCTAGTAGTTTTGCCTGTACAGAAGTTGCTTAATTGCCCCTTTCATGAAAGCCGAAAGAGTACTGATGTCACCACAAATCCGAACAGTGTGGCTGTTCTGGAAGAGTCAATTGCTGGTAGTAGTTTAGCCTTTCCCATCTAGGATTATTACTATTTATATTACTGTTGCTTAATGTTGGACAAAGATGTAAGAAAAAGGCAATGTTCCACTACAAAGGGTTCTTATTGCCAATTAATTATGAAGTGCCATAGACAGGTGAAGCAAACTCAGGAGAGAGAAGGCTAAAGCCAAAAGCATTATTTCATATCAGCGTTGTGCTCAATCTCCACGTGCAAATGTTCTCTCTCACTTGAAACTGGTGAGGAGCTGAAGAAGGCCTTTGTTCTGCTTGAGGTGGCTTATGCCAGTACCAAGTCCCACAGTTGTGTCCTCTTGCCCGGGAATATACCCAAAGAACGAGAAACTGCAGGGCTTGCTTTCCAGGGCTTCCCTCATTCGTTTCTCTAGAAGTGTTGACCAGGTCCAGGACTCTTACACTGGGATGGAACAACCTGGTTTGCCTACAGCACTCCATAGACTAGAGGTGTTTTTGGGGCATGACTTAAAGTTGTTTTTATTCTCTCTTGAGAAAGCTATGGATGAAGGCAATGGTGCAACCATGTTTCTTGGCAAGAATATTTAAAATCTCCCACAATTCTTTCTGTTCCAGTTTATGAACCACTGAAGACAATTCTGATGGGTCCTCTCTTCCCCATATCATCACTCATTCCAGTGACAGTATACCCGTGCTACATCTCTGTGCTTTCTTCTTGTCTCGAGCAATTTTTCTGATCTGTCCTGCTAAGTAGATACTTTCTCTTCATGAACACTTAGAAAATCCATCAATGAAGTCATCCTTTGTTTGTTCAAGTTGGGAATGGGCTGCTCCTTTCTACATGAGAATGTGGCAAAAGTTGGATTAAGAGATAGCCATAACTTAGGTATCACATTAGAAGTATAGATATTACATGTTAGAAATAGTCAATGGTGCTGTGTAAGGTCAGGATCCCTGAGAGCAACAAACAATACAACACCATGTCTGCACAGTTAAGAACTGTGCCTTTGAGGGCCCATTAATTGTGAATGTTTTGTTTGTGTGCAGTAACGTGTTCCTCCATCTTGCTGTCTTCCTGGAGGTGGTGTGCATTTCCAGAGTCCCTTTCCTCTTTGCCTCTTCCTTTTTTCCTTTTTTCGTTTCCTTTTCCTCTTCACTTCTCTCTTCCTTTTTCTCTTCCTTTTCCTTTCCCACAATGAACCCAAACTCTCACAGTGGCAATATATTCTAAGTAAAAGAAAAATATTAGTCAAAATGACTAATGGGGATTGGATATATGTAGTAATGGATGTCACACCCAGACTGATCGCCATATCACTCTATTTTCCTCTCTGGAGAATATGATTTAAGTTTTTATCAAATGTGTAGTTAAGATTTTCCAGTTTAAAGGAAAAGTTTATGTTGTAGCTGGATGTGTTATGACATTACTCAGTTTCTGAATATTGCAGTTTTTTTCCACAAAGCATCTATAATTTCCATATGTTAAATTATACTTGAGAGATGAAAATACAAATTATTAGTTTTCTAAGTATTAATTTTTAAAACAGTTTTCCAATCTGAGAACTAAAGAATATTGTCCTCAATCTAAGATTTTAAAAACACACCTATAGATGTATAAATATATTAACAGAAGAATGATTTATGAACTTCCTTCTTCAAAAAAATCTCCATATGCAGTAGGGTCTTCTGGAATTTTGAAATGACTCCTTTCTCTATAAATGTCTTAAACACAAATCCATTTCCCTCTGAAAATATCATTCGGCGAGAAAACCACTCCTCTAGCTACCTCTGGATACGGAATGAGATTTCATAAGAAAAAGCTACTTTTATTTCTTCTAGTGAAGATAACTATATAACTGAAATAGATGACTGGAAATTAGAAAGATATTTCCAAAACTGTAGAGAGATCAACAAAGAGCAACAAAGTTGCTGAAGGGTCTAAATCACAAGTCCTATGAGGAGCAGCTGAGGGAACTGGGGTTGTTTAGCCTGGAGAAAAGGAGGCTGAGCGTAGATCTTATCATTCTCCACAACTACCTGAAAGGAGGTTGCAGAGAGGTGGGGGGAGATGAGTTTTCACAGGTAGCAATCAACAAGAGCAGAGGAAATGGTCTCAAGTTGTATCAGGGGAGGTTTAGATTGGATGTTAGGAAAAATTTCTTCACTGAAAGGGTTATCAAGCATTGGAAAGGGCTGCCCAGGGAGGTGCTGGAGTCACTTTCCCTGGAGATATTTAAAAGACATGAAAATGGGGTGATTTTGGATATAGTTTAGCAGTGGACGTGGCAGTGCTAGTGGTTGGACTTGATGATCTTAAAGGTCTTTTCCAACCGAAATGATTTTATGAATCCATGAAATTACCTTTCAAACTGAGCTGAGCTTTCAAAAATGCCATGAAAATCTTCACACAGATGCACTTTGGTACATTTTTAAAGACTGAATGGCTTTGACATAATTCTTCCATTGATTGAAAAGAGCTGTAGATCAGAAAACTGATTTTTTATGGAATCTTCACTAATGCCTGCCACTATTTCCTTACCTTTATAACTGATAGTGATGTTTTAATACCTTTGTCAGTCTATTAGAGAAAAGGACAGGTTGAAACAATCTTCCAACTCTACATACAACATCAAAAGTACATTCAATTTACTTTAGAAAACAACGCAGAGGTACTTTATATTAATACAAGCCAAACTTTAATAACTCATCTCTTTCTATTGTAATGGGAAGAAGTTTGTTTGCAAGTACAATCACTCATTTAGAAGCCATGAACTGAAGCACTTATGATGAAAAACAGGTTCTGGATACACAGTTTTGCCTTCTTTTATGCATAAAAGAATTAATTTCTGTCCTTCGTACAGAAAGATGGAATTTAGTTACTTCATTCTCTAAAACATTCAAGTGTACCCCTTGTTTTAATACATTTTGAATAAATAAGAACAAAATATTGTTAGATATCTGAGTCTAAAGACAAGATGTAAGGTTGTGTGTTTCTGTTGTTTTTCTGTTTTTCCCAACACCTCATGAGAAACTTTTGTTTTAAATTTGAGAATTCAAACCTTAACAAGTGTCCAGCATAATGAGAAGTGCTTACCTTGAACCTTCTGTCTAAAATGAATGATGTTGGTGATTACTTGAGATGGCAGAAAGGTATTAGTTAGATGCTGGATGGAACCTCCCTCACTGAGGATCTGATTTAAAGGTGTTAAAATTCTTTGAGAGAGATCTTTAGTGTACAGTAGACGAAGGGAGCCTGAAGCCCACACTTCCTAGGCACAATGATAACATTACCTATTTGTGGCTTACTCTCTTTCTACCTCTTTGGCCTCAGCTTTCTCAGCCAGACCAGTTTTCACAGAATAAGAGTATTTCTTGGTAGTGGCTCTGTGGGAAGTTGCAGATTTGTCTGAGGAGTATAAAAGCCTCGAGCTTCAGCTTCCTGGATAAATGCTTTAAATCTCTAACTTATTAGGTAAAAGCAACAATTCTTATTCCCTTCCAGATTCAGCACTTAATCTAAGAGATTGTTGTATTTCATGTAGAAATCAGTGCTGTCAATACACATACAACATTTCCAGAAAATTTCTACTAGATTGGACCCGTGGTTTGGAGGTTCCAAAGGGTTAAAGACCTGAGAAAATCACCAAAATGTTCAAGTCTGGAGGGGTGGCAGTAGACTAGGCTGTCAAGCACTGCTAGCACTTGGTGAACTTTAGTGGGAAAAACATCAGTGACTGTGGCACTTTTTATCCTTTGCAGGGCTAGACAAGTTTCTGTGGATTGTCATTTTAGAGTTAAGCATCTTGACTCTGTCTCTTTTTCCCTTAAAACACCTCCATCTGTTGGTGTGGCCCCCTAGATCTCAAGCATGCACATAGGTACATGCATGTAGGCACTACCCTTACGTGAAGCTTCCTGAAACAGGGACAAAAGAAGCTGGATTTCTTACAAAAGTTGTATCAATGCATAGATGATTCCTTGGGAATTTTCTAAGCAGGCCATTTGGTTAAGCATAAACATATTCTTGAGCAATTAATGGAGCCAAATGTTTTAGCAGTTCCATAAAAACCATTATCTAGCTAATTCTCGTCACTGGGACTTAACAAGTTGACTTCTGCCAGGATCTGCACAGAAAGGAACTCTGTAAAACAGGATGAGGCAGGACAGAGATTTCTGCAGAGCTGGGGTTGTTTCCAAAATGACTTACTAAAAAACTGGCTAATTGTTTTGTTCCAAACCAATACTAATGAATATTTCCTCTCTAGTGTGTCATACTGAAAAGAATTCACTAAGCACAAAAGATTTAAAAAGATATTTGTATTTTATGCTGAATATGCAAAATTTCTTATGGGAGGTAATAAACACTCCCCTTCTGCAGATTTGTGAACAAAAGGAAGAAAAATCCATGTTTTTGCCAACACAATCTGGCGTTCTGCTTACAAGTAACGTAAAAATTAGCAGTTCCATTCAAAGCCATGTGTTTGTTTTCCATTTTTCAATGTAGTTTCTTTTGCGTGAAAGAGGGATAATGAGGTACCTGATATTTTTGTGAAGCAATACTGAAACTATACACACGTTCACTAGCATCTGTGCGGTTTGCCATGCTGTCAATTCATCACAGATTTGAGGTCTTGACTAATGGAATCACCCTCTTTTCTCATTTACAACAGCAAACTGGTCACTGATGTGGACTGGATGTTTCAGGGTACAGCTGAAACCAAGAGACTGGTACAGTGATTATGCTACAGGCATGAGGAAAGTTTGACATTCTTGCACAAGGGTGCAGCAGTTCCATAGGAGGGCAAAAATGTCAGGCAGTTAGTGTTTTCCTGCATGGTTTTATCCTTCAGGGCCATAGGGCATCATTTACAAAAGCAAATCTAAGTGGCTTAAATTTAAATGTATAAACAGAAGAATGCTTTAGCTTTGGATATGCTGCAGCCTTTTGATCATAGGACTCTCTGTTCCTTCAAAGCCCATTGCTTCTTTTAATTATCTGATATTTAGTCTTCTAATTCCTTGTGGTTGCACAGAGAGCAGAGGAAAGTCTTTGGTCCCCAACTTCTTTCTGTGCATTCCTGGGAGAGACACTTGATATGAATTTTTGCTTACTACAGGAAAGCTATAGAACTGACATATCACAGCTTATGTACATTGCTCATCTCCACTGTGACCTTAACTGATCTTTCTGGCCTATGACTAACTTTGACTATGCAATTCTAGAGACTAAGACAATTCCAGGATAGTTTAAAAAGCAAACTCCCACTGCAGATGTCATTCAGATTTAAGAACATCAGATAGCTTAGATTCTTTGTCATAGAATCATAGAATGGTAGGGTTGGAAGGGACCTTTAGAGATCATCTAGTCCAAGCTCCCTGCAGAAGCAGGTCCACTCAGATCAAGTCACATAGGAACATGTCCAGGCAGGTCTTGAAGACCTCCAAGGAAGGAGACTCCACAACCCCTCTGGGCAGCCTGTGCCAGGGCTCCATCACCCTCACATTGAAACATTTTTTTCTTATATTTAAGTGGAACTTTTTGTGTTCCAGCTTCATCCCATTACCTCTTGTTCTGTTGCTAGCTACCATAGAAAAAAGGGATGCCCCAACCTCCTGACACCCACCATTTAGATATTTGTAAATATTAGTAAGATCTCCCCTCAGTCTTCTCTGTCATGGTGCTGGAAACCCCCTAAAGCATGGAAAACCTGAATTATTGCCTAATGTTTTGCAAGGATAAACTAAAAAGAATTAGATGGAATTTGAGAATATCAAAAGAAAGGAGAATTAAGTAAGAGGACTTCCAACACTTTCCTGAAAATCAAGATCTGCACAATTGAGTTTGAACCAACTCCGTTGGTTTAGCTGTAATAAGCTGAGCTTCTCTCAGGTAGATGAGAACAGAGTATAACTATTAGTTTTAAATGAAAAGTTATCCAGACAACTATCATTTAGGCTGGTGTTTCTAGGAACTGTCAATGACATCCTTTGCTTGCTCTGTTTCTTCTCGAAATCTTTATCTGTGTCTGACATGAACAGGCAATGCACCTCAAGAGCATAACATTATCAGTTCCCTTACATCACCACACCATGAACATGAACCCTCAGGATACTGACTTCAAAAGACACTTGGTTCCATCCTGGTTCATGATATGGCTTTTTTTGGATTTGGTTCCTGGACTCTGCTCAACAATGGAGATTTTCAAGTTTTCACATCCATGGCTGTTTCCAGTCTCTTGGAGATAAGAACAAAAGAAATGGCTATGAAGGGAATATTTTATAGCAGAATATTGAATGAGGGAGTAGAGCAAGGAAAATATAAATTTATTATATCATCTTTGAAAATGTTTCATGGAGGTTTAAAAACACATTGTTTGTGATTGACTCACATCCTTGATTATATTGGCCTAAGACTGTTGCAGATGAATCAGTCCTATCTCTGCAAATCTTTGATGTATGCTCCTGGAGAAAAGGACACGCTCTCTATCTCTGACCATATGTTAAACTTTCCTCTTCTCCCTTTACTTTATTTATATTGACAGAGAAAAGGAAGGGGGTTTTGAAATAATCCCAGTGATGTGCAGAGACAAATGATTAATGCTTCCTATCCTGGATACTTGATTCATTAATGTAACCTCAGACATCATAAGGGAAAACATTGCATGTGTGGACCATATTTCTTATAACTCTCCAAAGCTACAACCTTGAAATTAGTTAAATACAGTCAGCTTTGCAATTAGAAGTTCTGTAAGATATAGTCTTCATGGCAAGAATCTGAAATACTCTGATTAACTAGTGCATCAACGGCATGTGGAAAATTAGGAGTAACTAAGAGAAGATATTAAGCAAGAAACACAGATTTTTTTCAGCCCTACAAGGAAAAATATATAAAGATTAAAAAGTTGATTTGCAGTTTCATTTGGCATATTTAAATTAAATCAGTTCTAGAAACGACCAATATTAAGATTGATAATGTTGCAGACCAGTAATTTTATCCTGAATGTTCTTCAGCATATTGATTTCCTGAGGTACATCGACAATCTTTTATTTCAGTGTAGAAGACCCCACAAAACTCCTTAGACTATTCTCAGGAGAGAAGGTTTGTACCTGTAAAGTACAGATCCTGCAGCCCATGGGCAGATATTCCCACCACTTCATTAAAGTAAGGCTTGTGGCTGTAATGCGTGTGTATGTACTAATTGTGTACAGCAATGTGCTGGGTGCAAGCAGGGCCATCCAAGAGTGCTCAAAATGTCTATTCAGATAGAGAAAACTCTCTCTCCACTTTGTAAGAACCAACATCTGCTGAAACGACAAAGAATGAAGCAGCAGCATGAGTTTGCACTGCAGTTAGCCTGGGCAACACTTCTGCCCTCACTAACACCTCATGATCACAAGAACATCAACATTTTTCCAGTGCTCTGACACTCACCTCAGAGTTTGGGTTAGTAATCAACTTTTCTTTTTTTGTTGTTGTTTTTGGTTTGTGTTGTTGTTTACACAGTGATTCAATAAAGCAGCAGAAGATTGTTATTATCTGAAATCACTCACTGCATGAGCACTTCATTGGGTGCTGGAGAAAGTCAGTGTCTTGCAGCTCACTCAGTGCTTTACAACTGCTTTACAGATGCTTCACAACTTGTAGAACAAAGGTCTCTGCTCATATTCATTTTGCCTATGAACTAAGCTCCCACCCATTACACTTTTGTGACACCAGATTATCATAATATGCTCTTTCTATCCACTCATTTTAGGAAGCCAGAGTTTAAAGATTTTGCATTTCAATCCAAAGTTAAGATAGTGTTTAATGGCTCTTTGTGCAGAGATTAACTATAGAATCAGAGCAGCAGGCTGCATACAGGTTATCCTCTTCAAGGCTATCATCCTTCAAAAGTCAAAAGATCATTTCAGACTGTGGAGATTTCCAGTCTGTCAGACCTCAATTTCTTCAGCAGTAATATAAGAGCAATAGGTGACTCAGTGCCAGCTGGATGCTGTAAGGTGGTCTGAAAGTGCATATTGGAGTAGAGATGTGGTTCATCCTATCTAAGAGGACATGAATTAGTCTTCACTTCTCAGTCTTGTCATTGTTAAATAGTCCTGAATGGAAGAGGACAACAAAAACTCACCTTCTTACCATGTCTACTGGGAAGTGATGGTGCAGAAATGTGAAACAACCAGGGATAAAACACACTTTTTCCTGACTGCAAAATAAATATATACTGAGTTTCAGCTCTGATGGAGTCAAAACATAGATCTATACTGGGAAACTGACCGAAAGACAGATGCAGAAATGTGCCTTAGACTAGAAAACCTCTACATTCACCTTTAAGAAGAAAACCGAATACATTTTCCAAAGCATGTTTTCCATATGTTGCTAAATTGCACAGCAATTTCTCACCGCTTATCACCCTGATCCATCTGGAGGGCTTGCAGTACTGAAGGAAGCGGGACTACTCTGCAAGTTCAGAAGGAAACCAAAACAATACTAGGAACAGCTTTTGACACCCTGCCACAAAAACCCAATCCTGTTGCAGCCGCAAAGTCCATCATGTTCTATCTTAATGTTCATAAATATCATTGTCCAAGGTCTCTTTCTCCTCACGCCTTAGTTTTGCAAGTTATTTAAGCACATGCTAGCTAGAAGACACATTCAGGCACGTGGCTTCCACAGGATGGACTGCATTGCACAGGTTGCTGTGGTTCAACATAGGAATCAGATTTAAGATTAAGTTAAAGATTTTGGCACTACTGAAATGGTAGTTTCCAGACTTCCTGGTTATTTTAGTTCTCCGTGTCCCAGCTTGTGTCCCACAGTGATTGTGCATTAGTTCTCACTCAGGCTCTTTCCCAGCATGAAGTAACTTGCTTACCTAGAGACATAACCAAGCTACAGTTCCAGGAGAGTTTGCTCCAGGGGATGCTTTCCGCTATCAATACAAGACAGCACCATCCTTCCTCCCATATGCCCCTCATACCCAAATCAGTAAGCTTTGCACCCTGAAATCTTTCCCCTCCCACCATCTACAAACACATGCCACCCATCCCACTGCTGCAGCTGAAACCCCTGAGGAGGTTGTGTCATGATGACACCACTCTGGAAATTGTGATGCAAATGGATGGGTGCACTTGGTGCTGCAAAATGCACATATGCATAAATGTGTTTTATAGCCTATAATGAAAGCCACTCATACAATTAGGTCTTGCCCTGGAGCACTCCAGGATCCTAATGGAAAGAAGATGACCTGTGCCTTTATGTGATGTAAAACTAAGCATCTATTTTTGAATGGATGAGTAGTTCCTCTTAAGTACATATCTCTGTCCTCTGATTATGGAAGTAGGCTAGAGTAAGACCTAATTTTAAACAATTATGGTAAGCTGAGAAAAGTCCTATACCCAAGATTTGTTTTCTGAATTACTTGTTAAACAAAGACCGAGGTGGAAGGAACCAACATTTTTCCACTTACAAAGTGACATATTTCACGTATTGTAATTGAAAAAAAAAAGTTTGAAAGACCTGTTACTTGCAGATGTAGTAGTGTCAGTACAAAACCATCTTGGTACCTGAGAGGTTGTTTATTCTCCCCTCTCTCTAATGTCTTGAAATAATAAAGTAGCTTTTTCCCAGTAGCAAAAGTTAGGAGGCCAGTTAGTGCCACAATGCCATGCTCAGCTGCTAAACAAATGCAGCATTACCAACAGGGAAGGAATTAAAATTGTCCATGTGGTGTTTTTTTAATGGTTCGCTTCAGGATATATTTGTAAGCAACACAGCAAGCTTGAATGCCAACTGGCAGAAGAGATTCAACATGCTCACCTTCACACCTTCACCTCAGGAGAGGTAGTTTGCTGTCCACAATTCCAAGCCCTCACTTTCAGAGGTGTTAAAGAGTTCAAAAATCCCTAAAGAGGTGAAGGCTTGCAAGGAGAAGTGTAATTCTCAGTTGTTTTCTCAACACAGCATGCTAAATAGTTTCATGACATCATAAAACCTGTGACAAAATCCATTTACAGTGGTGTGCCCACAAATTTTCATTCAGCCTTCCTGTAAGTTCAGATAGGCAAACATTGACACGTTATTTTAGGAGAGGAGGTTTAAAAATACTGAGGAGAGAGGCTGTTAGAGAGGGCTATTGCTTTCCTGGGCCAGGAGACACACTCGTCAGAGTGGAAAGCTCAGGCAGCACAAGAGCTTTATTGTATCTGTGTGTCGTACCACAGAACTCATAAACAGTCATATTATTCATGCATAAATACTTTTATTTAATTTTAAGACTGAGGACTTACGTATTTTTAGCTGAAAATGCAGTTGATAGCAGTTTAAATGCCTTTTTTTTTTCTTGACTAAGTGATAAAACTGCTGGTATTCTGGAGAGGAGCAAGATGACAGAACAGCTTGTTTGTTTCTGGTGTTTACTCACTCAGGACAGGGAAGGGTCTAAAGAAACATCTGGTGTCAGCTTTTTTCCACTGAGGGAAAAAAAAAAAAAGCCAGTAAGTTTTTTAGCCAGAAAAGTAAGTTCATGAGTCATGAAAATTTAGCTAGAAATCACAGAACTTAGAGATGGTGAGCACCAACAACATTCATTCCTATGCAATCCATAAGGGACAATGGTGTATTCTTAATCAGGTTTGGGTTTTTATTCTTAAATCCTGAATGTGTCTTAATTTACATTTCCAGCTGGGAAGAGAAGGTTGTGAGAAATTTAGGTGCAGAGGCCAGAGGGGAGAGAAGGGCAAGAGTCAGGCTGGCCACAACCGGGAGTTTACAGTGAGCCCAGAGTAATGAGGTGGCAGGGAAATTTCTTCCCCTCTAGCCGCCCTCTTCACTGTCTCTTTTCTTTTTTTTTTTCCCTCCCACTTTGAAAGAGGAGGGTTTCAGAGAGGCAAAAGGATACTCACTTTTTCCTCTCTCTGCCTCCTTGTTCACTGTTCTCCCTTAGTCCTCCTGCAGGTCATTCCAGGTTTCCCACATCCTTGGGGAAAGAGTATTAAAAGCCCTAAGGAAAAGCCCCCTTGCACCTCATAGTTGGACAAGAAAAGGAGGACCAGTCCAGAATCTACCATTACACCCTGTTCTTGGGGACACCCATGACCTTGCATTAAGGCCTCAGGGTGGTATGGTACGAAACTCCCTGAAGCAGATTCCTCATGCAAATTTTAATGGGGAAAAGTAAAGTGACCAATATGAAAAAAATATCTTGTTTTAAAACTCCCTCCCCTTCAATAACAAAACAACCTTGCTGGGAAATTCTGTGATCTAAATACAAGCTTAGCACCGTCCATCAAAGGGAGGATGTGAGCAGCACTTGTAAAAAGTTAATAACCTCCGCGGTGGGACAGGGCAGCGTGAAGGGAAAGTGCTGAGTAATGGCCAGGAGGAGCCTTTCATCTCCAAGTGAGCTCACTGACTGGAAATGTGATGTTCACTTCAGTTAACGGCAATTTTTTTATATCTTTTAAAATTACTATAGAGAAACAAACAAAAAGTCTCAAATCTATATTTTTTTCCTGACTTGACATTTTTGGGGCTGTTTTGGGCAGCTTGATAAGCTCAAAAAAAAAAGTTTGGTTTTCAAGCTAATACTAATCAGCCAGGGTAAATGCCAGTTTTTTTCCTTGGCACAAACAAAAGCCTGAAAATACAATGTTAGTGCATGTCTCAAAAACTAGAGAGCAAAAAAATAAGCCCCACACAGCTTTTTCTTTGTAGTTAATCTTCAGTGTTCAGAAAAAAAGTATGTCTTTACATGAGCTTAAAGTCTTCTAAATTCTTGAAAACTGTATCACCTTTAAAAACTGAGCACAAATGCCTACGTGCACAGACCATACACAAAGGGACCTAGTTAATTTTGGTGCCAAACAAGGCTGTGAAATACTTTGACTTAATTTTAAAGAAAAGCAAACAATGATTAGTGCTTGTGAAGGCACAAGCTGTGTCATAAAATGCACCCAGCAAACCATTTACATTGCAAAAAGTTGCCCCAACTGTTGTTTATATTGGAGGTAAGATTAGCACATTCATATCCTCTGGCTAGCAGATACCATCAGCTGCAATCACTTGCTGCCCATCAGTGACACTGAAGAAGAAGGGGATACTCTCAAAGCTGAGACATAGAGAAGAACTTTAAAAACAAAAAGCAGAGCTCAAGCCCACTGCATTGTTGAATGCAATCCAAAACTCAGTAACTGTTGAATTGGTACAAATCAGCATAAATCTACTGAACAAGGCTGAATTATATAAAATGAGAACCTAGTTTCTGATGTGTCCTGATTAATGCTGCTTTGCATTCATTAATGAAAAATGTCTGAAGTTGGTGTTCTGAAGGTCGCTCCAAAATATTTCTACTCTCAGTGTTTTAATCTACTTCCCATGCTCAAGGTCAGGCTAACCACTAAATCTAGCTAGAAGGAGCCCAGGCCACAATGGCAGTTAGGGAGGCATTTTGGTTTTATGCATTGTGACTCAACATTTTAGGAACCTATTGTGCTCTGCACCAAACTAATCCAGGACACTGGTGGTAGCTTTTAGTTCCCCTTTCTTTCCCAAAGGAAGTATTTTATGGCTGTGGTGGATTGATTGATCTGTCAAGCCACCTGCACTATCATTATGGTCTAAACAATAACCCAAATGGGTTTCTTCAGTTGCATGTTTCCTGGTAAAATATACCAGAACAATAAAAAAAGTACTCTTAACCTAAAATACTGGTCTACAGAATGGTCCAACCCTGAAACATACATTGTAATGGTCTTTTGAGCGTGTTACTGTGTTGCACATGCACAAGTTTGCAGCTGGGACAGGATGCAAGTGGATTTATAATGTAAAACTTTTAAAATACCATTTCAGATTTTTCTTACGCAACGTGATGGTTTTTTATTTCCCAAGGGAAAAAAACGAACCAACGAACCCTGCATGCTCAATGTTGAAGTTACACATCATACCGATCTCCATGTCCATTTAGAAATGGGGCAAACTTGGGAATATGTCCAGATTTCACAATTGGCTTCTGTTTTGTCACGAGACTGAGCTCTCGTTTGGAAACTTTCCAACATACAGATTCAGGCTCAAACCCTCCAGCCTGTGGTTCTCTCAGCAAAATAGAAACATTCATTAAGCACCAAGTGCCCCACTTCCAGCCTGGGATATACATCGAAGCTTCTCATTGAAGTATTGGTTCCCACAGTAGGACAGAGCCCTTTGGGGAGGTGTCAGTTGTCAGTAGTCAGTTGTCAGGATAATTCATTGCCTCAGGGGGAAATGTGAGTTGAGAAGCAACAGCCTTCTCCAGTTCAGAGGGGGTCAGCCACATCAAAGCAGAGATGCGTACCGGCCTCTGTGCAAAGAGGAGTGGCCACTGCTCTTGAAGTTGGCAGCTCTCCTTTTGCTGTACAGGCTAGGGAGTGGCAGGGGATGTGTTTGAAGACGTGGGGAAAATCTGGGATCATTCAAGCTAGAGCTGAGGAACAAAAGAGAAGGGTTCTGGCTCAGTGAGGCTGGATGGGTACATTTTGCTCAAATGGGTGGAAATCAGAGGGAAAGAATACAGTGGGGCATTGCTGCTTCACATTGCTGCTTCACATTGCTTTTGTGCTGATACAGTGCAATTCACTTCAACTTCTGGTTTACAGTGGAGTAGATAAGAAAGAGTAGATCCATCTTGCTGAGAGCTAAGGGCCATTCCATGGGTCCAAGCCTTGTTCCTCAGGACTGTGTGGTTTTACTTAGAACATATGTCTTTCCTACTTCTTGCATTTAGGGAATTTGGGAGTGAAAACAGCTTACTGAACTTTTTTTGTTTGTTTGTTTTGTTTTTAAAATCTAAGCAGAAGTTTACCAGCTGTGTGAAAACAAATGAGAGAGGGAGTGGACAGGCCTGGAGCTTCCAGGGAAGAGAACACAGTAATGGGAGAGAGCAGGGATCACTGGGATGGATGAGATAGGGCATGATCAGAAAGTTGCAAAGTTTAGTTCATTTCAGGTTTTAATAGCTGTTGATGTTCTGATTATTATTGTTTTACAGGTGGAAAAGTGATACCTCTTCTTCATCTTATACTTAAAAAACATATAAATTCTATACAAAGACATATGTCTCTGAATATATGTACTTGTATTTTTAAACTTATCATTTCTGTGCCCAGGATCTCTCATTTTAAACTGTGTAACACCAAGGAAGGAATTATCTGAAAATATTTCACTGCTACTGAGTGAGTAAACAACAGAAGATAGCCCTGTGTCTGACACTGCTCTGGCAAGGCAGGAAAAGTACAGATGGAATGGGAAAGAATTAAAAAAAAATGAAAAAGGGAAATACAGTTCAGAACATTAAAATGTATTTTGCATTTGATTTACATTGCAATCATGATTCATTTCAAGCTATGTTTTTGGACAGTCTTTGGAATACATTTGTAAGCCCATTAAGTCTGCAGCCAGATTTACAAGAGCAGCTGTAACATTGAATGGGCTGTAAATGTAACTTGCTTTGCTGTGTAATAGTGATTCTGCTGCACAGCTGGGTACAGCCCATTGAGAGGTGAACGCTCTGACTGGGTCATGTCACTAGAAAAGACTGCTGGACACTCCTGCTTATGTTCCTGTCCTCTGGAGTTTACTAGGACTCCCCATCTCTTCTTTTCCTCACCCTTGCCATGCTCTTTGAGTGCTCCCAAGTCAGGTTGAAATAAGTTCACCTGGGACACTGAGTTTAAGATGGACTTGCCTGGGTCTACCATGGCTAAAATGTGTGCAGGATGTAATTGCTTTGTAAGCAGACGACACAGGAAGGGTAAATGTGCAGCAGGCCAGGGTTTTGATCTGGAACATGCTGTGAAAAGGACATAGTGTGATGACATTTATCAGCACTGGGCATCTAGTTAACAACACTTTGAAATGAACAGGGTAAATAAAAACTCAAGCCTATTGTTTTAAGTGAAGTTGAAACAAATATATAAACCCGTCACACTGACTTTGTGTCTGTGCTTCAGGATATCCATAGCTGGGAGGTCTTTTTCATGAAATCTGATTATCTAACTGGCAAAGTTAGCCCACCAAATTAATTGCAGGTGGCTAACATGACACTGTCCGACCGTAAAATACTCTTAATCATTTTGCCAGCTGTGAAAGCATAGACAGGATACCACGGTGAGTTAACTTGCATAAGGAAACCAGGTGGTATGTTACACCTTCTCCTCAAGTTCCTATGTTAAAAAGCCACTTGTACATTTCCTTGCTGAAATACAGCAGGGAGAAAGCACTCCAACTGGATCTCCATGAGAGCAAAACCCATCAACAACCTTCTGAGCAGGTCAAAAGCAAAGCAAACTGGTGGCATGTTGTGTATATGTTATGCAAGTCAGTGCTTCTGGCTGTACCTGTTGTTGCTATTAGCCTATGGGACCGCCGTTCCCACAAATTTCACATGTATTAAACTTGATTAAAAACAACTAAAGGAGTATTTAACCCTCAAAGAATCCTTTCATTATGGAGAACACTGAGATGCTTGTTACTTTTACGCTTGATGAAGTGCATAGAAGACAGTTACTGAAATATGTTGCACTCTGGTGTGCAGCTCAGCTAACAAAATTTGCAGGGTTTTGTGAAATTTAATCTCAACTCCAAATCTAAAAAAACACAGCGGTTCTGCAAGTACTGATACTATCTTGACTAAAAGTATAAAAGAGACAAGCAGGCTGCAAATAGCCAAGGGGGCAGAAAATACCCTGTAGAAATTCTGTGTACCTTGGCAAAAATTCTGTCAGCTGTCTGATGTCTTCCAACTGAGAAGTGGAAGTTTCCAACCCCAGCTCAAATGTTGATATAGGAAGGTAACAGAGCAAATGAAGGAATGAATTGCTTAGAGTAAGACATTCACTAGAAAATAGTAAATAAATAAGATAGACAGAAATAACACAAAGCAGGACATTCTGCAAGTACCAACAACAACAATCCAACATTGTAGCAGAAGAATAATTAGCTCTTCAAAGAGTTTTAATAAAAACAAGTAATATAAAAAATAATAATAATTAGTCTTTCCCCAGGCAAAATACACATTGAAATTAGACCTGTAGATGAATTCAGTGTCTCCTGTGCTGGTACGTGCATGGGCTCAGTACCTCAAAAGACTACACTCATACCTATGTATCGCTGGTCAGAAGCTTGAAGTAGTTTTACATGTAGTTGCACTGGGAAAAGCCTATTTCTCAGTGTAATACTAGTCAGTTTGAGACTGGATTTTATGAAGTGTGTGGGTGGTGGTATGTGTCAAGTAGGTAATTTCCATTATCCTAATGTTCCTGCTGACTTAGGGTATACACATCTTGAATTCATTGAGTCCCATGTTGGTCTTTGAAAGAAAATTAAGGGAATCCTCTCCTAGCTTACAGATGCATACAATTCAAGGTTTAACAACAGCACAGACTCAGTTTCCTATTGCTACACAATACATTCAGACAAATGATGAAAATGCTCCGTATTACCCCAAACCATGGTGTAGCAACTACCTGCTTTAAGCTCCAGTAGCTCAAATGCCTGAAATAATACAGGTTTGTCGGGGAGAAGAGGTGAAATTAAAGATTCAATTGCCCAGTAAATGTAGCAGGAAAGGTTAAGATTGGCTAAGATGTGTGAGAACAGATGGAGAAAGCCTCAAAATCTTTAGTTACTCCATTATGGTGCTTGCATTTGTCTGAGCTATTGCTTGGGAATCAGTTAAGACTTAGGGAAAGAGCAGAGGGCATGGTTGATAGGAAATAGAGGTACCTCAGCTCATGTGCCTTCTGTTGCTTCCTATCCAATGTCTACAGTGTGAATCAAAATGAAAGACTGTGCTGAAAAAGATATGCATGCAAGTTAGACTGGCCTTGAGTGTTCATTGAGTTAACTCAAAACTTTATGTGGACCACAGTCTCTGAGACATGGGACACTCCAATGAATTGGAGACTGGGCAAAGAAATATCATCATCATGTTGTGGTCCCTCACTTCTTGTGCGACTCCTCACTGGCAGAGTCTGGGAAACCAAAATGTTCTTCACTTGCAATAAGCACTACTTAGCAACAACTAAAACATCAGTGTGTTATCAGAATGATTGTCACATTAAATCCAAAACACAGCACTATACCAACTACTAGGAAGGAAAAAAATCCTCTATCCCAGACAAAACCGGGACATATCATAAAAAGGAAGATGGAAAATGGTAAGTGAAAAAATAACTAACGTGTCTTTACTGGGAACAATTTTTGTCGAAATATTGAACAGCTTACTTTTATGTGAGAGTAGACGAGCTGGAATGCTATTTCTCAATTTGATGAGACTTGACTTAAAGACATTTCACAGGACAATGGTTTGAGCAAATTAAGGACCTACAATTCAAAGGAAGTGGTCAGGTGAACCATTATAAGGTTTATGGTTGGTGAAAATGTATAGACAACAGTTATACAACAACTTATTTTAAAAAAGGTGTTGCATTTCAAAGTAGGTATCTCATCAGGGGCAGAATTAAAGTATGTCTGGAACCCATTTTATATTTGTAGCATTTGAAAATCAGTCAAATGGTGGTTCACATGTTATTAAAACTTTAAGATATTACAATAGTGCCATAAAATTGAAATCCAAACTGGGCATCATTCAGCATCATCTTATAAAATATTCCTAAAATCTTAGAATTCCTTTGGAGGAAAACTGATTTCACTGAACATTTATATGCACAGAGTCTGTTTTTATGGAGTTGCAAAACACCTTCAGATCTTTAAGTGGAAAATAACTTCTGAGGGGTCTTATTCTTACCAGAACTGAGTTAAGTGTAAATGCACTTCACAGGGACTCAATGTTTCTTAAATGGAGAGTTGATTATGCTTCTGCTAAATAGTCAAACATAATTCGGGTTGAATTTAAGAAGAAGGAATTAAACAGCAAAATGATAGCCATTAGGGATGAAAAAAAAACCTTTTCAGTGCTCTTCAGCCTGGTGTCAGCTCATGGCTGGAAGTTACATGCAGAACTGCAAAAGTTACAAGCTCAGCTCTGCCTCCTGGTCTAGTCTTTAACTTGTTTCCTCTGACCACAAACAGTTCTTGTCAGTTGTGGGCTGGAAACTACTTTTCTAAAGTATTCTGTTTCTCTGTAAGTAATATAAGACTGCTTCTTCTCGCATTTAGTGTTTGTATGTTCCTGTTTGTAATGAGTTGTGGCTTGCCTGAATTCTACTGTTTCTATGACCATAATAATATATATAGGACAATCCATGGGGGAGGCCTCCTCTGCTCTTGGATAGACTTACTGTGGCGTAAGAATGACTTTTTTGGCTTTGATTCCAAATAACACAGGCTTAAAAGAAAAAACCAAAACAGGTGTGCTTGAGTAAACTCCCAGGAGTTTCATTGATCTAATTGATTAAAATAAACGACTTAGCATATACTAAATAAACTGACATGTGTAGACAAGGCTTTAAAATATGCAGCCCCTCCCTTTCAGAGGTTTGGCAGCAGCAGTAAAGGACGATGCCAGCTGGATTACAATCTATGTGTATCAGGGCAAAGACAGAAAGTGTCTTTCTGATGTAGCTGTAACTCTTGAAGAAGTAAATATCCCTGGCTATTGGCTGTTGTTGTTGCCTGCACAACTGGAGTCTTACAAGGGACTGAGAGTGCTATTTGCCTCAAATACTTCATCTGCAGATCCATGGTTTGCATTAACCTGGCTGATCTCATACTGAAGCAGGTGAGAATGCAAAGCATAAAATCCCCTATGGCTGCAAGTCTAACAGTGGGAGCATCTTGCATGCCTCAGCTATTTTGAAATCGATCTGAAGTACCTGGCATGTAAAGGCAGTCTAGATGCTTGTCTTTTAGAACACATTATTATCCTAGGCAAGTCGTTTTAATAGCTTGCCTCAAACAAAGAGTTAAATGCAACTCTGCTATTGTTTTGTAGCCTAAGTGGATCTAAGGAATGATCCATTTTCTGCTTATCTTCTTTACTTGGATGAGCAAAAGTCTCTGCATCCCTAGCTGTAGACAAGAGGAGAAATCAAGATCAAAACATTTAATATGCATTAAACTCCAGATCCAGTACTAGATATCTTCAAACTGCTTATGCCAATGGATTCAATGTTGCTGAGCCAAAAGGATTTTTTTTCCCAATTATTTTAAATGCAGAATATTTGACAAATGCATCACTTTACCATCAGCCTTATCTGCCTTGAAAAACATCTGTTTGTTGTTATGCAGCCATGTTTTGGGAAACCCAACCCTTCAGAGCAGAGGAATACCACCTCCATTCATACTTTAGGGGCAATTCAATTAAAATGAGTGTTAACTACTGGAATTTATGGAGTGTTTCCTGCCTAATCTTATGAAACATAATGTGTAATTGCTATAGGTGGTTAAGGCTTTAGTTTTATACCTGCTTGGCTGTGCTGATTTAAACATAGAAGTAACAAATTAGATTTAAGGAAGTGGCTGGAAAACAAAGGAATGCAGGTGTCCCATGCAGTGATGCTGAGTTTCCTGGGGCTTTGCTTATTAGCACGTAGTGTATCATCCAAAAGTCACAGGCAGAAAACCACAAAGATAAAATGTTTTTGTTTTATTTCAACACCAGGTTGAGCAGAAAACTGCATACAGTGCTTGGGAAGCTAAAGTCAATGCCAGATATATTTCCAAATGACTCCATCACTCGTTAAGTGTTTAAAAAAAACCCAAACCAAACAAAAGGTATGGAGTGATCGATCGTGTGTGCAGAACACGCTCTAGCAGATCAGCACTCTCCCCAACATTTACTAACATGCTGCAGCAATGTATTACTGAAGAGCTCATTTCTGCTGACAGATTCTTTCCACCACAATTACAGAAAGAATAATGGCTGAGAAACAACACCCATATGTCCCCATTAACTTTGCAATCTGCCTAATCTGTGTACTTACAAAGACCTCATCACATCTCAGATATTATAGTGATAACAGGATAGATTAGACAGACTTCAAAGCTGTAAGAAAAATATGAATGTTGATTCCCAGCCATGATTAACTTGGCCAGAACCTCGGTCTCCTTTAATTTAATTAAGAACATAAGGAGCAATCAGATCAGTGACAAAGCAAGAGAGGGGCCAAGCTGGCAGCTGTGGACAACACGCGCTACCTCACAGGTATCCACACATGTGTGAGATCTTTCCTGCTGCCTGGGGAGCACACTCTGCCTGGGGCATGCGGGTGAATCATCCTCCATGGAAGTGTTTTAATCACATGTGCAAGGAACACTCCTATGCAACTGATTACATTGTGTGTTTTAGTCAGCAACCGAATTAAGCCAAATGACCATCAATTCATTCATTACTAGAAGGAAAGATTAATAATTATAAAAATTGCAATCAATGAAGCTGGCAGCTGCCTGTGTGCATGCATTCTTGTTTCAGTATGTATAAAGCAGCTGATCAGTCAGCAAAAGAGTAGTAAACAGCTTCTAGCGGCCCAAAAGGCAAGAGCATGCCCTGCGGCAACTGCACCCAGCATAACGCGCTGGAAGTTCATGCTTTTTCCCCAGGAGTAACCGGCTCATGTGCCAATGCCTCCAGGTACAGTAGACAGAGCAATGCTCATCTGACCACAGAGACGTGGCACATGCAGTAAGACAGCACAGTTACAGCTTACTTATGCTTCTTTTGGTGATGAAACCGCTTTTACTCCCCCCACTGTTGCCAGGACCAGATGTCTCGCTTGGACACCCAACTCGTGTGTTCCTGGCAAGTATGGGTTTGCTGTACGTACAGCATGTTCTGTTTTACAGCTTGGGTACATCATATATACAAAAACTGTGCATCTGTCAGGCACTGGAACTGCTTCATAGGGGGATATGCAGTCATTCAATCAACGGCCTGCTCTTTGTTCAGCTAAGAACAGCCCAAGGAAAATAGGTGCTGGTAGCATGAGGCAGGTGTTTTGGCTCTGGGCTATGTAAAGTCCTGTGTGAAGCAGAGACAATGCATGTCCAGAGAAGCACTTACAATTATCCCAGTTGCATTTTCCTGGAGTAGATGGTATGTGCTCAGTATCTTCTTCTAGTGCCTGCAGGAGGGCAACTTCTTACGAGGTGTTCATGATTGTATGAGCACATCTTGATTAGGCTTTTAGTGTGTGAGAAGTTATTTGTATTTAATTCCTACCTAAAAAAACAAGCATGTAACTGTGTAGAGTTGCTTTTATTCTGAAGACACAGTCTTAATGGAGGCTTCCCACCAGCTTGAAATCTTGGTGATTCTCCTGGGTGTCTGTGTGTACATGCCCCTAGTTTACCTAGAAGGCAATCCTGAACAGTTTAAGGTACAGATACATTTAAAAGCTGCTTTGAGCAGCCTAGGGCCTGAGTTTACATCATCTTAGTCATCATACATTGTCTGTCCATGTTTCTTCTCTCACCCTGTGGCAAATGCAATGTAACTAATGACTCTAATGCTGCAAGATAAGCTACCTCACACTTACTGCAAAGCAAGGATTTCCCCAAGGCAGTGCTTATGGACTGTCTGAAGTGCTGTAAATTCACATCGTGGCTTATCTTAAGGTAAATCATGCAAGATTGAACTGAAATGTATCTGGCACAGATCGATATAAAAGTGTCATGTTTCTCTGCCAGTTTGATTAAAACAATTTATTATCACAATTTAAGTGGAGCTTTCTTCTTTGTTCAAGCTAGTAAACAGGAGTTCCATTTTTACAGTTATGGGCATAATTTCCTAAGAAACGTAAATCAAAACAAACAACAAAAAAATAACATGCTATGATAGGTTAAATCACAATGATTTTTGTTACATCAGATAAACTTTCTTGTGTAGTCAAGGCCTTCACAGTGCATATGTTTTTACATTGATGTAAACCTGGATTGTATCTGTTTAGCTTTTGTCTTGGAGAGTGATTTTCATGGATAAAAGTACCCAAAGAGAACTCCACAGTGAGTCAAATGGATCATTTTTTAAAAACAACTGTGATTCAATTCCAATCTCATACTTGGTTTACATTTAAGTTCCAGGACATAAGCATGGTAAGAGCTACACAGATACCCCTTTTAGGTGGTTTTATTTGAACTTTATCTTGGCTTGAACCTAGCACCACAAATTTTGCACCCAAACATTTCATCTCCTTACACGACAAGTTCAGCCAGATGGCGGGTCAGAGCATTAACCATCCGCTTCCCCTCCTCCCCCTATCTGCAGGAAAAGTTGCCAGCAAGTCTCCTTGGTGGTCTCTTTAAAAAAGAAAAGATCAAGTATACACAGAGCTGGTTATAAAAATAATAAGGAAAAAGAATCTCTGCCTGCAGCATTGCTGCAGCATGCAGGTTCAACACTTAAGAAATTATCCTATTTGCCAGGATTATGTCATAAGAAATGGACTATTATGGTCCTAGGACCTAGAAAGGAATATAAACAGATAAAGTTATATCAACCCTTGCATGGTGGGGAATTGAGGATAGATGTGCTAAATGGAGGATGTTGAATTGATGGCTGGGAGAAAAGGCATGGCAGCAGCTGGGACTCTTGCAAGGACTGTACTTCTACCACTGCCAAAGCATGGTCATATGCACAAAGTGCTGGACTCACTCACTGGAGCAAGCCAGTGTTCCTTACTTGGCATCAGCTGGGGTAAGACTCATCTGACCAAGTGTGAGCATGTACAAAAGTCAGCATTCAGTAAAGGCTAAACCTATATCTTCTCTCAGGTGGTTTTCGTTTGGTGGCTGTTTCTGCTTTGAGCAGGAGGTTAGACTAGATGATCTCCTGAGGCCCTTTCAACCTGAGTTACACTATGATGGCCTGAACTGATCACTGAACCTCCCTCCATGTTCAGCAAAGAGAAACAAGCAACTGCAGAGAACAAAGTCTGTCACTCTATGATGTAAACATGAAATAGACGTTTTATGTATTGTGAAACAGTACTTTTAAATCTCTGTTATCAAGGGGTTCATTTTTCTTGAAATTAGTCCTCTCCTATGGTCTTGACAGACTTTCTGGTTTGGTACTATCTTCTAATACATCTCACAGTGCTGTCATGGTTATCCAAGTTGTCGGCAGAAACCATGCCAGCACCAACTCATGCTGGCAAGATGCTGCACAATTTTTCTGGAAAAAAATAAAGAATGAGGGTAGACAGTAATAAGCAGTGACCTGCAGCATCAACCCTCTATGTGGGTTCAGCCTATAAACTACATTCGTTAAAAAGAATCAGCCTAAGAGCACTTTTGGAGAGCAGATATAAGCCACAAGCTTGTAATTAATTAAGAACAAGCAGCCTACTTCATCTATTTTTAGCCACATTCACCTCAGTTCTTCATGGCTACAGTGTTATATGTGTCTCCAGAGTGCTGTAGGGTCAAGGCATACTTAATAGGGATGATTTCCCTCCTAGAAACTGTAAAATAAATAATTATATGGGCAGAGAAACTTGCAAAATCTAATTTCCTGTGATTCACTTCCTAGATGTCATTCTTGCGCTCGCTCTTTGTGTGGATTTTGTAACCTCTAATAATGTGACTGATAGTGTTACGTTCCAGACATCACTCTCTCAGGTAGTACAAAGCAATGCTGAAACTTGTCAGAAGCAGCCAGAAAAGGGGTTTGTCATAAGAGCTTCCTGTCTACAGGGTATGTAGATGGAAGCAAAATCAAAGTAGATTGCTACCAGGTGCAAGACATGCCAACAAGGGTGCTATAAAAAGAAGCTGTGGAAGTATTAATGCAATGGGTCGTAGATCCTGAGCGCTGTGACTACAGCAGGTCTTGATTCCTTGATCGTGAGGGCTCTTACCTCCTGGACGTGACCAAAGGAATTAGAAAACCTGTGCAGTTTCTCAATTGAAGATGGGGGGGTTGGGGGGGAAGAGAGAAAGATGTTGCAGAACTAGTGATATCTATTGATCTCTTAAGAGTAAGATCCCATGTGTATGACATCCATTAAAGGATGACCTGACCTACATTGTTCTCCTCAGTGAGGCATTGATAGCTTACCTTTAATATAGTTAAAAATCCAATAATCCAGGGACTGTTCTCCAATCTTGGGACCAGTTGATGACAGAGATTACACTTAAACTCTTTATCTCCCAAACCAGGCTGGTTCCTGCTCCATGACTCTCTCTTATCTGTGTCCAACATTGGTGCACAATTATCCAATTTATGGCAAAAACATGGCATGAGCCATGCTTAAATTTGAACAGTACAAAATATTATCATGTACCAAAACAGGTATGTGGCCTGGGTCTCATTTATTTAGTGTTAAATTCAGCTACAAGGCCATTTTCCTTTATGTAGTCAAGATAACTTCAATAAATTTTAGGGTTATTCTAGGGTACATTTGGACTTCTTTGTGAGAGATAGAATGTTTTATTATCTAAAATACTGTATCTGGAAGAAGCAGCAACTCTTTAGGGCACCCATCCATCCATCCATCCATCCAGTGTGAAATTGAAGAAACAAACCTAGGCCAAGTGAAAATTGGGAGAAAAAATGCACTACATTTAATTGTATTAACTCCAGAGTAAAGTGGCATTTTCAACAAAGTCTCAGTAGTACCAAATCTCGTCATCAGCTTTCAGTGTATTTTGTCTCCTCTTCAGCATCTTATCTCTTGCTAAGAATAAAATCCAGATCAAATTTTCTAACAGACAGATTCACAACAGCTTGTGTATTGGGGCACATTTGGCAGTATGTGTCTGACAAGATTTTTTCCGCCTCCCAGAAAAGTTCTGCTAAATATTCATGTATTTCCCATTGAAAGAAACCTGATTCTTGGCCAAACCAAAGCTTGCAAGCAGACAGAACAGGAGGGCTCCTTCCTTCCCGTTGCACCTCTGCTCTACGTGGGTTTTGCTTCACACCTGGTTTCTGCAAACACTCTCAGACCCAAACTACTCTAACTCTGGAAATGGGCTATAACCTGAGGTATCTTTGATTCACTGCAAGTTTTTAAAGATTGTTTTTCAACTTTTATGTAGAATTTATATTTTGTGGGTGTTTCTTATAGTGTTCAGCATCATCTGTGTATCAGAGGTGGCTGAAAAATATTGTTTTTAAAAAAAGTTCAAAATAAAGCATGATTTTTTTTTCTTTTAATGTTTTCCTCTTTTGACATAAATCTCACAATTATATTCACTATTAATGAAAAATAGCAAATAGTTTTTAAGAATTTGGTTTAAGAACAGGTTCATTAAAACCTGGTTTTTAATTGTGTTTTCTACCAAAATCTTTTTTACACAGCTGTAAACATGATGAGGAGAGGCACGCAGAGTCACAGGAAGAGCTCTGATTTTTTTTGGGTACTCAGTATCAGCTGCTGATGAGCTATTTGTGGCTGGGGTCAGGGCGGATGTGTGGGGAACAGAGCTTCTGTGCTGGTGAGAGCTGTCATTAGGAAGCAACCTGTCAGCACCTGCTTCAAAAAGGATGACAGGAGAATATGTGTTAGAAGAGACCTCAGAGGTCTCTAAGCCAATCTCCTGCTTAAAGCATGGGCAGATCTGAGGTCAAATCAGATGTCTTAGGACTTTATCTAGTGTAGTCCTGAAAGCCTTCCAGAATGGAGACTGCACTGTCTCTACTGGCAGCCTGCATCAATCCCTGACTGTCCTCATAGTGAAGAAGTCCCTGTTTATACCCAAACCTCTCCCTTAGCTTAAACTCGTGGTCTTTCATCTTCCCACCAAGCAGCACTGTGAAGAGTTTGGCTCCATCTTCTTGGTGATCTCTCTATAGGTATTGGAGATGATGGTAGGTGTCCTCCCACCAAAGCTACCCCTTCTCCAGCTTAATCAGACCAGGTCTCTCAGCCTTTCCAGTCTAGTTCAAGCCATCATGCTGACCCTGCACTGAAATTGCCCCAGTTTATCAACGACTTCCTTGTACTAGGGAACTCAAGACCAGGCACAGTATCCAGATATAGGGTAACAAGCACTGGCTGAGTGCTGAGAAGCTGTCTCCTAAGTAACTACATGTGATGAGCCTGTCACAATCTGAGGGATGTGAGGCTGCTGCTTATAACCTTGAGTTACAGAAAATACATAAAATCACTTCAGCTGTGCCAGGGCAAAGCGGGCATGAAAAATAGCAGTAATGAGGAGTAGTAGAATGTCACATACGTGTTATTTGCTTCCCCAGCTAAGGAGGGTAGTAACCTCCAGTGGTCAGGAAGGCTGGAAATTACCAGCCTTCATCTAAAGTACTTTGGCCATAAACTTCAAATTACTTCCCAAAAGGAGGCTGGATTGCTGTTCCTGCTTTATGAATCAAGAAGCTGAGGAATAAGGGAAGGCATAGTTGTGACTAAAATCAGCTAGCAGCTCCCGGCAGAGACAAGCAGAGACCCCCAGTGCTACCCATAGACTGTGCTGCCCTTCAGAGTCTGGATCAGTCCCTGCATCCTCCGGGCACACATTCCCTGGGTGCTCTGCTACAGCATGGCAAATTCCTGCCTGGATATCAGGCTGGTGACATGACAACAACAGCCTTAAAACCTTGTGATCTATGGCTTCAGAGCAGAAGTGCTGATCAGAAATACCAGCAATTAGTCATAATCTTATCAAAAATATTTTATTTATGAAAGTAACAATTATACTATACAACCTATATTGGAAGTACATTGAATAATTGCTAGAATAAATACGGGCAATTACTTCAATCTTTTTATAGAATGAGAGGATTTATTTGACTTTTGAATGTTAACCCAAGATTTAACTTACATCATAAATAGTTAAAAGGCATAGTCAAGGGTAGGGTTTTTTTTTTAAGTTTTACTGTTTCTTTTGCTTTTTTTTTTAATACTGTTCTATTTTGTAATCAACATGAATAAACTCTCCAATCATTAACATAATATTAGTATGACTTTCAAGCAATCATGTACCTCAAGATAATCAGACAAACAAGGTAGTGTGTGTGCAGTTCATTCTACAGCAGAATCTATTCATGTTTGCATAAAAAAAGAGAAGCTGAAAATGCTTCTAAGTTCTTTAAGCATCATATGCTGATTTCTGCTTTACCACAGTGCTTTTAATACCAGAATCTAAAAAAGGGCATGTATCTGCATGCAGCTGGCTTTCTCTTGCTCTTTATATTAGGGCTCAGTGTCACATTCCTTTGGCTGGTGAAGTACTGCAGAATTCAGTCCTGAATATTATTTCTCAAAACCATGGTCCAAAATAAATGTCCAAGACTGATTTTTAGGCACCAAGGAAGTGATGTATTTGCTAAGGCTTGATGTTTTCTGATTAAAAATTGGCTTCTTTTCTGGTAGATATACTGTAGTCAAACATAAGCTATTGGACTCAGTACTGGGGTCTGTATCACACTGAATGTCAGAGAAGCTGACGTTTGTGTTTCTGAAAGCTGTGTGAAGGGCATTGCAAAAGTTTTATAAGTAAGACACCAACGTTTTGAAAGTGTTGATAAATATTCCTTCCATGGTTTTGTTTTTTTTTTAAATTCCAAAATCTGGACTAAATGCTTGGTACCAGCAGACTATGTACAGTTACAACCATCAGTGAAGTCAACAGTAGTTTTGGGTGTCTGATATTTCTCCAGATGAGAAGTTTCTGACTCAGGTCCTGCACAAAATCAGTGGGAGCTTTTCTATAGCAATGTCTTTTCCAATGGCATGGAGGCCTGCCTTGCCTTATGGCTATTGCACATGCCAGGGATATTATGCTCTCAGTGTTATCCAAAACAAGACCCAAAATTGCACGTATCTACCCCTTTGGCCTTTTTTTTTTTTTAACTCACAAATATGTATGTATTAAAAAACGTTAATGTTGGGCCTTTCCTAATTAATATCTTCAAAAAGCACATTCAAAGAGTTTTCTTTTCACAGAAATAACCATTCATCAGTTGCAAAAATGCAGAGAGACTTTTTATTCTTTCTGTTGTGAATAACATCAATTCAGCACAAATTTCGGGGGAGAAAGTATGATTTTTTTTCTTCCCTAAATGTATTAAAAAAGGCTAAAGAACAAAATGTTGGGGAGGCAGCTTTTTTTTGGCAGATAGTAAAATATAAAATATGTGATTTAAAAAAAAAAGTTGGTTTAAAAATACACACACACAAATAATACAATAATATAAAAATACAGCTCAGCCAATGGCCTCTTAAAATTTACCTTTGGCATTACATTTGGCAGCCTAACACAACAGACCCTTCCTATGAACAGAACTATAAAAAAACGAGAAGTTCATAAATTAGGTTGCAAGGGGTTGTAAGATCCTTTTCCCGATTCTTCAAACTCCTTTCTTTCCTGTTCACACACATAAGCATGACCAGTGAGGTATATAGAACATAACACTGTCATTCATATGCACAATGGAAAAGTGCATAAACATAGAAGTTCTCCCATTTCTCTTGTGAACAGGTCGAAACTGTGTGGTTTGTATCTTCCCCCCTCACCTTGGAAAAAGAACCATTTTTTATGTTAGTTGTTTTTTTTCTTTCTTTTCTTACTTTGGCAGGATGAAAATGAACCCAGAGGAATACAAATGTCCTATTCCCAGCAGCAATGATCCATTTCCCTTGGCAATATTCGTCTGATGCCACAGATACTACAAGGTCCTTGGGTTGCTTTACAACTCTCTGGGTAACTCCCCATGGAAACATCATACGTCTAGCACCATGTCATAGTGTTGCTCTTTCTTCCGCCTGCCACATTTGGTGATAAGAACCAAGTACAAAGTCAAAAGCATAATCCAGTAACATGCATAGATTATTGTGCCAATGATGAGAACTGTCTGTTTTGATTCAGAAAATGGCTTTTTTGATTCCTTGTAGATAGTGAAAATTACGCCACCTAGAAGGATTGTAAACCAAATGGAGACTGGAATGAGTCCTATAAAATTAACTACAATGGTTTTTCTTCCTGATGTGCCCCACCCTGCTTTGTTTATCGTGGCAATAGCAAACATCTTTGCTGGCAGTAAACTTGACATGTACAACACTGAGTAGAGTGACATGAAAACCATGACAATGTTGCCCCTAAGGAAGCTGGCAAAGGAAGACTTTATCAGGCCTACTAACTGAACTGTCAACAAGAAGAGGAGGATGTTCCAGATTTTTCCCCTGTAGAAGAGCTGAATGACTGTGGCGATAAGGAAGAAAGGAAAGAATCCAGTGATTACAGCTTCATAGGTCATCCACAAATGGTGCTTGTGGAACCACATTGCATTATAAAGCCACTCTCTAAAGTAGGATTTACTCCAGCGGGTTTGCTGATTCAACCACCTGAGATACTCTATTGGTGTTTCGGTAAGGCACTTGGATCTAGCTGTGTATTTTGTTGCATAGCCCAGACTTAGCACTCTGTTAGTTAGATGCCTGTCATCTCCAAAGCTGCACTGTGAGCCCATAAATTCTTGATTGTACCAGTCTTCCACAAATTCATGGAGTAAAGAGTTTCTGTACATTCCAAGAGGTCCGCTGATGCACTGTACACAGCCGAAATAGGACTGACAGGCTCTTTCAATGTTAAATGCCATCCAGTATCTCACGCTGCTCAGAAAGGAGATCCAGGAATCGTATTTGTTCAAAATCTGCAAAATAAAAATGTGTTCATTTTAGAGGAGCTCTTGAGATGGAAAATACACACATTGGATCAATAAGGAATTTGCAGAGACCACAGCATCATTAGGTGAAATACATGGGGAACCTCACTCCTGTGTGCAGCTCACTATGAATCCAGGAATTACCTATACAGTCCAGGAAGGGTGAGAAGAAGCCTTCAAAAGTCTGTTCCACCAAAATATTTTTTCTTTACAACTTTTCCTATTCTCCACCAGGAAACTTCTTTTCTGGGTTGTTTTCCCTTTCCCTTCAGCCCCAGTAAAGGACCTGAGAGGAAATGGTGGAGTCCCAGATGTGCCCTCCTGCTTCTGTGTCCTCCATACACATCTTTGGGACTCACAGGACTTCTGGACTTTCTAAAGCTAAGCCAGAGCATCAAAAAGGATAAACATATGGTCCTTGGCCTACATTTTTGGTATCATAAGGCTAGCCCTCCAGATCTGACCCTCGTATGTATCCCCATATCTGACATTAGACCCTCTGAGAAATAACTTATTCTGTCTTTGCAGTACCAATCCTATTAAATTGCTCCAAGACATGTTGTGTTATGCCAGCAGTCTTGCTTTGGATCACATAAAGGGCTCAGTCTTTCTCTTCTGTATCCTTAAAAGCTCACCTGAAGCTCAGAGTGAAGCCAGGACTCTGAACACTCAAACAAGGTGTAAGCATGTGCAGATGCCCAAGTCCATGTCATCACATCCAGGTTCTCAGCATACACACCCAACTGGCAAATGTAAGCAAGGAAGTGTGTAGCCGAGTGGCTACGCCAGTTCTATACTGATGATCTTCTCAGCAAGGGGATTTTCAGGGGAATCTGTCCTTCTATAACTAGGAGGCATTTCCTTGTGACTAGAAAATTAGTCTTTTGCTCTGACAGTCCTAATTTCTGTCCGATTTGAAGGCCAAGGGCCAATTTTGTCTCTGTTTCAGTTCAATTCCAGAACATTTGAGAAGAAACAAGGCTCAGCCATAGGTTCAAGGTTGGCTGAAGGGTATTTGGTGTATGCTGGAAAGTCAATTGAGTAAAAAACCCAACATTAAAGCTTTCACTCTGCCACTTTTCCTCCCAGAGTAGACATGTCCTTCCCACCTCTCTCTGCAGATGCTTATGAACCTTCATTGTCATAGCTGAACCTGTACTATCTCTCTCCAGTTGTACTCACACATGCCTGGAATCTCACATGTGCAGAGTGAGCACAATGCCTGGTTTGTGGTCAGTCCAGAGCTGTAGAGATATTCAGGCTTCTGTGGGAATTGTAATTTCTGGATTTGAGACACATGCCTGAAATGCTTCTGACTACCACGGCGTTCATTAGTCAGTGTTGGCCCATATAGATGAACCGTTCTCCCGTCTCACATAAATGCCCAACTGAGTACAGGAGATTGATCCCAAGGCCAACTGAAATATTCATATGCATTTTTCTTTAAAAATTGCAGCAGAACCAATTGTGTGTGTCAAAAGAATGGAACAGCCTTTTGCTGTTGGCATTGTTGGAAAATCTAACAGAAGTGGAGCTGAGCTGACTTGGGAGTTTTCCATTGTCTTGCCTGATAGAGATGCAGAGGAAATACAACAATACACAGAGTGCATAGAGCAGTCCATTTCAAAAGGGCTTTTATTCCTTACAATCTTGGATGCCAGTAGTAACATAATTGAAGTGCTTGGGGTGCTGAACTTGGCTTTGGGAGCCTTGTTCTCAGTTCCCTGCTCCCCTATAGTTTTTCTTTGGTACTCTGAGCAAGCAGTTATAACCAGAGACTCAAAGATGCCACAACAGTCCTGACAATGCCAGTGCCTCACTTTTCAGGTATGTGGGGCAGAATACTATTTGTTGGCTTCCTATGAGTGCTTAAACCACACAGGGATCACATCCAAGACTAAGAGTTTCAACAGACAGAAAGGTTAAGATATCCGAAAAGCCTCTGTAACAGTATCACAGTATATCCAACACTATCCCAGGCAGGGAAATCTGGTGCAGTGCAAACAGTTGCTGAAATTCCTCTGTTAATATGAAAATTGTTGTACTCACCTGCACATCACCTCCAACTCCTCCAACCATTGGATCTTCTTCTAAGACCTTGACCATCTCCACTGATGAGGCTGGATCAAGCATTGTATCTGAATCACAGACCTACAAGTGAGATAAAACAAGAACAGAAGTGAGTTAAGGAACATACTAGAGAAGAAAGTAAAAATCATATGAGTGACTGTAGTGACTCTAAATGCCTATTCTCTTGAATGCAATTAAATCTCACTTCGGAGTCTGCATTGATACTTCTGTTAAAGGTCATTTGTATCAAGCAACAAGGAATGGTGTTGAACATGGTGCTTATTAGGTCTGTGAATGTGAATAATTCTCTTCTGTATCATTTGTGTTTGTTTTGCTGGCACACTGGGCTGACTTCTTCAAATAAGACATGCTTTTAAAGATGGGGCACTGCAGAGCAAGGCAAATCTTGTGGGTGTGTGGCAGACTCCTGCTGAGCCCTGACAGAGGGTTTTCCAGCATCAGCTGCATGGTTGGAGCACCCCAGGCCAATGTTTCTCACTGCCATATGAGGCAAAGAGCGAGGAGTTAAATTCCAGACACTTGTTATAAGAAAAGAAAAAGTCACCTAGGAGTCTGGGAAGAAACCTAATAGTTGTTTCACTTGCAGAAGGCTTTAGCAATTCATGCAATGTATTTTGGATTCCAGAACCAAAAAAAAAAAATTAATTTTAGATGCATCGTGTGCTATTAGTAGTGCAGAGATTTGACATTTGATATACAGAAATTATTTGCTATTTTCCTCTGGCATTCTTATTAAGAACACATAAGGCCAGAAGGAGCAAGTCCCGAAGTGCAGTATTCCAGGAGACCAGGGCAGAAATAGATGGCATATACAAGGCGTTTCAGCCATGCAAACACTTCTAGTCAACTAAATGTTGTGTACATTAGGAATTGGCTTTCCCCTGGAGAGTAGGAGGAGGGCTCAGACAGGTTGGCCAGTCTGCGAGTCAGCTGGCATTGCTCTCATTTGCTCAGAGGAGAACACGGGTTGCAGCCTGTTCAAACAAGTGGGTGCCTCCTCGTCACAGCTGCTGCTGAATGCAGTGCCCTCATTACATGTAAACTCATTTTGCAGACACTTAGAAACTGTAGCAGAGGAAGCTGTCCCCAAAACACCTCTCTGGCTGACAGAATTCTGCCCTACAAATTCTCTTATTGCTTCCAGTTTATCCCCATCTCAGATGCAGACAGTAGTAGAAAAAGCCGTAGCTCTGCATGAACAACAGATTAAGTCAGGTTCTGGTGAGGTTTCATTCTCAGAATATTAATTTTAGAGTCTTTCTGTGCAACTTTTCCATTCACCTTAAGCCCTTTCACTGCAGGAGAGTGGAAACCTTCATGTCTTGTCTGGCAAGGGGAGGAGAGCATTTTGGGGCTCTGCTATGGACCAGACTCGAACAGAAATTTTAGCTGCGATAGTCGAGCAGCATAGCTTGGGATGCAGCTGACTGTCTGTCAACATGCTCCCCTTCATGCTCACTCAGAGAGAGGTTAGAGGTGAAAGGTGATGAAAGCTCTCATATTTTCACCAGGAGAAAAACCACAAGAACCTCCAGCATCCCAGTAAAGCACACCAAAGTCTGCCCAGCCAAGAGTGGCCCAGCATACCCCAAGAAGCTATTTGCCGTCTTTCCGCATAAGGGCTAAGTGACCTAGACATTACTGCCTTGGGTCACAGAATTGCATGAAAGAGACATTCGACCTTCAGTGAGCTGTTTAGATGCTCATTATAACTGGTGGTGACTTAACCACACTGCTCTGAAAAGTTCAGGCTGAGTTGGAGTGTCCACACAGGCAGCTTCAACAAGCCAAGATGAATTGCACCCTGGCTGCCCTGACCAGCTCTGCATGGATGATACCTGCCAGTTTAACTCCTCTACCTGATTGCTTGCACCCTCCTAATCTCCTCCAGGAAGGAAATAAGCCTTCACAGCAGTTTCAGATATTTAATGAGATACCACTAATGAGCAATAGCTTGTTACCTGATTTGGTCTGACTGTTTGTGATTGCCTGTCCATAACTCCAAGGTGTTTTTAAGAACCATAAGGCCCACAATTTCAGTGGTGGACACTGGTGCTGACTGGTCTACTTTGTTCAGTGCTTGATCATCAGTGTAAATTTCTCAGCCTTTAAAATGTCAGGCCTGTTTAATTTATCCTGGGTAGCCCCAAAAAAACATTTGAAATATCTCCACCTTCATTAATTCATAAAACAGAGTCACATTTCAGCTGCATTGCATCACGACTATGCAGTAGTTGGGGCTACCAAGGTGCTGCATTTCTATTACATATATGACTGTGGCATCAATCATTACTGCAGCCTTTGGTGGCTGCTTACAGCAGCATTACAATCTGACACTTTCATTGGGACTTCTGAGACAGATCAGCACTGTTAATTGACTGAAAGACCAGAAATACTTCATCCATTTTCTCAGTTTATGCTATGACTGTTGAAATAGAAACACTTTTTCCAGGTTCTCTGAACCAATGCAAGAGCTGGACTGAGAGAGGAAACTTGCAATGAATATGTTTCCTCTCTGTCTTCTCTCTCTGCAATCTGATACTTCTGTGTGAAGTGATTATAAAACCATACTAATACAGAAAACCAGCACTTTTATCCCATCATAGTCCCTCGCAGCACAGAATCAAAGTGCAGACAACAGAGAGCTTAAGCCCATTGTTTCAGAGAACAAATCAGTTTCAGTTTTGGAAGTAGTAGGGGACAGATTTTAAATTTTTGCCTTACTCTCCCAGCTCCAATAACAGAGCAGTCCTCAGCACTCTTCAGCTCCTGCCCCTCCTGTGCATGGAGGACTCACTGCTACCAGCAGCCTCTCTGCATGCCTGGGACACTGTGCTCAGGGATGCTGTGCTGAGCATAAACACACACTTGCACAAGGCTGGGCACAGGCCCCAGAAACACAGAGGGCTCAGCCATGCAGCTGCCTCAAGTTAGCAGAGAGCATCTCGTGGGGAGCTCATGCCTCACCAGAGGAGACTGCTGGTTGCTCTGAGGTCAGGAGAAGGTGGGAAGGGCTGAGGGTAGCTAATTATGAAGATCATCTTATATTCAGTGGAACAAGTCAAATGAGCCTTGCTGGCCTCAATTGATAAGGAGGGATCCTCAGTGTCTAGCCAGAGCTCCTAGTCCCACCCGCTCTCCTCCACACACGACCTCTCCCCCTTCCCGCAGTCAGCAGGGCTGCTTGCAGGAGTGAGGAGTGCTTCCATGTGTAAGGCAAAAACATAGAAAATCTTTCACAGGATCCAAGGCAGCTGGAAAGAAATGTGTCTCTGCTGCTTTGGAAACAGGGAGAGAGGACCCAGCCTAATTCATTTTTAAGTGAATAGTGTCATAAGGGCTTTAAAGGCCAAGTCGTGGTGAGTGAGGTAATGCAGCTGTAAGTGATGAAGCAAAAGCTCCTTCAGGCTTTAGCTGAAGAAATATTTCTTTCAAGGCTGCACGTTGACCCATTTATTGAACACTCTGCACGGCCTTCAAAGCCTTTAATATATCCCCATCTTTTTCACAGGCTCTGCCACTGCTCTGAGACACTCCTTAGTGCCATCAAATACCTGTCTGCTTGTATATAGGGCTGCTAACAACCTCACAAAACAAAACCTTACCTGGGATTTGGACCTACAGAAGCAGAAATGGGGTCTTCAGGAGCCCACTGGCTCTGTCTGAAGCAAAACCATTTGGATGAGGGGGCAGTACTGAAGTTTGGGGAAGGATTTCAGATTTCTCCAGTAGCTGGTGCACAGATTTAACGTATTCACATATAGACTGACTGTTTTAAGAGGTAGCAAAATATGCTTTTAACGGTCAAGCTGTTTTCAAACAGACTGAAAGGAGCACTGTGTTCATCAAGGACTAGGATGGCCTCTAACATGCTGCACAAAATATACAAAAGCTGCTTTCTTTCAAAGTGTGTTTGAATTGGCACTGACCTGGTGCTCTAATACCTACCTGTACATAATCTACGCTTCTCCCCAGTGCTTTGAATGCAGTGTACATTACTTCTCTTTTTCCACCCCACTTCTGCATGATGCAAACACTTTTGTTGGACAGGACCAGCTGAGATACGTGTTGCATGCTCTCTCTGTGAGACTCCTCTGTCTCACCTGGACCTTTGTCGTGGAAGTTATTACTCCAGATATAAGTGGCAGATTTGTCCCTACCCATGATTTCAGTAAAAATGTCCATCATGTAAACGTCGTCTTCAGAGTTCCCATCAATGACCATAACAACTTTAATTCCAGGGTAGGTCAATCTTTTCACAGAAAGTAAACATTTTCTTAAGTAGTCAGGATCCTCTTGATAGGCAGCAATACAAAGGGCAACTGTTTTGTTCAGCTTGATTGGAGTCTCTAGTGACCGCTTCATTTTCCTGTGCTCTAGGAAGGCAAACAGGCTTTGGATGATGAGATGTGATGCCAGGATAGCACCATAGAGTCCAAAGGAGAAGTAGTAGTTGTCTGTTTGGATGAACTGATAGCCCACAATGTAAGCAGCGGTGATTCCCAGCAGGAGGGATACCCCGAAGAGTGTGGTTCCAAGTATTCTCAGGATACATATAAACCTCTCACAATACATCTGCAAAGAAGCATGGAAAGCATTAGCAGAGCCACTGCCTGCTGATAGAAGGCCTCAAAAGAAGTGTGCATGGCTACAACATTTTGCTCAGCATCAAAGGTACACCCTGCATCTCTGTGCAGTACTTTGTCTGTGTAAAGTAAGACTTGAATACACTTAATGTGCCAGAGACATTTTCTACTGTTTGCAATGTCCTCACGGAAGGTCTTGTCTGTGTCATGATCTTATTTGTCAGCCTGGGCTTGCTGAATGAGATGCTCTGTCATATTACCCTGGGGAGATCAGAGAAGGGTTTTTTAGACCAACACTCACTTCATATGGTCACAAGCAGGTGGAACAGCTGAATGTCTGGGCAGCCCCTCCTCATCCCCCATCCATGTCACGACTGCATCCCACCCTGAATTGTTTCTGTCACGTAGTTATATTTGCAAAAATATTGGAAAGACATTCTTAAAACAGATGTCTGAATGTATTTAGAATATTTTAAACAGATGTCTGACTACATTTATAATTTATATTTATATCATTAGACATCTGCTTTAAAAGGTCTTCTCAACACCACTGCAAAAACATATTACTCATACATTTGTGTACATATGCACGTGTGAGCATGTGTGTATAGGGCTAAAGCCTGACTGAGGTTAAGTCTGTGGCAAAAGTACACATTAGTTTAACAGAGCCAAGACTCCACCCTGGACTCAGAAATTCATTAAAACATCAGCTGATTCTGACCACTTCTGCATGTTTAGGTTACCTGACTTTAAAATCTTCTAACCTAAGACCATGAAGCAGCTGGCTGGCATGGAGAGTTCTCTGGTGTTCTTGAGACAAACGATATAGCCAGGCAAGACAGGCAGCATATTATTGCCACCTAACTGCTTTTTGTTGACAATCACTTTAACTATTTTATGCAACAGTTTTCTCAGAATTGCAGGAAAGTTAAGACAATGTTTTATGTCAATTGTGTTTGATGTTGAGGACACAAACCAGATAATGTCTGTTTAAGGCTAAACCAGCAAGCACATTGCAAATCAATGAATCTGAAACTCATGCTTGAAAATTTTGCTGAATTAGGGCCTCTCACAGTAATGGACTTAATATTTGTGGTTTCTTACTATTATTCATATTTTCCCTGCTGCTATCATCTTGCTCATCTGTTGATCATGTTTGTTTTACCGTCTGTTGGCCAAAGCTGAAGCTGGAACAGCACTTCCTTACATCATATATGTCTTTAACTCTTTCTTGAAATAACACTACCAAGCTGCAGCAGCATAGCTGCTGTCAATTATATTTCTGTCTGAAAAGTTACTGGCTTGCAAATAAAAAGGTCAATAGAGAAACACTTACAAAATAAAAATAAATCAGGCAAGCATGAAGTCTGAGGTTATGAAGACTATGCTTTTTTCCACTGGCTATTTAGGGTCTTAAATTTCAAGACAGGAGGAAGCCTCTTAAATGTATATTTGGAGACACTGTTAAAGAAATTGGACCCTATCTCTAGGACTTCCTTGAATACTTATGGCTGGGCTCTGACAGGTGCTGTAATCACCCACCACTGTCCCTGCTCTGGCCTGTCTGAAAGTCTTTCACAACAGGGGTCACAGAGAAGCCTAATAAAAGACAGCTTATGCTTAACATCACTATAGGTAAATTAAAACTTGATGCCCAAAATAGACTCACTTTAGAAAACAGATTAAGTAATGGATCCTCTCTGGATTATCTTGAAGTCAAATAGCCAGTGTGTTTATTAATCCCTCAAGCATGCAAGAGGTCAAAAACATCAAGGTAAATGTTTCATTAATGGTGCAGTTGTACTCTGCTTTCTCATTTGGAGTCCACTACTTGTCTTCTCTTGCCAGAAACAGAAAATTCCTATTAGGGAGTAGTGGGCAAAGTCTGCTTACATTAAGAATTATATGACTGAAATCAATGGACCACTTGTATGGGTAGAGCTCAGAATTTAGAGTAAGACCTGGAGTGTTCACATTTGACTGACTATATACCGTACTAGACTTCTTTTATATTAACTTGTTACTGTTTTTCCTCTCCTATGAAATGTTTCCGCACAAAGGCAGAAAAAAACCAAATGAATTCTCTGATCTTGTCACTACAGCACAGCTTCCCTCCCTTGCTTTTAAGATCAAGAAATGGATTTCTGGTCTTAATAAAACAGCATTTTTCTTCTAACCTTTCACTGTAAACCTTGGGAAAATAAATTGTGTTTTGATCTAAATTCCTGGCTTTCATCAAAGAAACTTTCCCCTTTGTATGTGCAATTGAGGTTTTTATGTATAGTCTTTTAACTAACTGAATCTCAAGGAAAGTCTGGAAAAAGTTGCTCAATATTCTCAAACTTTAGCACGTGAGCTATTGATAACTTGCCCAGCAGAACTGATCTTTATCAACTTCAACGTGCCCAAACAATGGCAAAGAAGCCAAAAACTCTCCACCCTTCTCCAATAATTGAGCCAAGAAGTTAAAAGCAAATGACGCTATTACAAGTCTGGGATCAAAATTGAACTGCTGAGTCAACCACTAGCACTGAGAGCAGGGAATAACTGCACCAGAGATTTTTAAGGTCAGACATGAGTATCTAGCCTGGCCTGAAACATGAAAGGACATCCTTAGTGAGATATCAGCTGAAACCCATTCCTGAAGTTTCCTGAATTTGTCACAAGGAGCCAGACTCAAGTATTATCAGAGAACCTATATACAGTACTGTATTTAGCAATAAGATTAAGTGTCAAATGCCTGGTTGAAGGACAAGCACCCATGTTAACTTTCAACATCAGAGTCCTTTTTCAGTCATTTAATTGATAGTGACTCAACTAGCAATACTCTTTCAGAAAAAAATTAATTGTTTATACTCAAAGCTGCCATCACTACAGCCCTGCTCACTAATTGGCAGGGGGTGCCATACACAGCTAGTATGAGCACCACATCTGAGCGTTTATGTCTCAGCCAAATGGGTCTTCACTTCCTCAAGAGATTTAGTCTGGTAAGTTTGTCCTGGGAAATAAGCACTCCAGCACTTAGGAGAAAAAAAAAAAACAAAACCAAAAAAAACCACTGCTTAGGCTAGAGGTCAGGTGCTTGACACACATCAGACCTGTAGCCAGTCCACATTCCTGGATAAACAAAGAGAACTGCAAGTGACTTCTGTATACATATAGAACTGCTGCTACATGGGAACAGGTGTTCACAGAATCACGGAATCTCAAAGGCTGGAAGGGACTTTGAAATGTTATCTAATCCAAGCCCCCTGACAGAGCAGGATCACCTAGAGCAGATCACAAGGGAACTCATCCAGGTGGGTGTGTTGGAGTGAGGAAAGGGATATGGCTCCACACCTTTTAAGAAGGTGAGTTGGTGAGTTACCTTACTGTCTCTGGAGTCAAAACTGGATCTTGCACTTTCTGAGCAGGTTTTTAACCAGTCCATAAAGCAGGAGGAAGAAGATAGTACCTGCAATATTCTTTCTTTGTTATTATTTTTTTAAGACTGAAAGCTATTTAGCACTGATAGAAATCACAGAATCACATGATCTCAAGGGCTGGAAGAGACCTCGATGTAGTCTAATGTAGTTACTAAACATATGAAGGAAAAGATGGTTATCAAGGGGAGTCAATATGGATTCACCAAGGGGAAATCCTGTTTGACCAACTTGATAGCCTTCTATGAGTGCATAACCGGCTGGCTAGATGAGGGAAGAGAAGCGGATGACATCTACCTTGACTTCAGCAAGGCTTTTGACATTGTCTCCCACAACATCCTCATCAGAAAGCTCAAGCAGTGTGGTTTGAATGAGTGGACAGTGAAGTGGATCCAGAACTGGCTGAATGACAGAGCCCAGAGAGTGGTGGAGTGGCACAGAATCGAGTTGGAGGCCTGTGGCCAGTGGAGTTCCACAGGGGTTGGTTTTGGGGCCAGTCTTGTTCAATGTCTTCATCAATGACCAGGATGAGGGGACAGAGTGTACCCTCAGCAAGTTCCCTGATGACATCAAAATGGGAGGACTGGCTGATTCCTCAGAAGGCTGTGCTGCCATTCAGTGGGATTTCATACAAAAATTCATTTTAACAAAAAGTTGATTAATACTTACATTGTACATATGGTGACTGATGTATTAACTCTAACACTACAGATCAGACGTCTTTCTTATACTGAGTAAATGCCTTTAGATCTCATATTAGAAGAACATAGAAAATATACTTGAGTTCTCTTTATTATGAAAAATATTTAGGCTAGCATTAACTATAGTTATGGTACATAGAACAAACTTTAATAAGATCTAGACATGACTGAAATTCAGCTGGTTCTCATGTTCTGCTTTGGACTATGTGTTTACTCAACAAAAAACACTGCTGACCCATTGTAAAGCACCCCTTTTCACAGAATCACAGAATGGTAAGGGTTGGAAGGGACCTCTAGAGATCTTGCAGTTCAACTCCCCCTGCTAAAGCAGATTCATCTAGATCAGGTTGCAAAGGAACATGTCCAGGCAGGTTTTCCTTCCAAAATCATATAGCACAATCTGTCCCTGTGGTTATTGAAAATGAGCTTTCATGCATCCCTGTGAATAACAGGACTCAGAGATAGTTCATCCCTTTGCAATGTCACGAGACAGAAAATAAAAGCTTAACTTGTTATTAATACATTAAGAGAATAATAATAGAGGTAAATACATATCCAGAAAACCTGTATGAATTGGTGTCTGAACACATCAATATTTTCTGCAGGCTGTTCACTTATTCTGCACCAGTCACTGTGTAGCTGCTATGAGCAGTAAGGAAGCAATCAGGTGGTCCCTAGCATTTGCTGCTAAAGGACATGGAACCAGTGACTGACAGAAAGCCAAACTGAAGTTAGATTTGCTTGCAACACATGGGATGCAGCTCACTACATCATCTGTTTCAGAAGTCACCTCTCATGTACAACACTCAAACATGTTGCCATGTGGTACTTTTGGCTAGCTTTCCCCCAGAAGATTAAAAAGGAAGAGGGAGAGACACGGGAAGTTCATACATAAAAAGTAATGATTTGGAAGGCTGTTTGAAAGAATTAGCGCTTATTAATTCCAAACATCTGAAAACATTTCTAAAAAAACCTTACACTGCAAAAGTCAATATTTGTGCAGGACAACAGTAAAGGTTCAGTCACAAGCGTGCTTATTTTGTCCCCTTCATCTCAAAAGGTTCAAAAGAGCTGTGCTTCTCTCTAGATATCTAGGGCTGTTTGCAAAAAGCAAACAGATCTGCAAAGAGCAATACTTGTCGCTGAGGGCCTAACAACATCCTCCAACATCTTTATCTTTTACTCTGAAGTCAGTTTAGTCAGACCCCATGGATTGGAAACCCATTAGGGTCTGAATAGTGTGCCCAAGGTGTACATCCTGCAGTTAGTTCCATTCAAGAGGTATCCAGTTTGTAAGCCCAGTGATCAGTTTATAGTACAAACTCAAACAGTTTGGCTGGGGGGAGTGGGGTGGTATTTGTAGCATTGGCTTCAATAGCATACTCCTGATTCAAAATAAATTGATAATACAAACAAATGTCACACAGGAGATCTGTACGTCAGACTTGTCTGTAAATCTTCGTTGCAACTAGAAGTACTGAGCACTGAAAATCTTTGAAAATGTCTCACATTTTACATGCCTGCATGGAACCCAGATTCTTGAATGTCTACTAATCATGGTCCTCTGAACATTAGTGCTGAGGCTTTGGATTCAGCAAAGCATGTAATCATGTAATTAAAAATAAGTATGTGCTTAAGTATTTTGCTGAAGAGGGAAATCAGTAGATACTTTATCTTGCAGCTCTGTAGGGTAGGTGTCAAAAAGTAAAACTTTTCTCCATAAAGCTGCTATTTCTGGGATACTCATGTTAAAAATATATGAATACATATGACAGATTTGTTACAATCTCCCTTTTGAAGGTTGTCAGATGGGTCATTGTTTAGCCACTGCATTTCTTGCATTAGGGAACCTTAAGAGTGGACCAGGACCCAGCCAATTTCCATTTTGTTCCTAGTGTTCCCATTTCCTCCTGGGTGACCTCAGGTAAGTGAATTTATCTGTCTCAGTTTTCTTACCTGTAAAATGGGAATCATGATCACACAAGACATTCTCAGAGGTCTACAAAACCTTTCCTAAAGCTTAGGTTACAGATATTTGTAGTGTTACTCCTTCTGGTGTGATATGGGACCCAGCAGTTCTCCAGTTCCATTAATTGTTCTTCCAAAGCACCACTTCCCATTTTCCTTGCCTATATTCACTTGAAGGTGTAGCCACTAAGGGTGTCTGTAATAAATATGAAAGTCTCCCTCCACAGGATGTGGATTAGATCAGTGAGGCTGGCAACATAAAAGTTGACAGACACGGGTATAAGTACATATAGCTACCAAGGGCTGTTTTGTTAAAAACCAAAGGGAGAGTATCACCTTTTATAAGCCTTAAAAAACCCTCTTTACTTGCGAGAATAGTAGCATTGGCTTCGACAGAGGTGCTGCTTCAATGACATGCACGTGTCTTAGTGCACGTGTGAGCATGTGTGTGTGTGTGTGTGTGTGTGTGTGTGTGTGTGCATGGACACAGGCTGACACATACTGTCTATGGCCTTATACACATAAACTCTGTCTGGACACACAAAGGATATCTGAGAGTTACAACTTTTCATCCAATATTTCGATTTGTTATTACCCTTATTTTGGTGACAAAATAAATAATTTATCTTTGAAGTACAAATGATTCCAGGTATACATTAATTACAAGCATAAAATAGCTGTCCAGACTCCCTCTGTTATTTTACAGCCTGCAGAGAGGAAACTGAAAAGTTATGTTACATCTGTACATCTTTACTACAGCAGAGTTACCCTATCTGGTGCTTTTGGTTATTTATCACTTCCAGATTTTGTCATGCCATTGATCTTCTGGAAAGGACCCACATAAGACTAAATTAACTCTGGGGTTAGGTTTAAAATAAAGACTAGGATTAGTAATGATGGCAAACTGTACTTGCATGCACAGGCTTTGATCAGCAAATCAAAAATCTCCTGTCTGCTTAATGTACATTTCCCACTGAAGTGACCAAGTTTAGTCTCTAACAGGTTTGAGGAACCAATGTGGAATGAATTCTACACCTGCTGGTTGGATTTGTCTCTAATGTGGAAAATGACACACTCATTGTTGAATTAACAAAAAGAAAAAGCAAATAAATTGCACTCTTAAAAACACCCAAGTGTTCCAAGAAATAGATATGAAGTAAATCATATCTGTACTCAGATGTTTTGGATTGAGGTTAAATAAAAGTCTAGTTTAGAAATGTTTTTTTCTGGTTGCTGTTTATCTAGTCCCCTGGATGCTTTGGGCACAAAACTGACTACTCCATGCCTTAATCCAGTAAATAAATGTTTATTTGGCATTCATAGCTCATTATCTTGTAATTTGTTTATAAAGCATAGGTCATATCTTGTTTGACTTACTCAAGTCCCATCACACAGAATGAAGGAGCAATTTGCTGCTTTATACACTAATCCTGAATAGTAACAAAATGAAGCAAATCTGCTTACACGCTATAAATATGAATGGCCGACTCTGTTGAGAGTGAACTAGCATGGGAAACCACTGAATCCACTAGAGCTGCTCCTCCTACCAGGAAAACCTCTTCCCAGGATTTTCAGCACTCACATGTAGGATAAGATTGATTTTCCAGTGTGAAACAAGATCCTAGCTTTATATACACCAGCACTCTTCTAACCTTGGTGGGGGCTGGATTTTGAGTGTTTTTTCATCAAAAGACAGACACATTTCATGCCATCACCCTCAAATCAAACAACCTACCCAGTCCCTGAAGGAAGCCCCAAGGCAACCCTGTTACACCCAGTGCGTGCTGGGCGAAAAGGGCCCGTCTGCCTATGGAAAAATGATCCATAAGCTAACGGGGAGGAGCAGCCACGTCTTGCGATGCATGGGGCCAGCGCAGGCCCTGAAGAAGGGGCTTGACAACGCCCTCCAGAAGTGTTGGGGTATGTTGGGGAAGTTCCCTCTCGCCCCTGCAGGAGTCTGGCGAGCCTCTGGGGAGCCGGCCACCGGCCGTGCCCAGGAGGCGCCGACTGTCGCCGGAGCAGGTGCGGGGCCGAGCCGCGGGGCCGCTGGGTCTCGCGGGCCGTACACCGCGATGCTGCGCGGGGACGTCGGCTGCCGCCGCTGCCGCCGCGGTCCCGCTCCTCCGGGGGAACCCCGGCGCGNGCCCCGCGGGGCGGGGGAGGCTCCGCGCCCTGGCAGGGGCGTTCGGGGCAGCGCCGGAGCCGCCTTCGCCCCTGCGCCTGCCGCCCGCTCTCCCCTCGGCGTGACCCCACTTCGGCCGGGAACCCTGCCCGTCGCGGGCCGGGATCTCGCTGCCGGGCGGGGCGGGCTCCGGCGTGCGGCGCGGGACGCTCGCGGACGGCCCCGCGGTTCCCGCCCCACCGCACCCCTCCTCTCCCGCCTCTCCCTCGGGAAGCCGCCCTCTCGGCATCGCCGGCGCCGCGGCCGCTCGGTCGCGTTGGCTTCTTCGCGCCGAGGCGGGACTCCAGCCCTCCTCCCGCGGCCGCCTCCGCGCCTGCCTGTCTGCAGCCCCATCCCTCCCTCCGCTCCCGTCACGTCCCCCCTCCCAGCCCTGGACGAGGGGGCAGGGAACGGCCGGGGACACGCCAGCCTGGGCTGAGAGCAGGTCTCCTTCTCCCGCTGGGCTCGGCGAGCGGCTGCCTGACCTGTTGCTTGGTTTTGTTTTAATTTTAGGTTTGGTTTTCTTCTTTTTTTTTTTTTTTTTTTTTTTGGTATTTATTTTGCAAATCTTAAGAGCTCAGCAGTATCTTAAACGGATTACACGGAGGAGGGGTTGAAGCTGAAAACCTCATTCATCCTCACTACGGTCCTATTCATTGCTTGAAATAGGTGTAGAGTTGGTAAGATCCTCCCCCCAGCCCCACTCATATCTTGGGGATCTGTTTCAGCTTCCCTCCTTTGAGTAATAGGAGTGGGAGGAGAGGGTCTTTTTCTGCTCTTGAGATTACAGAAGCGTAATCATAAATCACCTACCTTGTTTGTCCTTCTGTCCTTTGGTCATAGAGGGGCTCCAGCCAGCTGTGTGGTCTCACGTACCGTTGCTCCCGCAGAACAGTTTCCAAGATTGAGGTAAAAGATCAAATCGCACTTTTCAGGGACTTATTGAGACGGTCAGAAATAAAAAAAAAATGTTTAAAAATGAAAATAATAATAAAAAAATCGTTTAAGGCTATTCAGTCCTACTCATTTTCTCCCACGTGTTTTCAAAATTACCATGTATTAGTCTTTCTCTGATTCAGTTTCTAGCTCAAAATTGTTGGATTTTTTTTTAATAATAATAATAATAATTAATAATAAAAGTTAGAAGTAATAAATTAGGAGTTAGTTGCTCGTGGTCGAAGCTGAAGATCTTATTTCAGACCTGGCTAGCCAGGAGCCTGGAGAAGTTGCAAGGCAGCGTCTGAAAGTTTGAGATGTACAGCATCAGATAAAGTCTCTTTGGTGATGCCTTGCTGACCGAGTAACTGTTTCAATGAGGTTTCTCAGCAGCAGCAGCAGCAGCAAACGGGTAATATTTTCCAGACGTCTTTCTCTTTCCTGCTGCTGCTTTTCTGCCTCCTCCACGTTATGGGGTCTTTTAACAAGTGAGACTTGAGTTGTTTTAATAGGCGGAGGATGGGAAGAAGGAGGGGAGGGAACTCCTGTAAGGAGGGGAAAAAAAAAAAGAAAGAAACCAACCCTGCCCATTGAAATGATCTCAGCCAAGATCACCGTCAGGAATCAATTAGCTAAGTTACAATTTTTGCAGAGAAATGTAATAAGCCAATGTAGCCACCACCTGATTTCCAGTTCATGCCCCGCAGTTAGGGGTAAACCCCCACTTTCCCCGCTCCCTGCATCTGTGGGCTTGGGGTGTGGGACTCGTCCCTCCCACAGCCACTCTTCGGCTGTGACAGTTTTTTTACTGCTGCTGGTTTTTATTAATAAGGGAATTGCCTCTATGAATGGATGAACTTTGCAGTTTCCAATTCTGCTTCACCCATTCACTGTCGGAAACAGTTGCTGTAGTAAAAATTGAAGGAAGGTCCCACTGGCATTAATACCCACGCCACTCGCCTTAGAACAAGCCAGGGAACATGCTAGACGATTTAAGAACTGGAAAATCGAGGTGGCTTTTATTTAATAGTTTTGTTTGTTTGTTTCAACCAGAAATGTTCACTGTGTGCTCTTTCGATCGTTTGCAGTTAGCCAGGGGAACCAGGAGTTAACAGCCCACCCCGCCGCCTGCCAGCAGCTTTCACTCACACGGACGGGCTCCTGCCCGCTGTGACTCTGCCTCAGAGGCGGATTTCCCCATTTTCGAGCCCCCGTTTCCCCTTGAAATGATGTGGAAAAGGCACTAGGTGGCACTCTTGAAGTGAGAGGAGCAACGCGGGACCCGATGACACCCGGAGCGGGGCCACGCCACCGGAGCAGGGCCTGTGCAGGCGACCGCAGCGGCTGGGGCGGGAACCCCCGCGGGAGGATGCGGGAATGAGCTCCTCATTCCTTCCCGTGCTGTTTTCTCAAGCACCGCAAAGGTCGCTGCTCAGAGGCGTCGAGCCCACAAAGGGGACCATGTCCAGTCACCGTTGGGAAACGCGATAAGGACTCCTCCAGGAGTTATTGCTCGTCGTTACCTTCTGACATGGGAAAATTTTGCAGCGCTCAAGGGTCTCCTCATGCAATATTCAGTAGTTTAAAAACGTTAGTTACCTAGACTGGAGATTTTTTTGGGTACCTTGGGGAAGTGCTCAGATTTTTTTGGGTGTGCTCAGTCACCACCAAAGAGAACAGTGGCATTAGGATGTGCCTTGGAGCCCAGCTCCTTCAGTAATTGATGTGCCTCTAATGACAAGTTTGCTTCTAGTTTAAGCCAGAGTTTTGTGTCAGTTTTAACCTGGCAGTGACAGGGAAAGCAGCTGTCGCTTCCTGCTTTGGATACTTCTTTCCTGTCTCTTCACTCTTTCATTCCCTATGACAGAGAACTGTCCTAGATTAGAAAATAAATGTTTGAGGAGAGTAAGCAGCAAAAGGAGTAAGAAAAGTAACTTGGACAGGGAGAAGGCAGGACAGTGCTTTTGGCAGCAATGTGGTTTACGATGGCTTAGGGTGTTCTCGAAAGTACAATGTGACTTAGCAAGTATGAAGTCTGTCAGGGCTTTCAGGCCTAAGCAACACTATTCCCACACTCCAACCATCTCCAAATGATCTGTGTTACACAATTTGCTGCAGGGCTTAGCACATCCCTCTTCAGGCAAGGGGCAAATTGTAGTGTCTTGCTCCAGGCAGGGCCAGAAGGCAGAAGGGTGTCAAGAGAGCTACTGAAGCCCATGTCCACCCTAGCCTTCCTACTACCCAAATATTTAATTTAAAACAAGTTTATGACATGACGATCGTTTGTCATTTAGCTGGGAAAGGATCTATCACCAATCTCTGCTACCATCATACACGTAACTGAGTCCTCAACATCTATGAGAGTCCTAAAGCATGCGTTCCTGGTATTAGGCTTTCTCTGGTGCTGCCAGAGGCAAGAGGGAATTAAGTTGTAACACAGATGTCCAAAGTCCATCCTTGCCCATGGCTACTCCCAAAGCTGCTCCTTGGGGAGCTGTTGTTGTCAGACTCACTTGAGCTCGTTGGCCACTTGTTTGCCTTGTCTTGAGTCAAGGTTGTGTTGAAAGTGAACTTTTTCAAATGAGCATTTGTTACAAATGAACTATTATTTCTCTTCTTTTTGTTTTGGTATTCCAGCTCTTAATAGTTAAAATTTGGAGGCTGCATGTCTCCTCTACTGAGGACTATGTGTTTCTCTGGAATTACACCGTGTCCTATTGGCTTAATCCCATGCTCTTTAGGTTTGAACAGTGAGACAGTCTGGTGAGGCACAAATCTTTGCGCACTGCTTGTATTACAGGGGCAGCAATAACAGCACTTAAATCACACTGAACTTTGTTTTAGAGAATGACATAATGGGAGTGGTGAGTCTCTCATGTCCACAGTTACTTCCTTCTCAGCCATAGCTCATGTTGTGTGATCATGCTGTCAGAGCAAGGGGGGGTAACATAGGTTGCTGAAGCTTGGTTTGCCTACCAGTAAGGAATTAAAACTAGGAGAATATGATTAATGCCAATCCATGCAGTGCTACAGAAAACAGATGCTTTTATGTTTCATTGGAAGTATATAATCTACATTTATATGTTATGTCTACATGGTTACCATTATCAAACAATTCTGTTTTCTGATTGGGATTTATAATTGTAAGTAATGGGGAAGAGGGACTTCTTGGCCGTCACTGTCCAGAGGCATAGATGATCACCAGTGGTCGGGGAATAGTCCTAATGAACAAACTTCACTTTTCTGATGAGGTAAGGGGTTTGTTGGACAGAGATCAGACAAAATATATTTTGGGATAAGTTTGACATAGGCTACGGTTAAATAAACTGATTACCACAGAGCAAATTAGATGATGAATTGGTGTCATGTTAGCCATCCTACAGCAACTACTGAGTGCTTGCTTTTATCCTGAGGGGATGTCTCCACATGCATTTCCCCTGTCTCTTCTTTCCTATCACCCTTAGATGTATCAATCCTTAACCCCTAACACAGGCCACACACACATACAGACACGTCAGTCTGCTCCCTCTCTTGGACCGGCCAAGTTTGCAGTACTACTCTGTGTGGAAGACAGCCTCAAAGCGTGAAAACCATTTCCTATGTGTATGTATGAACTAGCCATCCAGGGTGACAAGAATAGCGATGTTCTCAGGTAGAAATGAGCAGCCAGTCATAGCTGGCAGCAGGACTGCCCTAAACATTGTCCTCAGTAGCATTGCTGCCACGAAAATGTGAACAGAGCTGGTCCCTCAGTGAAGCTGAGGCGGCTGAGCCCATCCAAGATGAAAGGCTCTTGTCTTGCATCTTCTCTAACATAACAATTTATACACACTCTTTTATTGCAGATCAGCTACTGTGCAGAGCCCATCGAAAAGAAAAGCAAGCAGCAAACTGTTTGCAATGTACAGTTGTCTTCATAGTAAGAAAATGAAAGATAGTAGGCATCTTTTTCACATAACAATGAAAAGGTAAAAGTGGAAAGTAGACTTCTTTGAGCTAGACAATTTGCTAGTGAGATTTCTTTACCAGTTGCCTGAACAATGAAAGGGAGTAGTGGATTCATTCCTATGTTTTGAAATCCTCTGGATGCTTTTTTGGAAGCTGCGTCTTAGTTTGGTGCGATTTATTTGACCCAGTACAAGAATAATTGAAAAGACTTCCATAACAGGAATATCAGATCAAATGATCTAGCAGTTCCTTCCATTCCAAGAATCCACGAAACTACCAACAACTGAACTGATGTGTCAGGTCTGTTCCAGGCCTATTTCCACACGTAGCAGATTCTACTAGAAGTGGGAGAATTACAGGAACTGATATGGGTGTAAGTGAAAATGGAATCACACCCTAAGTTATTATTTTATGGCAATTGACCCTAAGTTATTGTTTTATGGCAACCGGGAATCCACTTGCAGATTTTAATATAAATGTCGTGGGCAGTTTGAAGCTCATGAAGACTGAATGCAGACAGACCTAAAACTGTGGTTGTTTTCAGTATATACAGAACCATTTTAAAGGCTGCCAGTCTTCTGGGCATTTGAATCCAAGGTTATTTAAAAGTGAAGCTTTACAGGATCTGGATAAAACCACTGGTCTTTAAAATGAAATCACTCTTGCAGAATTTAAGCTTTCCAACAATTTCTCTTTCATATAGCAGAGAAAGCCATAACTTGAAGCAACAGTTAGAAGTTAATAGCAGGCAAGTTCAAACTAGAAACAAGTCATGCACACTTGGATGTGTCCAGAGCTCTTGGCTAGAATAGACTGCGATTGTCAGCAAAAATGCCTTTCAGGATGGATTGAAGTAATGAGTTTTAATGTGTAACCAGCATGGAGTAGAGGTAAAAGTGGATCAGTTAGAGGTTTCTTTTGTGAAGTCTAATTTAAGAGAAGTGACTTAATCGCATGCCTATAGTCTAATGTGACAGTAGTGAGAGCCCAGTTTAGAACGACTCAATGTTAGTTTTAAATAGCAGCATAATGTTCTGTGTAGGATCCATAGATAACACCACATAAAACAAAGAGCACATGGATCTGAAGGATAGATCTACAAACAATGACTCTGCTAGTAAACTAAACTGACCAGAGCCAGGCAGCTCAAGGCTGGCACATGTACATCCATGCCATTTCACTGCTGCCAAGCTCCTGGCAGAGCTGATCCTGACCAGTCTGGAGAGCCCAACCATCCCTGAAGTGCACCAGTTTTCTCACCTGGGAGGATGTCAGGGCTCTCACCTCCAGCTGACTGCTCACAGGAGGAGGGGGGTGGGAGCATACATAGGGATACATTCCCAACTGCCTTCAGATGGAGAAACTGGACAGAATACTGCTTTTTACATGCAGCAGCATAGCAAGTTTTAGAAGGCCCCTACGACTGGTTGGAAGTAGTTGCCTTTATTCATCACCCCACTGCCAAGTCGCAGCTGGTCACAGCCTGCTTGCAGCATTGCCCTGGCCTCTGCCAGCCTGATGACTGGGACTGTTGTCCCAACAGTACTGCCAACTGAGGCACTGCAGTCACCCTCAGCTGCCACATGGGAATGAAGGCATAGGGATTTGGACACTCTAAGGTTCTTATTTTATTCATTTTCAGGGTGTGCTTTTGCCTCTTGCTGGTATTTACCAACCAGTTCACCCAAACTTGCCACTTTCCCTAAATAATTACATCGTCTCTACCTCACTTCCCAAGAACATGATTCATGTTGCAGATCAGTGGTTAGAAAGGTGGATACTGTTAAACTGACAGCCTCTCCCTACCATTACCAGCTCAGTGAGAGATCGGTCACTATCCTACAGGCATCTGAGTACAGCTGCCCCAGGAGATCCCAAGGATTGTGGCTGCACTCATACAACTTGGAGGCTTGTTTTCTGCCAGTGTTTTATGGAAATTTGCCAGAAATCAAAAAGCACAGGTATCTCTTGTTCCTTTCTCTGTAAGTCCCACATCGGAGTGGTAACTCTGAGTTACACATTTTCCATCAAAAGCTGCTAAAATTCAGGACTGAATCTAACATTTCTGGGCTGCTGTGCACCTCCCAGCTGGCTGCTGATGTATCTGTGATATGCAGATGTTACATCTGTGTAAGGTGCATCTCGAGATGGGACCCAGCACAATTGTCTACAGCAGCATCTTATGTGACAACGTGAACAATCAAGTGCTGCCCCAGGAGCTTGGATTTGCCCATATTTTTCTTGCCTGAGATATACTCTTAGGCTGTTGGAAGGGTGCAGGTTTCACTTTGTGGAGCTCCCTGACCTTCATGGATTTTCTCAGCAGGTGGTCTCAGTAGGATACTGGGTTGCAGCTGATGACAGCTGAGCTGTTTGGATTACTGGATGGTCAGGAGGTCACTTAGTTGCTGAAGATTTTTGCCCTGTGTTGTGCATGGCATTCAGAGTGTGTGAAATTGTCTGGTACTGTTGCATGGAGGAACTGGAAGCAAATCTGAAGGGAGAAAGCCTGCTTACAAATAACTAATGATCCTCAGCATCTTGCACACAAAGAAAGCAGAACATCATCACAGACAAACACAAGCCAAATAGTTTTCTTGCTTTCCTCCATGATTTGAACAGAGCAGCCATGCCATGGGCCTGTTGCAAACGTGCATTTGAGCGTACGGGCTGATAGCAGGGCAAACCTGTGAGTAATGACAATCTGCAGAGCCTGTTGATTAAACTTGCTCTCCTTTAACTGAAAATGTAGTTTTCAGTTCCGGCTATGAGAGCAGATTTCAAAGGCACTGCTCTTTCATGCCTCTTGTAAGACTGAAGCCTTGACAATGAGGGGGTCTTTGACTACAGCCACAGGAGTAGATGACATATCAAAGCTATCAGTGAATCAACAGAGATTTGGCAACACTAATGTGCCCTGATGCAGAGTTCAGCTTTTCCTGCTGCTGCTTGCAGCAGTCTGAAGTGATATTGACTGTCTGGCTTCTGACAGGAGAAAGTTGTTCCATTGGCGGCCAGGGGAAAAGGAAATTCTCCGGGTAGACACAGACACAGAAACAATGCTATGAGAAGCAGCATGAACTTCTACGTTCATCTGTCAGGGAGAGCTGTGAGCCTTGCCACCCCCTGTCCCCAATGTGGACTCCAGGAGCTCACTGTGGCTCTGATCCTCCGAGGCTGGGAACAGCATGTCAGGGCAGGAGGGGAGTGTGTACGAAGGCTGAATGCTTTTTCCAAGATTTTTTCATAGTCAGTGGAGGATGGCAGCTTCCTACGGAGGGAAATTCAGAGCTGTTGTGTTATATTTGAGCAACCTGGTCTAGTAGAAGGTGTCTCTGCCCATGACAGGGAGGTTGGAACTATGTGATCTTTAGGGTCCGTTCTAACTCAAACTATTCTGTGATTCTGTGATGTTATGAACTGACTTAAAAGAGCATCATGGCTAAAGCGGCATCCCCTCATCACATCTGCCCATGCTTTAGTGAGTGATTTTTCCTCATTGTGGCTGGAGGACATAACAGTGATATGGCTATTAAAATATCTTCAGTGCTCCCATCAAGTGTCTGCTTCTAGAGGTCAAATATACCTTACAGTTCTGATGTTATTAACCTTTTGGAGAAATCCTCTACATCTCACGCAGTGGTCTGTGCAGTTAAACACATGATTCAGCATAAAACTCTGATACAGTCACTTAAACAGTGATTCTACACTCATATTCTGTGAGCAGTGATAAAAAGTGCCACCCTTCATCTACCATCCAGATGGACCTTAGGGTCCTGTCAGACATGCCCCTTTGTCCATGCTCTGCAAATACTTACTGGAGAGCACTCTCTCCTCTCATGATATTCAATGTCACCTGAAGAGGTCTCAGCTTCCTGAGATCAAGAAAGGTTTGTTTGTTTTTAATACTCGTATCTGACAGCATTTCAGGCTTTGTCTACTGTATCAAACCAAGTAGAACAAGCTGCAGCCTCCAGCCTAGCCATGAGAACACAAACTATAATGTGACCCTTCAGGACCACTGGACAATAATTAATTTCATTTACTGGGGTAGACACAGGCTTTGTAATGTATTAGGTATATGATTGCTGGGATTTGAGCTACATCAGCTTATGATTTTGCAGATCATCACTTGACCCATTCAAATAACCTATTTTGTGTGTGTGTGTATTTTTTTTGTGTACATCTCTTAGCTTTTTGGGGCTTTTTTTAGCAATGGGTTTGGATTTGTCATCTGCTGTGGCTCGTCTCAGACACGGTGGCTTGGTAGGCTGCATAAATTCAATTGTTTTCAATCCTATGTGTATGCAGAAAACATTTGGCAAATTCCAGATTATAGCAGAAATGAGGCCTTTTGACACAGATACGTTTAAAGGCCTCAGTCCCGCTACTAGTCCTGACAGACTGACCAAGCCTTAACTGGCTCATTTCTCCCACCCTACCCTCTCCAATCCACAGCACCAATGGATTCATCCTGCATATTGCAAGGAGTAATGAACACATTCATGACTTCAAGGTCAAAATAGAGAGTACAGGTGTATAAAGAAGGGCAGATAAAATCTCTTCACAAAACTCTGGATTTTGTGGCATTGCTTGGTACTTCAGGTTCCTACCTCCTGTTGATTCTCTTCCATTAAAATGTCATGACAGCAAAGTGCTGCCTAAAAGATCTATGCCACTTTCTATCAAGCTATCATTGGATGGGCAGTTACACTAGAAAATGAGAGTGTAACAGAGTTTCTTGATATGCTCACATAGGGATATTCCTAAAGGATTTCTCATCCAACCCCTATTTTCTGCAGATTAACTGATATTAACTGACGTCAATTGTCATTAATGATTATTTATTTAACACATTTTTGAAAGAAAAATATAATATGATCTCTAAAGATCCCTTCCAACCCCTACCATTCTATCATTCTATGATTCTATGTTTAACTACAGTGATGCCATACATGGTACAAAGTTCATAGTTTCATGCTGAAGATGGCTGGATTAGCCTGAAATACTGAGGCATGGTGTCTTGATTTGATTTCTGATGTGAGATTGGAGATTCTGATTGGAGATTGAAGCAACTGCAGCAGCATAAATCTCTAACTGCTGTCTATGACTCCATGTCCATTCACTTTGAGCAGACCTATTTTGTTGCCTGGCTTTTGGCCAAATCTGTCATAGGGAAGAATCATGTTGTAACGCAATTTGATCTTGCCTATGTAGATGGGGCTAAGCCATGCTACGGTGGCTTTATGGCAATGTGCTGCAAACTCTTTGAAGACTGGGAGTTTTCTTCATCTATGTAAGTTATACTCCTTGCTGGAAGGGGACTCATTTCAAATGGAGGCAGAGAAATCATGGGAAAAGCAGAACTGTATAAGGGTACAGCTTCTTGAAAGTCTCTGTTCTCAAGAGAACATGTTGCTGATACCCTTTGCATGCTGATGCAAGGGAAGTCACAGCTAACAGACATTCCTTTCCCCACTTCCCTTCCAGACACATCTGCAGGGTCCTTTGAACCTGCAGCCTACCTCCTCCCAGTGCTCTCAAACAACAGCTTATAGCTTTCACATAGATTCACGTTTTCGTGTCACCAGCTCATGGATGCACTGAAGCTTTCTCTGTCCTGGGACCTGAGAGAGAAAGAATTTGTGTCATTGCTTCAGTTACAGTTCCTTGTAACAAGAAAGAGGGATGTCAACTTGTTTCTTGCATTCAATAAATGTGGTATTAATATGAATGTAAAGAGGTGATTTGTGAAAGCAGGCAAACAACAAGCATTGCAGAGACTTATAACATTTTTACCACTTCCTTGGGAAGTACAGAGCCATTCCCAAGGGACTTTTTGAGCTCAGGTCCAGACCCCTGCTTGGGATATCTCCATAAGTTCTGTTCACCAATGCTTGCAGTTCAGGGTACCACCTCACCCCTTCCTGAGGTTTGATTGTTTTTTCTTTAATGGAGCAATGGAAAAATAAAACCTCAAACCTTTCTTCTCAAAGCCAACTTTATCTTCTATCTCGCCTTTGAGTTTGCTTAGCTGTTTAGACCCTCTCTTACGGAGGAAGTAAAGGGCCATGTGTTTCAATGAACTGGCAGCATCTGCTTCCCAAGAGGTGGATTTGTGCCTCTCTACTCCCTTTCAGATAAAAATGGTAAGCTTAGTGTAAAAGTAAAGACTGAGGAGGCAGTATCACATGTTCCCTACAGGAGGTAGTAAAGAGATCAGAATGCTCCATCTGCATGTTCAAAGAGAGTCTGCAAGTGCGCACAAGAGCTGAGAAGGTTTGGCACAATGATAACTTGAGCACAGACGTCAGAAAAGCTTTTCAGCCTTTTGCCTCTTCTAGGGCTTTAGCTCTTTGTCCATTCTCAATCCAACATTGCAAAGTTTGCCACATGCTGGTGCTTTGGCATCCCTGTGCAGCCTCAGTATCAGCTCTGCACTCAAAAGCAAGGTGGTCTTTCAGGCGAGATCTGCTGGGAATACCTGAGTTGGGAGTATGTGGTATATAAACAGCCTGATACTGCTTACTGTCATATCAACCCTGTTAAGCAAAAGATTTGATCCTTGTCCCTGTGGTCTGCATTTGCAGCTGAACCAATTGGAAATCTGAATGCCAGTCTTGCTGTGCACATTATTGCTCAAATAATGGTGTGCTATGCAAAACAACGAAAGACATAAATGCTACATTAGATTTGCCTTTGAAGCAAAACCTGACCAAAAAAGTCACAAAAAAATTAAAATAAAATCCTGTAAATACCATTTGGTATCAAAGCAAGTGATGCTGTAACCATCAGACTTGTTTACTGTCAAGCTATGCTTATGTGATGTCTTCTAAGAGTTGTGCCCACATTTATCTCATTGAGGGAATTGATTCTCGTCTTTTTTTTGACACTTATTTACCCAGTACTTGGAATAGTTTCATATTTTTAAACTTCTCTCTCAGATTAGTTTTGTAGAAACTGGCATGGGAGTTAAAAAACCAGACTTATTTTTAAAGGGAAAAAAAAGATAAAAGCAGGGGATGTAAACCCAACTTCCTAGAAGCTGAAGAGACAAGGTAATGGACACTTTTGAAAAAAATACTTAGATGTGTTAATGAAAATTGACTATTACAGGTCAATTGGGGTCTTTGCATATGCCAATATCTTCACCACTTTTTGCCTGTGCAATGGAATATCTGCATTTTTAAATGCCAATGAAGTTTAATAGCTCTTAGTCATAGGGAGTTGCAGGGGATTAATAATGATTCTGGCATAGTGAAAATTTCCTCTTACAAATATTTTCACTTTTTTTTCCATCATTAATCTTGGATGATCTGTCCATGTCTCTTTATCTTCCCTCTTCCAGGAGCCAGTCTTCCCCAAAGCAGTTGTGTGGGCTGCTCGAGCCAGTTGCAGCAAGGAGGGCAGGGCTGCAGAGTGCTCTAAATCCTTATCTTGTGTCTGCTACTGCAAACCTCCATCTCCTCCAGTGTCATTTCTTTCATCATCTTCTGAGTGGGTGATCAAACCCCTCAGCAGCAGGGTAATGTTTCAGTAAATGAAAATCAGCAACTAAATCCCCCAAGGTGTGGAGCTGGGTAGAGGCAGTTTGTGGTGATGTGTTACACTGACGCATCTCCAACTCTTTCTTGGAAACTGAGAAGGATTTTTCATTGCAGTAAACTATCACTTTAAAAAACTTTTTAATTTTATTTTCTGTGTTCCTCTGTTCGTACAGAAACCAGCGGCCCTACTGAATGTTTCCTGCTCACCCCTACTCTCCTGCTGGGAACATAATAACCCAAGCAGCATCTTGTGTGGTACAGGGTTAGGTTTGCCTTACTGTACACACCACAAAAGGGCCTCATGGGCTGCCTCTGCAGGGTAGAAATAGCCGTGAGATCAGGTTTATGTGTCAATTATCTTTCTGCCTATGTCTCTTGCCTGTATGAGCACCTATGGGGCTGATTCTGAATTGACACATGTGGTAAGTCCTGGAGGCTTAGGGGGAGCACCTGCTCACAGTGTGGATGGGCACCAGCACTTTGTGCCTGGCCGAAAGCTTCAATATACCTTTGCTGAATCGTCATATGACGCCTGCTCAGCAGGCAGAGCTGCCTGAGAGCTTTTCTAGGAGAGCTTATTGCTGTTCAGCACAGAATAAAATTGGGTGTAGAAATCTGAGCTCCAACTGAGGTACTGAGAGTGTCCTTGACACTCTAGGCTGCTTCTAGAGGGTAATCCAGACATCAGACATTCAAGGAACCTTTTCCTCCGTCTCAGGTGTCCTTGGGTGTTTCCAGGTTGAGTGGACCCAACCAAGTGCACTCTAACTGCACACTCTGCACCTCTTCACCTCCACCCAAGAAAAATGCTGGAGGAAAGCAAATGAAGCCATTCCCTCCTCGTAGGGTGTCTTGTCAATGCCTGGCACGGACAGGGGAGGTTAGTCAGAAACCACTGGAAGTGGAGCAACCTGGGAGGAATCTGCTTCATCACGCAGCCACTATTGCCTAATGTGAGCTTTGCACAACACAGTAATTGGTTCCAACTGACTCACAGCAGAACCCTGGCAAGGGAAAGTTCACGTCAGGAAAGGCGTGTGGCTCCTATGGTGGGGGACACCATATTTCAGAGATCCTCAGCTGGCAAATGAACCGGGAAGAGAGCAGCAAGAGGCAATTCCCCATCAAGCATGACAGAGCAAGCTTTGAGCTCGTCAGAGTAAGGAAATACAACCAGATTCCTGTCTGCAATGTGTGTGGAGAGCTTACTTTTTTGTCCAGAGAGGGCAGTCTTATTGCAGATATTTTAATAACTCTGCAGAGACAAGTAATAGCACATTTGATTGTAAACTATTAATAATACTAAGAACATTTCTTTCCTCTGCTCTAAGCTGTGAATATTTTATGATCTCAAGTCGATTGTATCGGAAAAGATCCAAAATCTAGTAAAAACAGACTCACATTTCTCTATCTGTTCAGTGTTACTGGCCAATAACATTAGCAATGCATAATATCATACCCATTAAAAAGGGGATAAGTGACACCATAAAGGCAAGATGAATTTGGGCTTTATTCACACAGGGGAACATTAGGACTTACTCATTCTTGGTCTGGATCTGTTGTAGCTCTACTTAAGTTGACATAGCCAGAGCGAACCAGGTTCAAAATCTCTGTTCAGTATATATCAATGTTACCATATAGCTATAATGTAACAGCTCTGCATGAGATGAGTTTTGAGCCATAGGTTCGTTCTGCACAAGAGTTGCCCTTTCTGACACTACTCTTCCCAAAGGTTTAGAATATATTTTAATTATAACATACTAACTAATTATATATTAATATATTGTAACATATATTAACTAACCCTTTCTTTCTTTCTTTCTTTCTTTCTTTCTTTCTTTCTTTCTTTCTTTCTTTCTTTCTTTCTTTCTTTTCTTTTCTTTCTTTTCTTTCTTTTCTTTCTTTTCTTTTTTTTCTTTCTTTCTCTCGCTCTTGTTCTCTTTCTTACATATGAAGGAGCTAGTGCTCTTTTCTGCCCTTTTTGCTACAGCTTACCGGCTGTTGCCCTTTTTCCCAGTCTTGTAGTTCTTCCTCCCTTCTGTCCCTTCCCCCAGTCTGCCACAGTGTCAGTGAGAAACGAAACTGGTGAAACCTGAGCTTTCTGGCTAGAGAAAATGAAAAATGAGAGAAGGAGGTGGTAATTAAACCTTCCCCCATATTATTCATGCAAAGGAATTGTCTTTGAACACCACTTCATCCCGGGAGCCTCTCTGAGTTCAAAGAGAAAGCTGAGTTGTTGTCATTCTGGGGTCTTAATCTAATCACAATGTCCCCCTTTGATTTAAAAATCTTCTTAGGAAGTGGCAACTATTTCTCCCCATTTACACTTTCATACTTTATTTTTTGGTCTTAAGAATGTGGTGCTTTGTCTTTTTTCTTGTAGTGCAGGGTTTTATCATCCAAGTTAGGCTGGTTCCTGTCACCAGCTATCATTTAAGAGATCCAAGCATTTGGTACAGAAACAGAACAGAAAAGTATTGCTCTCTGTATCTGTAGACAATCCTTTATATATCTGCATGCATAATAAGACCAGAAGGCTCTCCAGAAGCCCCCATCTTTCAGGGTATTTCCAGATTCATGCTTTAAGAAACAGATTTGATATGTTATTCTTTCTACAACAAGCATCTACCACCTAGCTGGCTAGATATAATGTTTTTAATTACTTGGCAGGTAAAGAGAATTACATGCATTTATTCATTCTTTTCTTGTCTTGTTTCCTATGAAGAAGCCTAGAAAAATACCTCTGAACATCAGTCTAAGCCCACAAAGACCATAAATGCTAACTCTTACACACAGACATATGCCCACACTCATACTGATCCCAGGAGTAATTTTCCCTTCGCTTGTTCACGATGGTGTCTTCCACCAATATCCCCCTTTACCCATTTTTATATATTTTTTTTAACCTTCGAGGTGAAGTTTGAGTGGCTTCAGTCATAAACACTTTCATTACAATTTGTAACAGACTCAAGGAGAAGTGGTCTCATCTTGAAGGTGAGTAGTATTTGGGGTGGTGTGTTTTGGTATTATAATGACATTATAATGATAAAATTTGCACAGAGGACAGCATTTTGTGAAGATTTGACAGACCCTTGGCTCAGGGTACCAAAAGTTCTGCTTATCAGTTCTAGGGGACCATCTCAATCCCATGTATCATCACAGAGTGTGACCGCAGAGCCTCCACTTTGCTCCACACTCCGTGGTATTTTTCAGGGAATTGTTGTGTTGTGGAATCCTCACTTACCAGCTGTAGCTGCAGCTGTATCTACTCTACAAGCCTTCTTGATTTTGTACCTTTCCTTAATTGGTGAACAATGCTGTATTTTAATATAAGTTTTAATGTAAGTTTCAATTACCACGCCACTTAAGTAATTATGCCACATGCAGCAAGATTTCAGGACATCTGAATCTTGTCTTTTGATTTTAGTATGAAAGAAGACAACAGAATTTGATCTAACCATTGTAAGCATATGTGAGGATAAAAACCCCCTTGATGTCATAATCAATAATAACAATAGTAGAGGCATAAAATATATTTCTATGTCAGTTTAAACTTTTCGACACACAACTTTACTTCCAAAGTCCCAGCTACTAGTGGCTCCCCTCCAGCCCATCTTGCTCTTCTCAGAATACACACTTAAGAAACATTCTTACCACTTCTTTAGATACTGAAATATACACCTGACATGCCTGTTTTTAACATCTTGTATTAGATTTTTTGTTCTAACATTTGTAGATTACATGGATACAGAAATAGATTACAGATTATTACATAGTTATAGATTTACAGCAAAGTGATAGCTATTTTAATCTATATCCAGGTACTGTTTTGTGCTAGTTGTATAATTACAATTTCAAAAGGTGCTAAGTAGTTTTGGCATATACTTCTCTACTTCAATTCCTGTCTCCTAAATTTGCATATTTGAGTATTAGATCTTGAGTCAAACATGATTACTTAAACCCTCTCTCACTTTTCAACAGAGAAATGTTAAAACTGCTGATAATAGTTAATCTCTTCCTATGGTTTTTTGAATGAGTGTTTCATGAGGAACCTTGTGTGGGCATTTAAAGAAAGTGCCTAGTTCTTAGGCAGCTAAGCTAAGTGAGAAAAACCCTATGCTTCAGATCTTAAATCTTGTCTTTCCAGTGCTCAAAATATGCTTCATTAGAATGACCAGTATACCTAAAATATTGCATAATTTTAAAATCTCTGACATTCAGGAATGCTCATCAAGAACAGTTGAGAAGTACAGATCTATAGTCTAGAGTCTGACTTGTTTCTTGCTTCCCACATGAAAATGGCCAGGCTGAACACTCTCTGGTTTGGGGTTAGAGCCATAGGAAGGGTAGAGAAGATAGCTAAAAGAGGTCTCACTCTCTTAAGATTGTGTATTCAAATCCAGAAGGAGATAAGGTGAAGGCTAACTCAGTTTGCAGCAGTCTGCTTGAAGTGTAATATTTGTATTGTTTAGATAAGCCCCTTCGTATAGCTGAACACATCTTTTCTCCTGCAAACAGATAGAGCATGACTTTTTGTATGAAATACACCGTAACTTGCAAAATGAGATGAAGCTTTCCTGAACATAAAATTTGAAAGAACATAGTTGTCTTTTGATAAAGTCATAGGTTCAATTGCAGATGTTATAAATAAAAAAATAAAATGCCTGTCAATGCTGAAATAACTGAACAACATAAATTCACAGTTTTCTGTAAAACTAAGCCAGGTTGTTAGAATCACAGCTTCCATTTCCAATAAAAACTTTGATGCTATTATCCTGTAGGACCTGTTTGTTCTTCTCTTAGGTGACATTCATCTGCACAAAGTACACATGGGATGTTAGCAAAGTGTAGTCTTGAATCAATCTGTAACTTTATGTTGGTCATTTTACAGACAAATTCATGATGCCCTGACCTAATCTGAATGACATCAGGCTATGTAAAATCATATAAATATCCACAGTAGAAAAAACAGTATTCTGTTCAGTATAAAAAAAACCCAGACCAACCCTTTGTAACCAATACCTCAGACCTCTGGTTTCCATTCACAGAAGCCGAATGAATGAATAGGCAAGGTTATCGAGGTGGCTTCCTGAGCCACACTTGCAACATAGAGCAACCAAGGCTGAATTTATGTTTGGATTTGGCTGATTCAGTGACTTGAAATCAAAGTTGCATGTCTGGTTCCATAAAATGACCAGCAAAAATGTGACCAACAATTGCATCAACTTTAGGCAATTTTGTAATGTTTAATGTGGCTTAAATCTGTGGCTAGAAGGCAGGAAAATCTAATTTGGTTTTTTTTTTACAAACATTGCTCTTTTTTTTTTTTTTTTTAAGAGAAAAAGCAGTGTAAAGCCTTATACCAAAAAAGCCAAACCCCAAACCCAAAACTTCAAACCCCTCATCTTTTCAATTTTTCTTGTTTCAAGAACAAATGCTTAAAAATGGAAAAATCTTGCTCTTAACATACAATTGATTTGTATTCCTTCATTCATGATTGACACTACCATAAAGAAGAGGAAGCCATTACTATTTCTACTGTAAATGAGGAAGAAAATATCCCCTGATTAAAATAGGGAGTATGTTACACAATATACCACAGCAAGCTTGAAGCAAGCAGCTTTATGTCTGAGTTATGGGTGTCATAATTGAGTTATTCATAGAATCATAGAATCATAGAATGGTAGGGTTGGAAGGCACCTTGGGAGATCATCTAGTCCAACCTCCCTGCAGAACCAGGTCCACCTAGATCAAGTTGCACAGGAACGTGTCCAGGCGGGTCTTGAAGACCTCCAGAGAAGGAGACTCCACACCCTCCCTGGGCAACCTGTGCCAGGGCTCCCTCACCTCAACAGTGAAATAGTTTTTTCTTATATTTAATTGGAATTTATTGTGTTCCAGCTTCATCACATTACCCCTTGTCCTCTTGCTAGCTACCACATAAAAAAGGGATGCCCCAACGTCCTGACACCCACCCTTTAGATATTTGTAAATGTTAATAAGATTCCCCTCTCAGTCTCCTCTTTTCTAGACTAAAATTATAGGCTAAAATTGATTATTTTTCAATATTTTTCATCTGCAAAATGAGTTTATCATCTTTGACGTCTTCAGACACTTGTAGATTTTTGTGGTGAAAAACATCATTCTAGTATTGGTCATTTCATTAGTCAATGAGGTGTTGGGAAGCCACATCACCCTCTGCTTTCCTTACTGACATCCATGATGATCTTTCCTTCTGTGGTCTGAGGTCAGCCTTGGTGACTTACACCTTCAATGCCCACCCTTCTCCTCACACTCCCTGAACTCTCCTGTCACTTTCCTTCTGATGCTTTTAATTTCGATTTGTATTTTTCTTCTCAGTGAACTTTAGTGAGATGTGTTTTTCACTGAACCTTGCCTGTGCTGGTAACAAAGTGCTGTGGATATTTTACAGTGAGCCTTGATTTGCACTAACTTGCTATATTTTGCATTTCTGTTCATGACAGAAAACTCACCCCAAATGCCAGCATTTAGTGGCAGCGCACAGAGACTCACCTTGATGCTTTGGCCAGTCTGAGTGTCCTTTTAACTCAGTGGGAAAGTTTCCTTTTCTCTAAGTATTCATGGACTCCTAGGCAAGATGTGCAAGTTTTAGACATTTTGGTTCAGCAGTTTTGGTTCTCATGCAGTTAGAGCCCAAGGGGATTGTTTTGAATGCTTAACTGGAAATGAGAGCCAGATAAACAGAGAGTAGAAGGCCAATGAAATCCTATCATAAATCTATCAAGCAAACACAAAACCCTCCCTAAACATCAATCTGATTAAAAAAAAAAATGATTAGTAGAAGATTCATGTGCCAAAGAACTCCTGTTACTGGATCACAGAGAGCTGTAGCCTGCATCTTCTCCTGTGTTTCCAGCTATGTGACTGGACCTCATATCGTCCCCTGCATTGCCCCAGTAGCTGTGGAAACCAATGAAAATTTTATTGAACTAGTGAGATTCCCTTGATTCACTTATTCAAAGTATGTGGCAACAATATCTTCCAAAGCACTTTCCAGACAACAACTCTTAACTTGACCATAGCTAAAAAATAGTTTTAAATATACTCCTGAGGTCAAAAGCTCTGTGATAGGACCGAGTGTGATAGCTGCAAGCGTTGGAAAGCATATTTTGTATGACATCCTGATGGAGGACACATTCATAAATGTTGCTGACGAGAGCTCTCCTGGCTGCTGCTGCTTGGAGGAAACCCACTTAGGCTCAGTGTTAAAAGACACGGACACACTGGAAAATCCTTTATATTTATTTTTGGATATAGGGCTAAACCCTGGCTTTGTAGAAGTGAAGAGAGTTTCCATTGATTAGATTAGGGCCCAGACTTCTTTTTCCAGCTTGATTTCTAGCTAAGCCCAGTCTCAAACTACTTCCTGAAGGAGAGGCAAAGAGAGTTTTGCATTTTGTGTTCACTAAGGGCAGGGTCTGAGGCTGTTGTGCTAACTGGAGTTTGATAATGACACACTCTGAATGCAGACATTATAGATTTTAGTTCTGTGTAGCAGCAGATTATTAATCTCTGCAGCTGCTGGTGAGAAAATTGTCTGCTAATAACAAATTCTTCTGAAACTTCAGCTTCCTCATCAGAAAGAAAAACATTTAATCAAATGGATTAAGATTCCATCTTGTTTTGTTGCATGTATTTGTAACTTCTTGACTCATTTCTAGGTAAAAAATAAGAACACCCATCTTATCTCACATTTCTCATTTGTAGATTTTTCATCCTCAGAAAGAGATCATTCTACAAGGAAGGTCAAGTTTACTGCCCCTTTTGCAGATGGGGAAACTGAGTCACGGGGAGAGGTGACTTAGGTCATCAGAGGAAAATGGAAAAAATAGTTGTATAAACTGGTTTCTATAGTCCCTGCCCAGTTGCTATTTTCCTTAAATGTCAGTACTACAGGGTTTAAGCTATAGCTAATGGTAATAAATAAGAAGCTCCCCATTGCCTTAGATGAGCTTTGAAATGAACATATATACCCATATATATATAGATATGCTTCCACAACCTCAGATGATTTTATCACCATAGTATCTTGAACTCATCTAGAATGTGTTAGATTGACACAGCAATTACAGTCCCTGTGTTAAGTCAACGATAACATTATCACCACTGCTGTGGGATGATTGAGTGGATGACTGAACACAATTAAAGGAGGATTTACCCAGTGAAAGATGCCAGGACCACATTGCTATGGATGTGGATGTCATGTCAAGTAGACTTCCTACACCTAGAGGTCTGCCTTCACCAGGGCATTGAAAGATTTGACTTTGGCAGATACTGCTGAGTGCTCATGGGATGGGTCCAGCTCTGTGGTGTACATGGACCACAACATCATCCTGCCAGAGATCGAAGGAGATGGTCCTGAACCTCTGTGGCAACATTTTCCAAGAGGAAGCAAAGCCCCCAGAGCTACCTGCTACCTACCAATCCCAGGACTGCATGGATCTCCAGTTCTTCCTTATGCCTTTCAAATTTTTGCTCTCCCAAATTGCAAGGTCTTCTCTACTTGGCACTGGGACATCTACAGTCTATGAGAAGGTCAGGACTGACCGGCATACAGGCAGCTCTCACTCCAAGGAGGGTTCCCCTTAGGGGCAAGATGGCACTGCATCTTTCTCCCAGTTCCAGCACCTCAGCCACCATGCAGGCTGCTCATTATGTCCTAGGTCAGTCTGACCAGCTGGATGGGCTGCAGAGCATTCTGAAGCAGCCAGAAGACCATAGTACTGTAAATGAGGATGTGCCATGTGGGAGTCTGAGCTAGTAGCCATTTGTCTGTCTTTCCCTCCCCTAGAGTGAGACACCACCTAAAGCATGTGTCCTAGAACAGCCCAGGTAGCTGAGGTATCATTGAACAAATATCTGTGGATGCCCAGCTTTAGTTGGGCATTTGCTATGGGAGTGACCATTGTCACCACTGAGCTTTCCGACTCTGAGGCCCTGGACAGTGCCTAGGGGCCCAGCGAGGCTCCATGAGTGAGGTCAGCAGCAGGATGTCTCTTCCAAGGTCTGGATGGGGGGCCAAACCTGGCAGTATTTTAGGCTGCTGCCCAGGTCAGATCATGCTGCTTCCTCTGCCCATGAGTGCTCAACATTCTTTAGTACTTTCTAAAGAAAAAAGACCAATGGCAGCTCCAGGGAGTCATATATCTTTTGTTATATTATTTTTAAAGTTTCTCTTTTCCTAAATGTTCAAATGTTCAAATGTTCCAAGTCACATCAATGCTACTAATCAACATTTTCCTGCCCAGACTTAAAACTTCCACTAACTCATCCCAAGCCTCCCATTTAAGGCATGATAACATTTTGTATCCAATTTCCCCTATAATTAGATTGTACAAACACTGTTAGTCTTGCTTAGAATGAGGCTATCAGTAACAAAACACTCCACCAACTTCCAGTGCTTTAACAAGATCCCTTTTTATTTTATCAGTCCAATGTGAATCTTTCTGATCAGGTGTTAACAAGCCAGACTATTTTCCCTTGATAATCCTCAAGTACTATAAATATATATTCACTCCTCAGGCATAAAATCCCACGTACTGTAAAGGTTTTTAGTTTTTTCATTCACTGCTTCATTTTTATAAACCTTTGTTGTTTAAAATCTCCCATGTATCAGGAGCTTATCTGGGAAGGATAAAAGATATTTTTAAGGAAAGGAATAGCTCTTATTTATGTTGCTGAAATGCCACAAGTAATTAATTTAATTGATGTTAGATTATTCATACACTTAAATTTTTATGTTGAGGACACATCATTTTTGTCTGTTAGGTAACATATCATTGGTGGATCATGACCATACAACAGATGAGATCAGAGTTCTGTTTTGTCCTTGGAAAAGACACTTCAAATTTCTGTACCCATTACTCCACCTGGAACAGCTGGGATCTTTTGAACAGATCAGTATCTCAGGTTGTCCTTCAAACATGTTTCAGGCCTGACAGATTCTGTCTTCTGGTGGATTCCTAAAACAGAAATTGGAGCTGGACAGAGACATCTAGCAGCTGAAGAGCCCTAAGAAAAAAAAAAAATTGGAGAAGAACCCAAAATATTTGTGTTCAAAATTTGTGTAAGAATGGAATTAACTCCTGCTTCATGCAGTTTCTTATATGGTATTAAGGAATTCAGTAAGTCAAGTCCATGATACTTGAAATCCAAAGTGATTGTTTAACTATTAAACTTAATTTAAATTATTTATTTACTATTTAAACCAAACATTTAAATTTAAAAATTGAATGCTGCACAGGGAAAATTCTACAACAATATTTTCACCTTTCTAAATTTTTATTGCATCAGACTCTTGACAAATTCTCTCCAAGGAAACACCACTGCCCAGGAGCTCTATATGTGAAGAATCACAGAATAAGTCATCATAAACTCTTTCCATGCCCTTTAGAGTCTTGCGATTAGCAACCACCCTGCTAAATCTACTTTGTTTTTAACATACTGGAAAAAAAAAACCAAAACACTTATTGTGGGTAGAAGAATCATCTAAATATAGATGAAAAAGATCTAATCATATTAAAAAACAATGGTTCCATACCAAAGCCAGAACAGATAATGAATAAGGAAAATAAAATAAATGACAAAAAATATCTCCACAGAAACAGTAATGCAATGTACTTCTTTGATGACATATGATCTTCCTGCCCTTTGTGTGAAAAACTTTGTCCTCCAACACCAGGAATACTAATCTTACCCTGTTACTATCCTTACCCCTAAACTATCCCAAATAAAGAGTGGTGCTGGTGTCGAGCATACTCTGTATAGATTAATAAGTATATTTTTTCCTCTGTCATTTTAAATTGAATTTGTATATTTTCACCATAGTTCAGATTTAAATATATCCAAGGTAGCTTTCACTGGCAGGCAAAATAAAGATAAAGGAGAGACAGGATCAACCAATCAACAATTATGGAGCACAATCAATCAATAAATACTGAACACATTTCTCTAGAAAATGGATTTTCTGCTATTTTGTTTTTTGATTAGATCATGTACTGACTAATAAACATAATAGACCATATTTAGCATGGGTATATTTCAGCAAAGTTATTTGCTTTAGCACCACAGTGGTTAAAAAGTCAGTATAGCACACATTAAACAGATTAGATCTGGCCAGCTGGCAGATTTTGAAAACTATTTGTCACTGGGGAATTGTTACCAAATGGATGTGTTTCTTATGGAAATTCCCCAGTGGGCTGTTCTGTGTCTAACACTGTTCAATGTTTTTATCAACTTTTTATTTGAATGTTTTGTAATAAGCTTTGATTTTACTTGATACATCTGACAGATTAGTTAGCATTTAGTGATGTATATGTTTTCCATAAACTGTCAGCCTCTTGTCAGACAAAGTTTTGCTGTAATTCATTCTGTTGATACTTGTGGCCTGGATATCAAGTTTAACTTCTTAAGGTCTATTGTGAAGGTCCACACAGAATCATATTTTCCTCTTTCAGAAATAAAAGACTGACATTACAAGCTCTGGTGCTCAAGCAACTGAGTTGATCTCTAATGAACTGTACTATGGAAAGGAAGAAAGCTTTGTATCTTTCATCCCTGAATAGTTCAGTTGCACGTTGGAAGGCTCTATTTTTGAATCCGAAAAAGAAGTTTAGCTCCTGCTTGGAAGAATCACTTTAGCTGTAATCTGAATGAGAGATGTATTTATCCGGGCAATGTTCTGCATGTGCATAACATACTTTATTTAAGGTTGTTGCAGCACTGAAAAATATTAAATCATTAGGAGGACAGTATGATGATATAATGATCATCATCAAGGTAATGTCACCAAAAGTAATGCTAGTGTAAGTCTGCTGATTTGAAGGCTGAGGAGACACCCTGAGTACTGTGACAGGGAGGTACCTTCATTTGTTATCTGTTCAGAAGTTAAAGAGCCTGGAGGAGGCTAATAGAGGAGGATGAAGTGAGAATATTGTGAGCTTTTTTTTTTTTTTCCAGTATTTGTAACCATTTTTTCTTGAACAGACAGATTTTAAAGATGGAGAAAGCCCAGTATAATTCTTCACAGTGGGGAAAGTAGGTGCTGGGCAGTTTTTAAGTTTCACAGGACCACAATGGTGGCACAAATGACGTCATCTGATTTTGGAGTGAGAATTCTGTGGAATTTCCATGTCACCAACCCTAATAGGAGAACTGTATCACTGCAGGGGTTGTTGTGAGAGCGTTCCCTGCAGACTAGAGCAGTAACCGGCAAATTAACAGGCAAAGCAGCAAGTAGGTGGTGGGAAAGATTACTTAGGAATAAACTATCAAACAACAATCAGCAGGGCAGCTAGCAGCAGAGAGAAGAGATAGCCATAAACGTTGCCAGTAGAAAGCACCCACTAAGAGTGGCAGTAAGGGAAGAATCAGTTCCAACTGGGGCTTTGTCTGGCTATGAGTGCTGTGACGAGCAGCACCTACTGCTAGCAATGACTAGGATAGTCACAGAGGCAATACAACTGCCTTAAGAGACAGGTAGAACTCAGAAATGACTGCTGTAGAAGAACCACCCTGCTACTGAGATTTGCCTGAGTCTGGATCAAAACTCATGAGGGGAATGCAACAAGAAGAGGATGCCCATGGCTGGCACAAAAGCACTGATCTTTCAGAGGTCTCTCTTAGCTACTATGGAGTGAACAGGTACCTCAAGGGGGAATGGGATGATCTTTCCTTCTCGTGCTTGAATTTTCTTGGTTGGAAAGATGTGACTGAAATTGAAGCATGTGCTATAGAAGTATAGTTGCAAGTTAAATTTTATATGGGTCAAAACAAAAAAACAAACCAAATGTTATTAGCTTCCTGGTTTATACTTTAAAAGAAAACTACCAGTGGAAAAAATTCTTTCGATTTACTTACAGTTAATGGGTTCAGATTTCTTTATTTGCACATGGTTTATAGCCAGTAGGTCCCAAACTCTGGCTTCTGTTTCTTTGTTCTGAGGAGCCCTTGGCCATGCAAAAGTCAGATGACTCATTTTAAATAGTCAATAAACTAAAAAAAAAAAAAAAAAAAAAAAAAAGCTTTCACTCATGAGAGTGAGGAATATCCTTGCACCAAGTATATTATTTTTAAGCATAAATGAATATATATATCTCCAGGCATATCTTGATTTTAGTAAGCTGTATTTAGAGCTACTCTGACTAAAGCTTTCCTGCTCCATCCCCCCAGTTAGATACTGTGTTATTTACCAGTTTTACTTAGTCTGCTACTCAGATCTATGGGGTACGTTGAGGGATTTTTTTTTTAAGAATATGATATGGCATGAATTGAAGAAAGGAGAGATTCTGTTACTAGCAGTTCATAGGATTCACTAGAGAATTTTTAAAGAACTAGAGATTCATGTAATTAACAATATATTTTTGCACTTTTATCTGAAGATCTTAAACTGATTGGCAAATATTAAGCACTTATTTCACAACAGCCTTCTGTCTTAGAGAAATACATCTGACAGACTTGAATGATGAAACATAGAGAAGTCATGTGACAGACTAGAAGGTGCTACAGTGCTGAGAGGCCAAATACATCAATTTCTGGCGAAGCCAAGAGGAATTTAAAAGTTTTTGCAGAAGAGTTCCTACATCCATACACCCAATCTCCTGCTATGTTCACAGACCAGCAGTGTTTCACCTTTGTGAAACAATACTGTCTTGTATCTATACTTTCATAAAAGAACTTCAGACTTCTGTGGTTTTGTAATATTTGTGTCTCAGTGGCCTGTATGGTATTCTCCCTTCTGACAATGTTTTCTCGCTTAAACTTTGTTATTCTAGGAGTAAACGTACTACACAACTGAGTAATGGCAAACATCTCAGTTTTCTTCAGACTGGTAAGTATTGGCAAATTCAATGCTGAGCTGTAGACTGCAATTTTCTCACTTTTAAAGTACATGAAAAACTGCTGTGAAGCACAAGCTGTCATGATTATGTGGTGTAAGCAGTTACCTTCTATCTCAACTGGACTAATGTGGCTCAGGCCCACTTGTTTCCATTGTCATTTATAAATGAAGTCCCAAACTGGTAGGCAAAAGTACAGAAAAAGTGTTATTAATATTTCAATGTAACTGCTACTGGGTGTCACAGCATGTGCCATACTGGTCTCTATGCTCTGATAAAGCAAGAAAAAGAGTTCATTGATCGTTTAACACAATGCCAGTGTCTCAGGGCTTCAGACTCCACTATTAAGAAAGTGGATTGATTTCAATGCTTCAGCAAAGCCTGAAGTGAGTGAAAGTAAGTTCTGAAATAATAAAGAATTGCATTTAAAATTCCGATTTTAGGCAGGAACAAAGGATAAAATCAAACAACAGCAAGAAGAGATATGCTCTTTGGGATCTGTTACAGATGGTGCATGTGGATAGAGGAAAGAAAGGCATAGAAAACATCACCTCCTGCACCTCTGCCATTTGACAAATATCACAGTAAAAAAAATTATGCAGTGGTACAGTATGAGAAGAACACTTGATTTTCTTACTGTTTTCCTTCTGACGGAGAGTAATGTATAACTTGAAATATTTCCCTCCTCTAGCCACAGCAGTATACTTCAAATGGAGTTTTATTTTGGTTTAGAGAAACAAAATAATCTATAGAAGCGCAAAATGCCTCACATAGGTATAGCAGCTTACAACATAGATTTAACCATGGCAACGACAGACTCTTAGCTTACAGAATTACATAGTTTAAAAATTGAAGCAAATACTAAGCCTTGGGGTAAATGCTTCTGGGATGAAAGTACAAAGCATCTTTATTAATGTTGTAAAAATTATTTACCTACAGATGAATGAAATCTGAAGTAAGTCTTTCTTCTGAGGCTTCCTCTGTTAGAGTTCTGTTTCTTTGTAAAGTTTATATGCTTCCTGGGTTTAACCAAAACCAGGGCTACTGAAATAACTTGAGAAGTGATACTACTCTGAGTTTCTGAGACAGCTAGGATTAGAAATCACTGGAATTGTTATGGAAGAGTCTATTTTCATAATTTTTCCATCCAGATATCTAGACCAAAGGAGATTCTTGCTCTGTGAATTTACAGAACACCTTTCAATACACTTTGATGCAAATTCCTTGTTTCCTGTAGTATCAAGTCAAGTCTCTCCTGCATTGTATCTATGCAAATTGCAGCAAATAGATCAACATAAACTCACCTTTTAAGACTTATCGCTTTGTTTGAACTGCTAACACCTGTAAGATGGAGGCTTTTCAGCTCTCAAAGCTGAATATTACCATGTGTTTTTTGGACTGGGAAAAGACTATGTTATTATCTATTCTTTCACAACTGTGCAAGAAGTGTGGGAAATATCCTATTATTTTAAGCCAACAGAAGCCAGAATGTGCAGAGTTAAAGTCCTAACTCCATCATTAGGGTACCTGTTTTCTTTACACAATTATCTGTGGTCTCAGACTGTTAGATGATCTCAGTTCCACATTTACAACAATACTGAGACAATTGATTTAGGGATGAAGTTTCCAGCTTCAACTTGAAAGATCCCTTGTATTTGTGGATTCAGGTCAGGCTTTTAATGTTACCTGAACTTAATTGCTGTTTGTTTTTGCTTTGCATTGTCTTCTAAAAGGCAGGCCAGGAAGAGAGGGAGGCCTGGGAAAAACAAACTGCTTTGCAGCCCCAAATGTGTTCAAAAGCAACATTAGGACCACTTCCAAGTCTAAACAAAGCTCTGGCTGAAAGGTTATCTCCTTGCTCCCCAAACCTGCTACTTCCTGCAGAAACCCTGCTTTACTCTTTTCAGACCATAAAAAACCTCAAAACTGCTATTACCTTACTCTTGTCTCCCATATCAAGTTCAGCCTGCTTGTACTGGCAATGCAGCCCTACTACAGTGCTTGCCTTTCCCCAGATTTGCCCCAGAGTTTCGCTTCTCAGTCCTGTGCAAGGTGATGTGCATTTGAATACTTACAAATGATAGTATACACTGTTGAGACAGCTCAAAATTGGGATGTCTCATGAGAATAAACAGATGAAATGCCTAGTCTGAGACATCTTGTTATCACAGTTTAATGGGTTCCTGCAGGAGAGCTGATTGGCAGTAAATATATGTGCATAGTTGTAACTAAGACATAAGGTGGGATGACAGCAATCAGTTAATGTTATTAGTTCCCATAAACAAGTGACAATTATTTCCTAATTTACCTTTCTTTTGTTGTAAATAAATCTTCACACGTGGGCAGTTACCATTGCTCTGATGATGCACAGCAACACCTTAAGGTGTTATGACTTCATCATAGCCCTCATTCAATTAATGTAGCCTCTGGACCTGAAGTGTGACTGCAGTTGCTAAATTCTCCCACAATTTATGTAATATATGACAATTATAATAAAAAATAAAAATGCCTGGCTGAAATAAGTGAGAGTTTTACAGCCTTTCATAAAGAAAAATCTAAACCAAACAAATGTGACCGTCTGAAGGCTCTAAAAGAAAGTAGGTAATTTCACAAAGTGCATTGGAGACAGTGCTTGCTTCCTTAAGTGACCTTAGCTTGTGATTAAAACAGAGAAAAAATGAATATCTTGAGACCTCAGAAAATATTTTAGGAATGAGTTCTGTGTGCAAACTACAGTTATGGCAATATACTCAATTCTGCCAAAGCAAGGTTAGCAAATGAAAACTGCTCTTAGATTTTGTGTAGGTAAAAGTAAGCGCTATGCAGAATAATGACCATGAATTTAGCTGCGAGCAGGTTTTTGTGCTGACAGCAAAGACTGAAGGAAAAAACTATTCCATAATTTATGCAGCAGAACAGGAGTGGGTAGTGACAGCGAACCACTCATGAGGAGACTGATGGGCTGCATCTTAGAACAAGATCTAAAATGCAATGAGGAATATATTGCTCTACAAAGTAGAGCATTTGAAGTAAAATGTCAGCAGGCTTTAAAAGAATTAATTAATTACCCAAAGTTGGTAATGAATAGCAAATGTTTTGCCAAAATGTCAGGAAATACGTTATCTACATATGACTAAAAAGACAAACTACATCACATCTATAATACTCTGTGAACTGAGAGTACCTGGGACAGTATGGGTATGGAGCAGACGTGTCCCTCTCTTGCTAGGTCATAGCTGTTCAAGCTGTTTTCACTCTGCGTAAAGAGACTCTGTGAGCAGAATCTACAGTTTAAGAGTAGAAAGTATTATTTATTGAGTGATGCCTAAGACTTTTAAGTAAGAGTCGTAAGCATCCATAAATATGCTCATTATGGCTTATAAGACAGCTGATGGTGGCCTGGCAGCAATCACTCAGGGGAAGTGCAGTCTCTGCTGCTGCTAGGAACAGCAAGATCCTTGATGCTGTTGAGTTGCTATCTTTTGACTATCTTTTTTTTTTTTTTCTTGGGACCATATACCTATCATGTCAGTATTTTTCCACTTGAAACCTCCTCCTGGGGCATTAAAAAGGAACGTAGGTACTGAATTGCCAAGTAAATTAGCTTTCTATGGAGCTTTGCTTTATCAGTGTCATGTTTATTGATAACCATAAATATAGGGTCTTCATTAAACATATTAACATTTAATACCAGTGCTTATTTTTAAATAAATGTATAAATTTTTTATTACAGACTTATTAAAGAGAGTTGAAGATAGGTAGGCATCACATATCATCTCTACAAACACAGTTGTAAATTACTGATATTGAGCAACAAGGCATTTGTTAATCATAATTTTGAGATCTAGAAACAGCTACTGTTTTATAATAGCAACATTCAAACAGCATCTTACAGACAGCTGAGATATGGCCCACAGCAGTTTTATTAACTACAGTGCCAAGCCTTAATGATGGGTTAAATCTTATGATCTGCTCAAACTGGATATGAATGGTTAAATCTTTCCTTCAAATTTGCTTTCCTTTTTGAGCCATAAAACTCATTGTAGTCTTGTTTGTCAACTGTTTCAAGGGCTGAGGGATGTCTTTAGCCAATTTTGCATGAGACTTCTATTCTCTTTCAGTTATAAATTCGCATGTTGTCATTGCTGATTATTACTGCTTCTAGAAAGACTCTGATTCCAGCAAGATAATGCCACACAAGAAAACTATTTAAATCTGCTTGATGAGGGGATAACTTTATCAAATGAAAACAGCAATCAAGCAGTTCATTTTTATCTGTGAATTATCTATGTGAGTTTTATTAATTCATGGAGAAAGCTCTGTATTCTGTGGAGTTTATTTATAAATAATTATCACGTTCTCATGAGTCAATCTGTTTAAAAGCAGATATATTACAGTAGATTTTCTTGTAACTTGCATCTTGAAGGACAATTTTTCCTTGGTAGGTGGGCTGTTTTCTATTGTTACTGTTTTAATATACCATATTTTTACTCAGAAAAAACACAGCTCATCGGTTTGGTGCAGTTAACTTATGGGACTATTTATTAGAGGAACAGTGATTAAGTTTTGGTTCCAAGACAGGTATAAATATCCTCTAATCCATACAATTTTCTTTCAAGTTAAACTATTCCCAAGTTCAATTGTAATATCCATTACTCCTTTCTTGAACACTGTTTAATCTCAAAGTATTTCAACTCTAAACTGCTTAAGTATTAGCAGCATTCAAATAGTTCATATCTTTCAAACACTTTTGCAGTTCTGGAAATGTGGGATTTTTTGCTGCTGAATTTATAGCAAAAATCTGTTTCCCAGAACAGTGGGAATTAGTTTTCAGTGAGATAGTCATCACTTCATCCTTACAATCTCTGCTATGAAGATCCTTAATTTACTTAATTTACTTGATTACTTGATTTACTTGATTAAAAAATTTGACTAAAACTTTTAACAGACATTATTGGATAGTCCAAGCCATTTTTCCCTTTCCTTCACTCAATGGGTGGGGTGGAATATGCTCTCTGGGTGTGTTCAGCTCCATTGATTACAACGGAGCCACTCTTTGTCTGCCACATGGTAAAGAAAAGTGGATTTGGCTGTATTCTTATGAGTTAATTCTGTTTTAACACTGGGATGAATGAAAAATGGAATTTGACCCTGTAACTGCTAACAGCTTAGTGTATACACTGTCATCAAGCCCCACTGATGGAAAGGACTTCCACTGGCAGTCCAGGAGTTTGGATCAGATCCTTTATTCTCTGAATAACATTTCATGTTATCTCCTCTCCACCTCCTGGGCCCCAGTTTGCATGTGACAACTTTTGACTTGTGGATAGTGTGAGTCCTATTGTTTTGCACCTCTCACACACTTTTTCTCAACACAGTTGATTTGCCTGGCAAAATTAACTCCAGCTTTGTTCTATAAATGCTAGTCGCTTTCTTAGTCACTCTAGGCACTGTGCCAATGAATTCAGACTAAACAGAGGATATTAATTTTACTTCAGCATATATGTATTGCACAAAAGCTGTGATGCATGAGAGTTTATTTCCAAGAACTACAGTAAAATGGTTGTGTAAGCTTTCAGATTCGAAGGTCAGTGATAACTTACTGGTGGGAATTAGAGGCACTTAACAAGAAGCGCTCTCACATTTTCCTTTTTTAATGACCACATACCGTAAGAAGGTGGGCTGTGACGTATGAGCCCTTCCCCTGAAGAAGTGGATGAGATCGTATTAACCTTGGGCTACCACCTTTTGATATTCTGCATACCTGTGGTTTCTAGGTGTGTATTGCGGGAAAGTGTTGAAATTTGCCCAAGAGTAGTCAAGAAACAGTTTGTAACAGAGTTGGAAGGTATGGATTGCTGGAATCTGAATGCTAGCAAGGCATGTGTTTAAGTTTAGTTACAATACTGGGAAAAGTGAAGCACATTTTTCTCAGCTCATGGAAACAGCCTTATAACCAGTGCAGCTCATTGATCTATGCTGCCTGAGAAAACTTTATGTCTGTTAATGTTTTCTAGGGACTGTTAGTCCAATGACCAAATATAATCTGCTAGATTTTGCTGTGTGTTATGAACTCCTCTTTGCTTTGAGGGAGAAGAGTAGGGATTTTATACAGGTATAGCTTCAGCAACTGTACCTAAGCTAGTAAACATTTTCTTAGGACAGACATTAACCATTTGACCTCTGTATTCTCTTGAATAATGGCACTAAAATGCTTGCTATATCCCTGGACAAAAGGAAGTCTTGCACCTTGTATTTGTGGAACTGATCGGATTTCCTTAATTGCTCTGGAGCTTTCTTGCTGTGGCTCATCAGAAGCTGTTCAGACTTCATCACTAGCAAACATATGAGAAATGCAGTCCTAGGCACTCACAGCTCCTGGTGTTATCAGCTGATTACCAACACAAAGAAATAACAAACCCAAAAGGCATCACTAGAAGTGAGTGAGTTAACCACTTACAGAGCTGATGAGGCTGACTGCTAGAGAAAAAACAACTTAATCCATTTTAAAGGCTACTTTATCTAAACTCAAACTGTTAAAAGAGGATTTACATCCTTTAAGATGAAAGAGTCTTGTCCAAGATGTTACTCTGTACATCTGCAAAAACACATCTGTTGATACATTTGGGGAACTGTTCTGGCTTAACTAACCAGCTGTGCAGGAAAAATATGTAGACATCTTCCATGAGAAAATTTGTGCCATGTGTAAGATTGATTAATAATGAGAAAACGACAAAAGTTTTTCAGCCCTTAGATTTTGCCACTGATTCGACGGTCAAGGAAACCAGTCCCTGAGGGAGGGTGAGAGGAAAAGCAAGGGACAGGTCCATATGTCTGCACGTGGTCTATAGAAGCACACAGAAGAGAGATAAATTTTCTCCAAGCAGGTGCAGCTGGAATGAACCAAGCATCCTAACTGTCCCTGAAACTTTACCTATGCAGGGCAGGTTTCCCCTCACCAGGCAGGCTGGGCCACACTGCCAGCAGTAGTGTGCAGGGTCCCACTCTGCCTGGAAACACTGAAGCTGCTGGCAGAGGCTCCATCAGGAGCTAAAGTGATGCCTTCTAAAAGCATAGACACAGTCCTTTGGAGATGAGGTACAGAGACACGTGTGTTAACTGACTAGATTTTCAGTTATACTATCAGCTGTGTATTTCAGTGCTAAATATCAGAAATATAGAAGGCATAATGAGATAGAATAGGAAGGCCCTTTCTTCTCTACGCTTTTCCACCCAACTCAATGGTCTTCCTCTCTTCAGAGCTTCTCCCTCCACCAAGATCCCTGCTGTTTCTCTGTATTTCTGTTACATGGTTTCATCTCCTGCCTTGCCACCCAGAAATTTTTCCTTTACCCATGTACTTCTGTCCCTTTATCCCCAGTTTGTTGCTGATCTCCACCCATATCCAGTGTCCTCATGAGCCCCAGGATCACGTAGGCATGTTCCACTAGTTGCTGGAACTGCTTTATTAGTTCATGTCTGAACATTTTGCCCCCTCTGAAGAATCATAACACCATGTGAGTCAGTGCTGCAGAAATAAATTGTACTCGTCAAGTCTTTGCTTGGTGAGGTATTGGTGGGTTTATTACAAATATATGATTAGAACATGGAGAATTTTGCTTGTTTGTGAAAAATGATGTAATGTATGCAGCTGTCTGGCTTGCTCCAAGGCAAACCTAAGGGAGAGCAATTATGGACAGTAAACCCATATTCTGGAAATAGAAAGGCAGAGTGAATTGAGCATTTTTGCTTGTCTCAATCTGACACAACCGATTCATACTTTGCACAGACAGAAAGAGGATTCACAAGCCTGCTGCAGTCTCTTTTTAGCTCTGTCCTTGCAACAGGTCTTTGGATGCTTTGATCTGTTGATGAACTTCATATAATCTACAGAGATCATAGAATCATAAAATGGTAGGGTTGGAAGGGAGCTTTAGAGATCATCTAGTCCAACCCCCTTGCTAAAGCAGGTTCACCTAGATCAGGTGGCATAGGAACATGTCCAGGTGGGTCTTGAAGACCTCCAAGGAAGGAGACTCCAAAACCCCCCTGGGCAACCTGTGCCAGGGCTCCATCACTCTCACAGTAAAATAGTTTTTTCTTGTATTTAAGTGGAACTTTTTGTGTTGCAGCTTCATCTCATTACCCCTTGTCCCGTTGTTAGCTGCTATAGAAAAAAGGGATGCCTCAACCTACTGACGCCCACCATTTAGATATTTGTGAAGGTTAATAAGATCTCCCCTCATTCTCCTCTTCTCTAGGCTATACAGCCCCAGTTCCCACAGCCTTTCCTTATATGAAAGATCACATAGAAGGGTTACAGAGTTCAGACAACAATTGTGAACCTGTGCTAAAGAGCTTGAAGAATGACACATGTTGTATCTGCAATCTTTCCTCATGGTCTCACTCTCTTTTAGTGAACTGAATGAACTCAGTGAAATCAATGAACTGAATATATTTCCCATCATGTTATATTCCCCTCTGTTTTTGTAGAAGCAGTCTGGAAAGTACATCTATTTCCCCATAGCTTCAGTAAATAGCTAGTCATCTATTCACCACTAATTCTTTGCACTATTGCTCTTCAATGTCTTTTTCAGATCAATTTGATGCTGAATCTACATCAGCCTTTTCCCACCTCAGGTTTCCCACCCCTGCCATTAGCACATAAGGTAGACCATAGTTCACGCATCCGACCCAGGTAAATCTTGGCAATACAATGGTATAATTACAGTGGCTGCCAGTGGTGGTCTGCACTGTTACATTCTTAGATTGTGTTGAGGTAGGGTGCTGTGTACTGCATCCAAGGGGATCACTGGTGCATTGCTGCAAAACCTGTACTGAGCAAGATAACAGTATTAACAGTGTTATGGTGCAGTGATAGAGCTGAAGAAAGAGCAACTTCTTCATCTTAAACTCCTCTTAGTAGCTACAAAAATATTTACAAAGCTGAAAGACCAAGACTTTTTGTGGTCTTGTCTATTGGTCATCATGATAGTTTTATGACAGACTTCTATATCTATAAAGAATCCTCCTGGAGTATATGAGGCTCTGTGAGATCGGGAGTTGGTGGGCAACCAGCTCAGGTGTTGTGCAGATGTCATGAGGGAATGCCAGAGTCAATGCTAAGGTTGTCAAAGGTGTTCAGGTACACACAGTGTGGTTCTTGGATCTGACTGACAAAACAAAGGGCCATTGGATGAGGAAGAACAATCAAAGACCTTGCATCTCCTTGTAAAAGTACCTAGTGGTTGTTGGCAAGGATTTCAGAATTCAGGTGTGAGCTGACACTGATTAGTTGCTAAACCCCAGAAGGGCTTTGATGAAAGCAAAATGGCTATAGAAATTGCTTCAGCTCACTACTCTGGGAGGAAGACTAGAGGTGGGGAGTTTATGAACACTTCTGCAAATAAGCTGATGCATCATGTATGTTGAGGTATCTTAATTGGGAGGGTTCTCTAACCAAAATGATGGGTTTTTTTTCAGCCAAAATAGAAAAATGCCCATTATTTGGGATTAGCATTTGAAAAGAGGAAAGGATATAGAAAACTAGAAAAGTGTCTGCTATCAGCACTGACATTTGTGGCCATTTCCTTAGTCACATGTAGTTTTCTGGCACAACGATTTGATACAAATGTTTTGCACAGCCTTCATTGTCATTTCTTGAGCAAACATGAAGGAATATCAGTCTCAGTTTGTTTTCGGCTCCATTATGTTTCTCAGTTGTGTCAAAAAGCAGTAGCTGTAGAATACCTGCCAATATTTAGCAAACTGCTTTTGACAGAGGAACTGATTTTTCTTACTCAATGTTAGGCCTATGACTAACATTTCAATGTTTGTTCTCCTACTGCCGCTGCACTGATGTTTCCCCAAATATTTTGCAAAGATAAGTGGAGTTATATTACCATGGAACTCTTGTTGGAATACATGTCCATTCTTTGTTTCCTGGCAGCATTGGTGCAGATGGGGAGTAATGGTCTTTTCTGAGCAAAGGTAATGTATTAATATACAGTAAAACTATTGTGAACTTAGATAGGTTCTTCTCATATCGACTTCAGAGCTTTTTGTACTGATGAAAATGTGATTTGTCATCAAGTACAGTCATTATTTTACATCCATTAATTGTTACAACAACTTTTGCCTTTGAGGAAGGGAAAGGTGAAGGGAAAAACTCTTCAGAGACCTGAGGCACAAATCAAGATGTGTAGAGTCACATGTTGACCTTGCAAAATCAAAGGCAGCAAAAGAAACAAACAGCCACACAGCTGCCATGTCAAGTTCCTCATTACTCCATGTGCCACTTTAGTTTTCACAGTCTCAAGGCTGAGAATAAATCCCACAGCAGCTCATGGCAGGGGAAAGTGATACCTTGCATCGCCATAAATGAGATGTCAAAGTGCAAAAGGAAGTAACTCCTACTTTTCTAGTAGTGTGACCATTGCTATGAATGGAACAGGACAAAACCCTTTCAAACACATTGGAACAAATGAAAATAATAATTTCCTTAACAGACAACTGCTAGAGACAAGAGGCCAAACATATGTGCTGTGATGGGAATGGTGGGACAGGTAGAAGTCTCTGTGAGGCGCCTTTCATATGAAGATAATGGGGTGCTTTACCCCAAAGAGACATTGTATCAAATCCTGTCAGCTCATTAGTAAGGCAGCAAGATGCCTTATTGCCAATTGGCAGTGAAAGTGATGCGAAGGCCCAAATAGTCTGATAAAAATGTGTCAAAAGTTTCCAGAAAGGATGAGTGCTTTAAATTATGTAGTTTTCGGAGAGAGGATAAAGAAAAGGAATGGGAGTGGATAGGTAAAAATCTGTTAATGGACAGAGGACATTTCACCAACTCTTTCACAATGTCGTTTGGCATCTGTTCTGCAGGTTACATCTCACAGAGAGCATGGGGAGTAAAAATTCAGTTCTCATTTTACATGGAATGGGATATCTCTGAAACTCCTTCTATAATCTTGGGTATGATCTTGCCTCTAAAGCAATCCTGATAGGCATACCCTTTGCTAACCACTGAGATAAAGAAGTAAAAGAATCTGCAGAGGGCTGGACTCTCGCAAGTGCTATGACACCTTTGTGCTAGCAACATGTCAGTGTAAGGGAGTCTGCTCTGTTTACTTTGGACCTCATTTCTGGATTTCAGGTTTCTAGTGGCCTTTGTTCTGATTCCTAAGCATAGAATTATTGTAAAATAAAGAGGAGGCGAAACTTGGATTTGAAAGACAAATCTCTGGCACTGCTTGAAACGTATACAAAAGCATGAGGTTTGGCTAACCTTGCTGAGATGCTGTTGCACAATCGTGTATGTCAGAGATTCGTAGTTAGCTCTCATGCAGATCCTGCTGTCGTGGTGGTCTTGAGAAAATAATATATTTTTAAGTCACTGTAGTTTTTAATGCCAAAGAATAAGTGTCTGCTTATTCAGATAATGCTACTGCTACTCAGTTTCAACTCGAATGAATGCTGGCAGACACAGTCAAGTTTCTTGCAGACCCTGACTATGTCTGTCAGCTGTGGAGTCACAATATCACAATGCAATGAGTGATCCCTTGTCGTAAATATCATTGCCCTTTCTCCTGGGGAATGGAACAACTTAAAATACCCTTCTCATGTGGAGAAGTGTTGTTACTTACACTTTACAAAAAAGTAGCTGAAGCACCATAGATTCAAGTCAAAGCCTTCAATAATGGTTAGTTATCTGCATGCTTCAAAGATTAAGCTTAAATAGTTTTTGCAAGGTTACACAAGGGTCTCTGGTAGACTGGAGAACTGAACCCTGGCATATTAAGCCCTTGCCTGCTGGATGAAAGCACTCTTTCTGTTAATATCCTGCTGTTCCCAGTGGCCTACATCTTTTCAGTAGGTCTTCTCCCATTCTTTCAAGATGCATATTCCCAAAAGTGCAGTGTTGTCATCTGTTTAGAAGTAAACATGCAAAAAGTCTCTTATTGAGGAATCCCTGAAAGTTAACCCTTTTAAAGCTCTCCAAAGTTTTCACTAGGTTCTTCAATATCCATTATGAAAGCTATGGTAAATGGAATGCACATCTGACAGAATGACTTTACTATCCTCACTGTAATAAAAAAAAAAGAGATGAATATCAGAAAGGGAAACTGTTTAATTGCTTGTTTGTGGAAATCTGTGATGGCATTTTCCATTTCTCAATCAATCTGCCATTGTTGGCACCAAAATACTCAACTAAGAAACATAGGGGTCTCCAGTGATGATTTGGATTTAGACAGAAAAAGTTCCACCTGGAGACACAGCTTCCTTTTCTTTCTGTAGACATCTCAAATTCCTAGTTTTAATTGCTAAGGCATAAACAGGATGAAATCTGCACATAAAACTATATTTTAAAAGGATTTTCATGTTATAGAATATACTGTAAAATTTATCACTGGCATGTCTGAGAACAGTATTATGTTCCACACAGATAAACCCTGTGTTCTCCCTAACTTGGTTAAAATGTTGGGTCATCAAACATTACAGACATGTGGGATGCAAAAGTACTCAGATTTAGCTCCAGATCTCCTTCCAGGAGATTAGAGTCCTCTGAGTACCTACATTACCGATATATTTGATGTCCTTGCATGCTTAATACTGAATATTGTTCAAAAATCAGATTTGCAATTACATAAATAGAAGAATCAAACGTATATAGGCACAAACATATGTACAAACAGTATAGTGGAAAAGATTTCAGTGCTATAATTTGAGAAAAATATTTTAGAGCAAAGCAAATTAATAAAAAATAGCACAAAGATCACAGAGAAAAACATCAAGGGTAATTATGCTTAAATTGAAGCTGTTTAACAGATTTTTAAATGAGTGTGACAAATTGAAATTAAAAGAGTGGGAAAAGGGAAGAGAGATAGACTGCTCAGAAGAGCAAGATCTGTATTAGCATGGAGTAGAGTCCACTAGCAACCCACTTAGAGAGTGAAATAGTATTGAGGGTTTGACACCCACATTGGTTGCATTTTTGAGAATTAGTTGGCATTAGGTCTGGTTTGTCCCCATAGCACCGACAGTGGTTACAACAGATTATTCCAGGACGTCATCTTTTAGTGCAGCCTCAACTAAAAGGATTTTGGGTCACTCCGTCTGAGGCTGCTGCACAACACGAATCAAAGTGCTGTACGAGAAAATGATGGGATGTTTCAAATGCGTGAATCTGTTGCAACATGAAACATTAGTGAATATACACCATGCAACATGCAATATAGAATGATCTTAGGGGGAGGTAAGTTCTGTGTTTTATCTCAGCAGTCTGGCACTAGCTTTATGGGGCAATTATAGTAGAAGAATGAGTCTGTTCTGTTTCAGAGATATCCAACAATGGCAAAGCTGTGCTTTTGCTAAACCATGGCCACAGAAAGCTCTTACACCAGTGTACTTTGAAAATCTTCAAGCAGTTCTTCACTAATACCTAATCCATTACTGAATACAGGCACTGATTTTGCTTGAAGCACACTATTATCTGGGAAATTTGCAAAAGAAAAAAATCAGATAGAGATAAAAAAAGGGAACATTTTATCTGGAAATATCTTATTTTGGGACCCCTTTCTCAAGGTAAAACATGACATGTTCAATGAGAAACAGTTGCCCTTAGGATCCATCTCCACTGAGAACATCTCTTAATAAAACCACACAAGCTAACAATTTGGTTGACCCTTCAATGTTTAGTGCTCACTGTGATCATTAATGCTGGAATACAGCTGGGACATGAGAACCACAGTACTGCTGTCAGTACTACATGAGCTGTTACAGAGAAGTGAACAGAGGTTGCTCAGACTCTGCCAGCAAATATAGAACAAGGCTTTTCTCATGTGTACCAGCATTTACCTCCTACAGCAGAGAATCCTTCTGAGTAGGATAGGAGGAGACTCTTAGAGGCTATCTAGTTCATATACCTTTCTTTCTTTCCCACTCCAAACTTGATGCTTTCTTGGTTTCTTTTGTTTCAAGCACCAGGTTATGTCAGGTTGCACACTCCCTAACACAGGAAAACAGGCTGCAGCTAATTTAAACTTGAATTTAAACTTGGCTTCTAGTCCTGCTAATGAGGGACTGCTCCACTTTGTACAAAGCTGAGGAGCTCTTGCTAACTTGCAGTTTCAGCAAGCAGCTGGGATTTGTGAACACATTAGGTCTCCTGAACATGAATTGACAACTGTGGTGTTTGCTAATATGGTGAATTCAACTCTCAGGTTCACTAGTCAGGTTTGCCTCAAAGTTGCTGCAGAATGGAAGAGATGATTACTTGTAAGGATTGGAGATGAGAGCGGGAGGTGGAAGCTGAATGAGAGAGTTTCCTGTGCATGTACTTAAGCATCCTTTTGTTAAATCTTCCCCTAAGCTTGGTGCTACGCTTCCATTGATTTCCAGAAAGCCACGTTGGTGAGAAATTTTAGATGGGTATCCACATCAGGTATCTCAGGTACATTGAAAAGGTCTGTTGTGCTTCAGAACATCTTCAGCTGTGAGGATTAGAAGTTTAAGATACTTTTACTGGAACATTAGCATGGCCTGTTGTTGAAATTCATGCTTTTAGGCAGAAGTACAAATGTAGTTAGGTGTCTAATAGCACACACTTAATGAAGGCTGATGAGAGTAATTCACCTAGGCTCCTTAGGCAGTTTTATAGACTTCACTTGCAGAGTTATCATATTTAGATGCCTAACTGCCTCTGTACAGCTGGCCCACACTGGCTGGCAGTCTATGAACTAGTGTCATTGACATTTATTGTCTTGCAACCTTTTGAATATTTTGCTTGTGTAGAGTTTATTTGAGCAATACAAATTCTTATTTGGCAAACTGTTCAGTTTCCTTCTAAAAGGGCTTATCTGTATTTGATAGTTTTTCCACTTTAACTACAGTGGTATAGTTGAAACAGCAACACAGAAAATACTCAAGGGAACAGTCAGTTATGCTGGTAGCAAATTGTTTATATTGGACTAGCATAATACAGAACAAAATGAACTGTACAGAAGAAATGCAGTTTTCTATCAATATATTCATCTGAGGGTTTCATCCATGTAGATTCCGTGACTTCAAGTTCTCTTTCTAACTGATGTGAGTAAGTTGAAACAATAGAAATACAGTTTCAAAGTGAATTATATTTTCCCGTCCTTCCTAAAAATCTCCATGACTGGCAGGTCTAAGCTCTCTGTTGATACCTGCTTGAGGTAGAGATCATTTGACTCCACAGGCTGTGAGCAAAGCTATGAACTCACTGTGGTGTAAATGAAGGTAGACTGTCACTCTCCCTTTTTATCTCAGTTGCTTTGATGGCATGGGGAAGATAAAGCACATAGGGTTGCTTTTGATGCTCTGTGTGAGGAAAGCAAAGAATTAGCACTGTATTATCCAAATCTTCCCCTGTGAACTGCTTTGAACAGGTCTTTAAACTGCTTTGATTATTTTTTTGTTTGTTTTCATCTGCTTTGACCATAGACTATTCAAATGTCTGGAATTGCTAGAAGATTTCAAAGAAAAAACAGAAAGCAGAACAGGCATCTTAACCAGAAGACTTTGGCTGCCTGAATTTCTGACGTGCAGTGAGTGAGCCCATCTCTGTCCTACTCTCACCTTCTAAAGAACCTAGCATCTTGCCAAGGGGTTGGAGGAGACAAGCTGCAGCAAGGGGGGGATGGACAGTGTTACACATAGGTTAATGGAGGAAATGAGACTGCAAATGCAGAGCAAGATCCAGGGCTGGCTACTGAAGCTCCGACCTAAGTTGTCTCAGTGATGTATTGGTCTGAGTGTTGGCTTTCCATGCTACACTTGCAGATGGTTCAGTAGTCCCCAGAACAGCTGGCCAGGCCTTAGAAGATCCCTCTACAGGTATTTAATTCTCTCCATATGCTCTCCAGAAGAGACTGATAGAGTAAGCTAGGGCTCAATGGCACTTGAAACTCTCCTAGGGTTTAGCTCATGGGTTTAACGTTGCTCTGTTTCACCAGGCAATATCTAAATCTGTTAAAAAGTCAGTCTTGTCTTCTCCTTAATGTCTAGATCCTTTCTTCAAAAGAGCTGTTGGCTCCTGAACCACTTACTGTCTTCAGTGGTGCCCATCCATCACCCCTTCTTATGCTGAAGACTCCACATATCTGTTTACAAAATGTTCAAACAAAAAGGAATTTGGGAGCTGGCCTGAAATCCCTCTTGTATGCTTTTAGTCGGCAGAATCTGCACTTCTCTCTGTAGATAGCAAAATGTTTTATAGCTCCTCTTCTCCTTTTTTCCCCCTTCCATTCATTGTTTCCTCAACTCCTTGCACTCTCCTCTTAGATAACTATGGTCACATACCAGATTAAACCTAAAATGGCAAGTTTGGAGGTTTTCTTGCCTTTATCTTCTGCACGCCACACAAGTACACCAAGCAATAAATTCTCCTTAAAACTTACCCTGTCCATGACACAGGATGCTTTTCATTCTACCAATTGTATTTTACACGTAAAGCCTGTAGCTGAGGTGTCACCTGATTTCAAAGAAAGCAAAAACTGCATGAATTGTGAAGTTATTTGATGGGAGACGGAAAATGCTTTCACATTGAATATTTAAAGCCCTTTGTAATGAAGGGAAACTATGAAAAACAGCAATCTCAAAAACTGAAAATGGATGCTAGCTATGATCAGGCTGAGACTTTTGTCAAAGGAGGATTAGACTGGAATTAGATTTGTCAAAATAGGCAAAGTTGTACTGGTAAAAGGTGAATCTGCAAATTAGCAAAATGTAGATGTTCTCTAATAGTATTCAAAAAGGAGCTTAAACTTGCCACTTAACAGAGCACCAGAGAGGTGTTTTGGTGCTGACAGCACGTCCAGAGCTATAATATCACATAGAGTCATGAAATAAAACTTTTATCAAGAGCTCTCTTTTTTTTTTTTTTTTAAATTTTAACTGCCAGAGATATTGACTTTCTCACAGTACATTACTTCTACATTACCACATGAAAGCTTTTGCTGCTATGAAATATTAATGTTTTCCCCTCTAGACTGTCAAATTTACACTGCCTCTTTCTTGGTGTTGAAAGAGAAAAACTCATTCTGCGTGCCTGACTCAAAGCAAATAATGAATTCTCATCGCTCCTTCCATCACTTTTACCTCAGCAGCCAGTTTGCGTGAGGACAGCACCACACGGTTAATTCTGCAGCCACCAAGTTCATTCTTCTCAAATGCCCATAGTGGCAAATCATCGTCAGAGCAAGATGTGGAATCTGCCTCTTCAGTTGGTGTAGTTTTATGGCTCTAAGTGCACGGAGCTATGTGGGTGGCCTGGACCCAGCTCTGTGTGCTGCCGTGTCAAAGTCTGTCCTCACTACTCTGACCAACAAATAAAATAATCTGCAGACTTTACGGAACCTTTTTCACATAGGAAGGCGAGAGCAGAGGATCTAGTCCTTTGCTGGGAGTTGGTCCTCAACTGACAATCAGCCCTGCAGGGAGCTTGGAGGATGGCCAACTCCTCTGCAGTTTTGGTATCAAGCAAATGGAGATCCTTCCTTCCTTTCTGCCACCTCAACCATCTCCTGTGATCAGTTTCTGCCTATCTCTCCACTTAAATCTTCCTTCTGCTCCCTGACACCCTTTCCCATCCCATTGCCAGCCTCTCCCCTGTTGTCCTCCTCTTTCTTTCCTGCAGCGTGCCTGGCTCTTCCTGGTGACCCGCTACTCATCTCTACATCGGCTGATGTTCTCGGCACTGCGTAGAGATGGACAGCCTTGATATCCCTGTTGCCACATAAATACATTTCCATATTGTGAGGAAGCTTGCCAAAGTCCTGTTTCTCCCATAGCAAATTAAGAGCTATCACCAGCTGGTAATAGCTTACAGACACAACTGGCTGACTGGAAAATATTCCTGACAGCAACTAGAAAGCTCAGATTATCAGTCCTTGATATCATGAAAACTTTAAATCAAATCCATTCCAGCATCTGGTTGCTGATCAAAGAAAATATTTTTTGTTGTTGTTAAAAAAAAAAGAGGAAGAAAAAGAGAAGGCTTAATTATTTCCTGATAAGCTCAATAACCTGGAATTAAGGAAAGTGTTTATATCAAGTTAGGAGACTGATCATGACCACCAGTGAAGTGTGAATCAAAAATCCTTCTTTAAAAAAAGCCACAGTGGCTGCACTACAAAGTGTCCCACCAAGCCAGACACAGTACACTAGCATCCCCTTTACAATCCTCAGCAAGTAGAAGGTCCTTGAGCTTATCATATTTCAGTTCATCACAGCAGAAGAGACAAATGCTCCAGGCTTGTGAACAACTTCCTAGCCTGCTTTGGCTGAGAAATTTGGGCTGTTTCTGACTGGTTCACTAGAAGGAAACTAGGCAGTGGTTGAAGAGTGGGACATATTCAGATAGCAAAGGAGAAAATCTATTGAGGTGACAGGTAGTTGTCGTATGATTGTGTTTGGGAAGATGGTATGTTACATATGGTTGGGGACTGTAGTACTTGCCCTGTGAAGGGAACTGAGGGACTAAGATTTGTTCATCCCAGAGAAGAAGAAAGGCTTCAGGGTCACCTTATAGCAGCCTGCCAGGACTGCTGAGGAGGTCGTCAATATCTTGATGATCAGGCTCTTGAGAGTGGTACATGGCTGGAGCAGAGGTTTGGACTAAAAACCTCCTGAGATCTGTTCCAACTGGAATTATTCTAATAATCCTGTGAAAACATATAAGCACACTCCAATGACCTATCCTATAGCACTGGGGATCTGATCTTCAGATCTGTTCTCACACCTAGTAACAGGCCATGTCTCTTTTCCATTAATCAGATTTTCAGCTTTGATATTCTTGTCCATATCCTCTCCATTTGTCTTGCTTTTGCAAAGTCCTTTTCCTTCTCAACACTATTCACATCAAGCTTTTTTTTTTACTTTCATGTCTGTTGCTTAGTAGTGTTTTCTGTATCTTCCTATAACTTCCTCACATGCCATCACCACTGGTTACTTGCCATCTTTTCGTTGTCTACCCACACAGCCTATGTCAAATTGCATTTACAGAACATCACCTTCCTTTCTCAGAATTCCTGATCTCATAATGTATTTTTCTTGTAATTATCAGCATCCTATTTTCACACTAGCTAGATCAAATTCTTGTTACCCATAAGGTTGTATATAAGTCTATAATTTCATTTCTTGCTGTCCTGTGTCTTTACAACAAAGTTCTTTTTTTTTTTCTTATGGAAATTCCTTTAAAATCTGTTCTGAAGTCTCCCAGCAACATTATTGAGGCAAATGTCCATTTTCCATCTTACTTTTCTACTATTTATACATATTTCATTTAATTGTTCCCTATGGCCTGTAAATACCTTTCCAAAAGTAAAAAGGGCTTCAATCTGGGTGAGAAGGTCCATGAAACAGCTGCTGCAAAGTGTACCCTGTAGCACATTCCCTGCAGTGAGTAGTGCTGGTGTTTTAAGTCCTCTCAGTAAATCTGTGCCTTGACAGTGACTATGATTTCCCAAGTGCTTTTCAATTCAGTGACCTTTTTGTCTGTATAGACTATACAGACCTGAGTATAGCACTGTATAGACCTGATTAACAGCTAGAAACTGCTGCAGAAAAAGATTATTGCATCTTACCTAGATTTACATCTGACAATAGTCAAATAACAGAAACAATGTTCTGCTTTCTTATGAGGAACTATTTAAATATGATTTTTGTGTAGAGGCTTACTGTTTGTAGCAGTCAGCTTAAAAATGACCCATCTATAGTTTTTATTGAATCCTGATACATATGCATACATTTATGTGTATATGGCTATGTATGTACATATAGTTACTGTCAAAGTGTTTATTATTCTACAGAGGCCAAGTATGTGTCCTTCCTTTAACATCCATGCATGCCATCAGTGGTTTTCAGTATCTCTAAGTTAACATCTTTTTTAACCCAACCCATATTTGTTTTATATTTCCAAATTAAACTGGTTAGAAAATACAGTCTCTGCATGGTAGAAACTTGGAAGAATTGTATTAATGGGCATTCCCAAAACTGTCCATTCATGACAAGTACTGGCTTACCCTGTAAAACATTGTAGTGTTTTGTAAAACAAAATTTTTTGTTGCACTGTATTTCTCGAATGATGATTCTTGAAAGATACTTGGAAAGATACTTTGGAACAACAACAACAATATGCATTTGTTTCTGCTGAGGCCAAAACAGCCAAGGTAGTTGACTCTGGAAAGTTACAACTGCTCATAATGGCTGCAGAACCATAGCTGGAAGACAATGACTTCAACAAAGTTTGGGTTATGCCTTTATCCCTAGAAATAAGTATGGTGTCAGCAGCCTTTTTAACTTTTATGACTTTAACAGGCATAGCATAGCGAAAAGCTGACTCCCTCCAGCAGAGGAAGATTTTCAAGATGTTGGAGAGGATCATATTCCACCTCATCTAGGTGCCATCACTTACTCTGATGATTATTCATGGGCAAGGTTCATTTTCTGATGTTTTCCATTTGAATTGAAGCCATGCTTGAAATGGGGGCTTTGTGCTAGTAATCAATGCAGAGCAAATCTGGAAGAATGTGCACATCTCAGCTGAAGCAATCAATAACAAGAAACTTACACCAAGAGTTACAGCAGAAAATCTAGAGTTTTTTTATAGACTCATAGAATAATATTCAAAGAAACCTCTGGAGGTCTTTGAATCCACCTGCCATTGATGGCAGATCCAGTTAGAGCAGGATCATATCCACTCAAGTTTCTAATATCTCGATGGATAGACAATCCACTCCCTCTTTGTACCTATGCTCCAAATTTTACCACTCTTGCTATAAAATTGCTTCTCCTAACAACTTAGTCCTTTGTGGTAATTAATACTTGTTTCCTCTTACCCATTCCTGTGCTTCTCTGAGAAGAGACTGACTTTTTCTTCTCTACATCCTCCCATTAGACAAATGCAGAGAGTAGTAAGCTCTCCCTTTATACATCTCTTCACCAGTCTGAACAAATCCTGCTTTTCAAACATCTCCTTGTATTATAGGATTAATAATACACTCCAGTGCCCCACCTGCCCTGGTGCTCTCACTTGAATCTCTCAGTGCCTTTCGCTGCCTGTAACACTTCAGGAAAAAAAGAAAGAAAATACTCTTTTTCTCTTATCTGATGTTTTCTTTCCTGCCCATATTAAGATATATGAAGGAATATATTATAGTATGTTAAGGAATGCGTGTAAATATTTATTCTGAACAAAAATAATCCTGCCAACAATTTTCTGATCATAGAATCATAGAATGGTAGGCGTTGAAAGGGACCTTTACAGATCATCTAGTCCAAACCCCTTGCTCAAGCAGGTCCACCTAGATCAGGTCACATAGGAACGTGTCCAGGTCAGCCTTGAAGACCTTCAGGGAAGGAGACTCCTCCTTGGGCAACCTGTGCCTGTGCTCTGTCACTCTCACAGTGAAACTGTTTTTTCTTATGTTTAAATGGAACTTTTTGTGTTCCAGTTTCATCCCATTAACCCTTGTCCTGTTGCTAGATACTATCGAAAAAAAGGATGCTCCAACCTCCTGACACCCACTATTGATATACTTGCAAATATTAATGAGATCCCATCTCAATCTCCTCTTCTCTAGTCTAAACAGCCCCAGCTCCTGCAGCCTTTCCTGATAAGGAAGATATGATGATGCTGATTAGTACAGAATTCAGGTTATTCTCTGCCTTTGGAATAAAGTAAATTCTTCAGAGTTCAAGTCTCCAAAGGAAAAAAAATCTCCTATGAAAGGAAGAATTTTAGTACCCTTCAGCAGTTGGCAACAGTCAGTGACTATTATCTGCTCATACACGCTATGTATTCACTGCATCTCCAGTCCTCATGCACTTACAATATTATCTTCCTTCCCTACTTAACCCCATATTCTACTCACCAAGGCCTCAAACTTTCTCCTTTTTAATGATCCCAATCCTATAAGTATTCACATGTGAAGTTTGTTTTCTTTTTGGAAACTCTCTGATTCCTTTCCAACTTTTTGGCTGTTTTCAAATTACTTCCCCCTTTCAATTAAAAGTGCTGTGAGAGGCAGACTTTAGTGAGATACTCCCTTTATGCCTGCTCTACTTGGATTTGAAAGGATACTGTCTAAATATTGGATATCCTCAGAAATCATCCAATTACATTGGAAGCTGCCAAGCTACAGATCCCTTGTGCATTCTTGCTGTCCATACACAGTACGATTTTTTTGGGTTATGAATTGAGTTCACAGCTACTTTCAATTGCCAACTCTTTGTTGTTTGTTAATACTGTGTTTCCTTCCCACTGTAAGGCAGTGGGAAGAACAAGTAGCCTGGAAGAAATGTCTGGGCAACTGTGAAGAAAATTTGAGATGGAGACTGATTCCTAAATCTGGCACATGATAAAGAGGGAGGGGGAAAGAGGAGATAAAATGAGCTGAGTCACATGAATCTTTTGTCCAAATAACTCCAGGTGGACTAGTATTGATACTCGTTAATTACATAGCATGTATTTTTAAGACAATGGAAGAAACTTGTGAATTTTATAGCATTTTTAAAAATTACCTTAAATGGAAACAGCTTTTACTTTACATACTTCAGAGCTCTTGGTGATTTTCCAGTTTAATAAGAAATCCTGATGAATCGCTGATGCTTTCAATAGGACTGATTGTTCTTTAGTCATAGAATCATAGCAGGTCCACCTAGATCAGGTTGCATAGGAACATCTCCAGGCAGGTCTTGAAGACCTCCAAGGAAGGATACTCTACAACTCCCCTGGGCAGCCTGTGCCAGGGCTCCGTCACCATCACAGTGAAATAGATTTTACTTACATCTAAGTGGAACTTTTTGTGTTCCAGCTTCATCCCATTTCCCCTTGTCCTGTTGCTAGTTACTATAGAAAAAAGGAATGCCCCAACCTCCTGACACTCACCAGTTAGATATTTGTAAATGTTAATAAGATCTCCCCTCAGTCTTCTCTTCTCCAGTCTAAACAACCCCAGTTCCCACAGCCTTTCTTCATAGGAAAGATGTTCCAGTCCCCTGATCATCTTGGTGGCCCTACACTAGACTCTCTCTGGAAGTTCTCTGTCCCTCAGCTGAGGAGCCCAGAAGTGGACACAGGACTCCAGATGAGGCCTCACCGGGGCAGAGTAGAGGGGGAGTAGAACCTCCCTTGACCTGCTGGCCACACTCTTCTTGATGCATTCCAGGATGCCATTGGGCTTCTTGGTCACGAGGGCACATTGCTGGCTCATGTTTAGCTTATTATCAATCAGGACTCCCAGGTCTCAGTCTGCAGAGCTGCTCTTCAGCAGTTCAATCCCCAAGGTCGACCACTCATAACTGGTAAAATGACTTTTCTTTTTTTTTCTTTTTCTTTTCTTTTTATTTTTTTCCCCCCCCACAAATGCATATCAGGAGAGTACAGCTGACAATATTACTCAGACGGGCAAGGCTAAGCCACCACCTGTAAGAGTGATTCAGTAGATTAGTCTCCCAGGTGAAAAACACAGTGGACACAGGTCCATTCCTTCCAAGGAAAGCAGTGAAAAAGTTACATGTGTAAATCAGGTAGATGAAATTAATTCCATTTTCAGTTCATTGAGTATCTGGGGAGCAAGTGTATGTATAGTCAGCACTAGCAGACTGGGCCATTGCTCCTCTTCCCAAGTTCACCAATCATCAATTACAGAGCTTGGGTGAGGTATCCGCTGCAGGATCTCAAAGAGAGGAAGGGCTGTTGGCTACATGTGAGAATATTCCAATGGAAAAGTTCAGTTAAATGATAGTTTGTCTCTTATCTGCCTTCGGATAACAGAAGCACAGTGAAAAATCCTGCACACAACAGACTCTCAGTCCTGAACATTTCTTGATGAAGACAAATCACTAATGACTGATGCCTAGCCAAGGAATCAAAGCACAAGATACTGGATGAACTCAAGTTACAAATAAGTATCTAAAAACAGGCCTTTCCTCAATCATTAGGAGAAAAAATAGGAAAAAAAAGAGTTAATTTTGCCAGGTAGATCGTTTATAATGAACAATTTGATTAGCTCCACATCTGGACTTCCTGGCTTTTTTTCAGAGTAAGACAGCTGGCTTGTCTTGAAAGGGTGTTTTAATGCAGGGCTCTGTATTAATATGTTTCTTTTAGGTGTTGTACATTAATACTTCAAACATGCACTGCTGGCAGGCAGTATAAGCATGACCTAGTTTTTTAATGCAAAAGATCACATTTCCAAGTGTATTTTAAAAGCCTGCATTACCACAATTTCTGTCAGGGAAAAAAGGAGGAGAGAATTAAATATATAAAAACACCTGGCAACCTCCATTATTGGTGTAGAACAGGCAAGTCATGCAAAAGCAGTTAAATTAAGAGGGTTTTTTTTGTTCTGAATTTAATCAGTAGAATTGCAGCAAATATCATAATTTTTAATAAATATTTGAACAGTCAAGGCTGCCAATGAAGGGCCAAAACAAGCAAGACTCTAAATACCTAGAGACTGAAGAAACAGAATGGGGAATAAATAATCTGGTCCTCACTCTTCACATCATTCAAAGACACTTGAAGTGGCTACTTAAAAAATAATATAAGGTTAGAGGAGAAAACACGTTGGTGTTCGTGTCATGGATGGTGCCACTAGTGAAGTCTGAACTTGGTGACAAACAACAAGGGTCAAATATTTGTTCAGTCTCACACAGTTTAAATATATTGCTGATAGAAAGGCATGAATAAACCACCTTTTGGCTCAGTGCCATGAATTTCACTTTGTCAGTGGTCTGAGTTGAATAACTCCTCCAAAACAGGCTGCTGGGTTTAGCATATCCTTATATATAAAAGACTTGGTTGAAAAGGAATTGAAAAGGTATGCCAAAACATGCCAGAGACAGACTAACCCACAATCTTGACTTGGTGTCCAACTACAGGGTGTTCAAAACAAGACAACTGACTTACATAGAAAGTACTGTTTCTAACACATCCATTTGTCATCACTCACAAACACAGAATCTGCAAAGTGTGATGTCAACATCAACAATTCATCTACAACATTACTCAAGAAAACAGCCATCACTTACTGATGATGCTTCTTTTTAACCTGAGTTTAGAGTATGGTAATGTAATTTATTTGTCTGTTGACTCCTACTCCTGAGCCACTAGAGCTTCATATGAACTCCTGTGGCAGAAATTTTGCCATTGGCTTCACTGGGTCAGAATTTTGTCCTGTAAAACAAAAAACAATGAGTAGCAACTGTTGCTAACTAGGAGCATTCCACATCTTGTCTTCTTCCAACCATTGCTAATGGGGAGTATCCCACATTTTGGTTTCTTAACCTTCTTTTGGTGGCAACTTAGTTTCTAACTTTTAAAAGTTCCCACATCTTACAGAAAAAAAGAGAACATCTGACTTTACTTTGGTTAATTTTCCCATTGTGGATCCACAACTCAACTTCTGTCCTTTCAAACTATTAAAAAATCCAAGCTATCATTTTTTCCACCAGCCATGGAATATCCTGTTCTTTTTTCCTCCAACTGCATATGATTTTATAGCATATTGTTTTAAAGAAACATGGCACTGGCCATCTGTGGAGGAAGAAACTGGGCACTGCTTCTGTGGGATACTTGTGTCGTGGTTTGGCCCACCTAGCACACCAGCACCACAACAGTCCCTTGCTCAGTGCTCCCATTCACCCCCACCCTCGTTAGGATGGTGGAGGGCCCAGCGAAATGGAAGTAAAAAGATAAGCAAGGTTGTTGTGGATTAAAACAAGGACAGGGAAGGCTTACTGCCAATTACGGTTCCGGTCAAAACAAACTCCAGTACTCGACTTAGAGAGGAAAGTAGGAAAGTTTATTCTACAAGAAACAGAATGGAATAAAAGCAAAAGGGAGTAGGATGATGAGAAAATTACAACCAGCACTTTAAGATCTCCCTCCCCCATCCCTCCTTTCTTCCCGGGCCCAGCTCACTGCTCCCGATATCTCTACCTCCTCCCCCCTCAGCGGCTCAGGGGGGCAGGGAATGGGGAATGTGGTCAGTCTCTCACAGATGGGCTCTGCCGCTTCTGTCTTCTCAGAAGAGGATGACTCCTGGCATTCTTCCCCTGCTCCAACACGGGGTTCCTCCCCCGGCACAAAGTCCTTAGCAAACTTCTCTGGCATGGGTTGCTCCCAGCAGCTGCGGCTTCTGCCGATATGGGTTCCCTCTCTCGGGACAGAGTCCTTGGTAAATATCTCTGGCATGCATTCTTCATCACAATTGCAGTTTCTTCTACCGATACGGGGTCCCTCTCTCGGGACACAGTCCTTGGTGAATATCTCAGCTTCTCCAATTCTCTCCATAGAATGCAGGGGAGTCTCTGCTCTGGTACACCTCCTCCTCTCCTTCATCACTGGCCTTGGAGTCCGCATGGCCGTTTCTCTCATTGTTCCTACTCCTTGCACCACTACCAGTCAGAAGAAAGAAGAAGAGACAGAAGAAGGAAGAAGCAGGAAAAATATGGAGGAAAAGCCACCTCCTCTTCTGGCTTCTTCTTAAAAAGTGATCGTGGAGGCGTCTAATTGGCTCAGCCCCAGACGTGGGTCTGGCTCAGAGTTGGGGCGAGTTGCAAACAACTTCTTACAGGCGCCATCTTTACAGCCCCTTCCCCCTTACCAGAAAAGGCTGTCATGTCAAACCATGACACTTGTCACTAAGGTCATCGCTGCAATGCCATTTTAACCATAATGAGGTTAAAAGGTCTCTTCATGTGTGCATGGGTGGGAACTGAGGAATGCAAAAAATCAAGGGTTTATTCTGACTTCATTAATGAGAGAGCTCATCTAAATGCTGTTGTTGATACTTAAAATGTTTCTTTAACTTGAGTTAATGACATTTATCATAGAATCACAGAATGGTAGGGTTGGAAGGGACCTTTAGAGATCATCTAGTCCAACCTCTCTGCTCAATCAGGTCCACCTAGATCAGGTTGCATAGGAACATGTGCAGGCAGGTCTTGAAGACTTTCAAAGAAGGAGACTCCACACCCTCCCTGGGCAGCCTGTGCCAGGGCTCCCTCACCCTCACAGTAAAATAGCTTTTTATTGTATTTAAATGGAACTTTTTGTGTTCCAGCTTCATCCCATTACCCCTTGTCCTGTTGTTAGATACCATAGAAAAAAGTGATGCCCCAGCCTCCTTATGCCAATAAGCTGTTTCTTGAGAATTTTGGTGCTCAAGCCTCGCAATGGTTTTTCCAGTTGTGTCTACCTTTCAAAATTCCATTACATAAAATCTGAATACTTTAGTACATTTATTTTGATAATATCTTGTAAGATGAAAAAGGTTCTGTTAAGAAATTGCTTTCCAACTAGACAAGATTTTAATGGTAAAGCTCGTGATGATGAATCCTGTGGACTCTGAGGTGATGTTAGTTGGCCCTGTAGTCCTCCTTGTTTCTTTGAGTACACTAAAAGTAGTACTTCTCCTTTTGCTCTGTGCTGAGATCCATGAGATCCATGCTGAGAGAGCAGCCAAACTATTTGTTTCTATAAAGTCTCAGAAATAAGTGGTAAACTTTGCTGAAATAGTGACCATAGGCTGAAGTACCTTCAGAACCTCAAGTTTGAATTCAACAGCAGTTTGTAACACTTTGCTCACAGATTTTTTTTTTTTTTTTTTTTTACTTTTGCACTTTTACATAAATCTCACAGAATTTCCTGGAACCTCTGACCTATAGCCTTGATGTACAGATTCTATTCCTCTGGTTCTTGCCATAAAAACAATATGCAGAAGTTTGAACACATAACTTTTGAAACCAACTTTATTTGCTTATGGGCAACTGGAGGCAAAATTTTTGAAGGAAGCTCGACTGCCTTAATAGCCTCTTATATCTTCTAAGCTAGCTTCAGATTTTCATGGTTCTTAACAAAAAGATAGAAGAATGTCTTGTATTTTTAAGGGACAAAAGAGTTAGTGACAACGAAGTATAGTCTTTATGTATTTTACTCTTCGTTTTTGTTGAAGGACTTCCATTAAAGCCATAAGGTGTTAGCATTGCTAGGAGTCTTACAATATGTAAATAAAATAAACAAAATTGAAGATTCTTGGCCTTCATTTCTGTTGAAGCATGTTTTCAATATATTATTTGGTTTCTAAACCATATCCAGAGAGACAAAATGCCAGAACAATAAAACATTCTTCCTTGTTTGCAGAACAATTGGCCTCTCATGGTAAAACATTTGATGCAGTTGAAGCCTATCCTCAACATGTAGCAGGGATCTGTGGAGAAGAAAATACTCAAAATAGAAACATGTCTGAGCATAGAAGCACTACTAAGGCAGAGAAAGCTGGTAAGGAGGAGAAACCAAAACATCGGTCTTGATCCCATTTGTCCTCAAGTCAGTCAGAAGATTTGTAAACTCCCATTCTGTGAAAGTGAATTTCTATGTACCAAAATATTCTTGAGGCAGAGAAAGTATGAAAGTCTGCTAAATGTAGTGAAAATACAGCAAGCAGGAAGAAAACTGTCCTGCATGTTACTATTTTTTTTCCATTCTTCAGTTTCATCTGGCTGACATTTAATACCATTTATTATTAACAGAGAGTCTTTGCTGTAGTTCACCCTGTTTCAGTCATGAGAGGGCATAATGCAGAGCATACGCATTTGTCATTAGACCATAACTGTAGAAATTAAATGAAAAATATAACATTTGGTCAGTGTCAACAAGAGAAACATACTACCATCCTACAAAAATCCTGCAAGACTTTGCCTGCAAGACACTGTCCTGGCCACAGCCAAATTTTAGAGGCCATAACATTTCCAGTGTGTCCCTATCTGCAACATCAGCTAGAACCCTGGAGAGACTGATTTAAATAAATAAGTATCATAACTAATGCCAGGCAAAGACTATCCTGCACATACTTAATTCCAAGATCATATAAGTAGTATCTGCAGAAACTGGAGAATAAGCACTGTAAGAATGAAAGAGCTGTCATACTGATTCAGACCACACGTCCAGCTGGGCAAGCCTCCCAACTCCAACAGTGACCATTAGCCGTTGTTTGGAACAGAGGTCAAACAATTATACTGTAGTAGTTTGACCTTGGCTAGATGCCAGGTGCCCACCACAAGGCTCTATCATCCACCTCCTCAGCAAGCTAGAGAAGGGGAGAAAATAAGATTAAAGTCTCGTGGGTTAAGATAAAAGCAATTTAATAAAAAAGTGGTAAAGCCACAGGCGTAAGAAGCAAAGTAAAAGCAAATAAAGCTGTTACTCTCTACTTCCCATCAGCAGCGATGTCCAGCCACCTCCCGAGAAGCAAGGCTTCAGTACGCGTGATGGTTGCTTTTGGAAGGCCAAAAATTAATCTTGCCCCCCCTTCCTGCTCCTCTCTCCCAGTTTATATTACTGAGCTGACGTCATATGGTATGGAATATCTCTTTGGTCAGCCTGGGTCAGCTGTCCTGGCCGTGGTCCCTCCCAGGATCGTGCCCACCCACAACTATTGGTGAAGGTGGGCGATGAAATGCTGGAAGGACAGCCCTGATGTTATGTGAACATTAGTCATAATATTGATACCAACAGCAAGCACAGCACTGCAAGAGCTACTGTGGAAAATCACTACCATCCCAGACTCACTACATATACACACTGCAGTTCAAACCATTCAACTTCCAGATGTTGGCTTAATGTTTCAGTACATAGAACACTGGGGTGACTGATGTACAGATAACCTTTTCTACCTTGTAGAGGTACAGCCCTTGGTAGTTTCCCAAGACTTTTTTCCTCAAAGCTCAGAAACATGGAGAGGAGGAACAACGAGGTTAAATGACTTGAAACATGCATGAGAAATTTATCCTTAGAAGTGCAACTGGAACTCTGGAATGGCTAATCTTCCAGTCCTTTTTGAAAGCGTGTGGAAAATTGTGGAGCGCTGACAGCAGCAGGAATCTAGACAAATTGTATAGGGTTCAATATCCTATATATCCTTGTGTGTGATTTCTTTTTCTCTAGATTTTTTTCTATTTTGGAAAAACAGAATATTTTCCTGTATATCACAGGACATTTTTGGTTGGTTGATCTGCAGGCCTGAAAAAAATAGAGTATATCTTCAGAATCGATGCTGAAGACTCCTAAAAGTTTAATGTAATTAAAGACTGTATGATCCGAAGTTTGTTTCTAGAGATCACCCTATGGGACAAGACTGTGCATGAAGGACCTCACAAGAGCTGGTCAGTTCTAGACACAACCTTTTAATGGAATATTGTCAGCATGTGTTGTCCTGTCAAAGGAAAATATTTTCTTTAAATTAATTGATTACATTTAAATTTCTATTCAGAAGAAAGTTTCTAAACACTAGTCAACTGTATGCAGAAAAAGTCCAGATCTGTTTTTTTAAATATTTTTTTCTATCATAAGCCAATTACATCAACATGATGCCACTCCTTAAAACAATTGAGAGACTGTTTCCCTTCCAATCTAGAACAAGTTTTTAACTCTGAAAGCTTGCACAAAACAGAATTGTCACTCTCTATAGCAGGATTGTTCTTGCATGATTGCTCCTTAACCTGCTGTCAAATGCAAAATCAAACACCCATTGCAGATACATAAGGCTGTATATGTGCCACTGTTGATCCATCTGCAATATATTACACCCTAATTTATTATTATGGCTGGTTTTCAAAGGGGATTCATTAGACAGACAGAGTCCATTGCGCAGTTGAGAAATTGCTTTTCTTCCCACCGTTCTAATTTTCTCTTCTTCTCAGGTTTCTGTTTCCTTTCATATTATGGCAGGGATATTAAGTGCTGGTGAAACAATATTTGGTCCAAAACCGGTCAGTCTCTTCTGGGCAATTAATGTGGGTGGTGAGCAATAGCTGATCCAAATTTTGTGGGTTGGGTAAACTGTAAGAAGTGGTTAATTATCTCCTACAACCCATATCTGTTCAATGAGGGGTGGAATTTCTCATTTATACGTAATAAATCTGAGAGTTCTGGCATTGTCCTAAAAGAAACAAAGAAATAACTCTTTCTTACAGGAATTCACATAGCTGTCTGTGGGTTAGACCATGAATTGGTATAGGAGGCCATATGATGACTCTGGTAACTGTTGCCAGTACAGATTATTGTGTCCTAGGGATACAATCAGGGAAAGGTATACCGTATAAGGTTCATTTCCTGATCCAGGTTTCCTCTTGGAATTGCTTTCATCTTTTTTCTACACAACAGGTAAGAAATCAGCAACAATTTTCCATGATAGCAGTTTTTAGCTCAGTAGGTTTATTGTCACAGGCAATATAAATAGCTTTATAAAGAAAGCATAGAGAACTACATTTGCTTCTACTAAATCTCTCCTGCTGCTCAAAGTAATGCCATCTCCTCTGGTCTGACCTGTCTTCAGGAATAAAACAATAGGCATGTGTTTTTACCTAGGCTGGAATTGCTGAAGACTTCCTTCCTGAGTCATGTCACATGCAGCATTCACTTTTTAAATGGAACACTTCTACTTTTCTCCAAGATAAACCACAAATGCTACCCCTTCATACCACAGATTAACAGTTTATGGAGAAATTCAACAGCTAAATCATGAAACTGAGAGAAGTTGAGAGTACTTAGAGCCTGTTGTGGCATGGTTTTTGAAATACTTTGTTTCTCTTTTCTTTTGCCACACTGGGCAACGCTACATTAAATAAAAAAAGTCTGTCTTTTAAAATGCAATCAAAAAGATCACGCAGTTTAGCCCCAAGTTGTCACTTGAGGTTTTGATGACGAACATTCTTTGACATCTGGTAACAAGTTGCAGCTCCTGTCTGAAGAAGTCCCTCTGAGGTTATAGGCTAATGATATAAAAACTGAGGCTGTCTGGTTTATAGTAAGACTATTTAGTTTAGATCAAGCTCTTTGATATAAGTGAAACTGCTTCATGTGGGAAAGGAAATTACTGAAAAGTGATGTAGCAGTTTTTAAAGGTAATCAGACAGTGGGAGACACACACAACTGGGCTGTCTTACATGCTGCATTTAATTGGGTTTGTGATTAACTCATCAGACGGCGAAAGGAGAAACGGCATTTCGTAACAGCTCCTATCATGCAGTTTGCTGAAAATGAGGAAATAAAGTGGGTGCGCATAAAGCAATGATGCAAACAGAAGAAATGTCACTTTATCATATCTGTCATCACTTTCTCTGACAGCAGAACTTCTCTGACTCAGACGTGCTTTAGGGAAACCGGGACAGACACGAATGAGCTGTGAGCCCCCGCCCTGTTCATGACATAGTGAATGTCTCCCTCCTACCTCTGTCCAGGAGGTTATTTGTCAAGAAAGCTGACCAGCGTCTAGGAGATGACTGATTCGTCCAGACACAAAACTTTTCAAGTTCCTTGCGTCACAAAGGACACTCCCAAAGTGATTCCCTCTTCTACTCCTCCTGCAGCCAGATGTGTGCCCCTACAAAAATTGCAGGACGTCTCTGCCAAGGAGACCTGCTGATGGATTTTAAGGCAACCAGTGCAATCTGCTGGTTGGTGTGTGGTTCGCAGGTACAATCTCTTCCAGAGATTGTGTGTGCAGGGAGTCCAAGAGAAGCAGGACGTCTCCAGAACCTGCTGGAAGGCAACATCCCTCCCTCCTTCCTGTTGTTGAGCCCAAGGGCATACTTCTGCTCCCTGTGGCCTCACGTACTTTGCCCTGTTCCCTAGTCCAGCTCAACATTACCTCCAGCAACGATGACTAAATGGCTTGATGTGTCTTGGACCATGAACGATGTACCTCAGGCTTGGATGTACCATAAGGAAAGTCTCTTTTCTTGACTGTCAAAATTTGTGTTATGTCTTGACAATTCCTTAATGTAAAGATAGAAGCAGGGTAAGTTTTCCAGAAAAATACATTTTCTGAGATAACTTTTACTCTAGAAGAAATTTGGAGCATGACTCAACAGTCTGAATATAGGCATCAGGTACCATTTCAGTCTTGTCACAATCTCTCTCCTAGTCAACTGCTGGCCTACAAAGATGCAAGTTTCCCTTAGATCCTGTCACATCTACCTTGCACAGATAATCTGCCTTGAGTCCAGCACAGGGTCACCAAGATGATCAGGGAGCTGGAATATCTGCCTTATGAGGAAAGACTGCAGGAACTGGGGGTGTTTAGTCTAGAGAAGAAGACACTGAGGGGGAGATCTCATTAATATTTACAAATATCTAAATAGTGGATGTCAGGAGATTGGGACATTCCTTTTTTCTATTGTATCTAGCAACAGGACAAGGGGCAATGGGATGAAGCTGGAACACAAAAAGTTCCATTTAAATACAATAAAACCATATTTTACTGTGAGAGTGAGGGAGCCCTGGCACAGGCTGCCCGAGGAGGATGTGGAGTCTCATTCTCTGGAAGTCTTCAAGACCCACATGGACATGTTCCTATGTGACCTGATCTAGGTGGCACTGATTTAGCAGGGGGGTTGAACTAGATGATCTCTAAAGATCCCTTTCAACCCCTACCATTCTATGATTCTATGATATCCAAAGCACCTTGGATGCCACTGCACATATAGTTACGTAACTTACTGACAGCAAGTGTTTTCTGAATGCTATAAAGAAACCATAAACTTCTGATGCTGCAAGTCCCATGCTCCTTTGGCTTGAATCCATAGCAACTATTCAGAGTTTTTCTATGTCACGTTTCTGTTGGGAGGAAGAGCTGATAGAGTCATGAAGAGACTTTGTGCAATCCTACTTATTTATCAGAAATATGTGCCAGGTTTCCTTGTCCTACTAAAATAGATTAAAAAAAAAAAAAAAGCAGGAGGTGGTTTCCTTACTGAGAAATGCAAAAGTGCCAGAAGCTTGTTGCTTGATTATTTCCAAGTTCAGTATTTCGCATCTCTGGATTTTCCTGGCCTTTCTCTCACACATCTCTGCTCCCAGAGTTGCAGCTGGTCCAAGAGAAATCCTTTCATCCCGTGTAGCTTAGCTGCTCTCAGCCACTGCTGTAATGATCAGTGCCTTTGGCAGGGACTTCAGTTGTCTCAGTTACCTCTGCCTCAAGGAATATTTTGTGCTCCTTCCATTTATCTCAGAGCTTTTTTCAAAAAGATATGCTTTTGTTGCTACAGGAGTGATTGCAGAGTAAATCTTATGGTATATGTTAGGAAACAGATTAGATCATTACAAAAGTCCCTTTAGGCCCTGTAGTCTATGAATACACGCCTCAAGCTGATAGTCTGATAGCAGTTTTAAAATCTTCCAGACAACCACTGAAATCAAGGAAGTAAATTCAGTTCCCAGGAGATTTGAATCAGGCTTTTTTTTTTTTTTGGTTTGAGTTTTTTTCCAAAAGAATTCTACTGCATTATAAGCCCAGGTCAATTTGGACTTAACTCTTAAGTATTCTGCATCATCACTGGCCACAGAGGCCGTACTAGGATGCTTAAGGATATGACTGGTTGCATGGCTTTTGTAGACCTTACTCAATTTTTTTCTCTCTCACCACACCTGACTCTTCACTATTCCTTGAATCTGTGTATCTGGTCTTGTAGTATACATACACAGACAGAGAAAAATTCATTTAGAAAGAGACTTTCAGAGATCCAGCCCCCAAGTGACAGATCCCTGCTAAAAGCATGCCCAACTCAGTCAGCTTCTCTGGAGCCCTGTTCAGCTCATTTTAAAATCTCTCCAAGGAAAATACAGTGTCTTACAGGAAAGCCATGGTTGAGTCCTCCCCTGAATCAGTTTCTTTCAGATAAGTGGTTCCCTTTTCCACTAGCCAAACCATTTTTTTTTACCTGTAGGACAGCAGCAGCAGCCTGGCAGAACTGGTGAGACACTTGAAAACCAGGCATGTATGCTCTTAACTGGAGCAAAGAGCTCCAGCATTAACTGTAAATTGGAGTCACAACATCATAAATGCAGAACATACAGTAGTAATGAGCCAGATGGAGCAAACTACTTGAGGCCCTCACAGGGAGGCAACGTTCCCGATGCAGTTAAGATAAACCACCCGGGCTGGCTCTTATGCAGGAAAGGACTACTTTTTGGACATTTAGCTGCTGGTCAGTTAGTAAACTGTGCCCCTACCTCTCTCTTCAGGCTGATGGGGGCTTCTTTATGTGGGTGGCTTTTTTGGGCTATGCAGTGCAGAATCAAGAAAAGCAGCACAGTCTGTGCCACTGAAACCCAGAGGACAGAATCACATTGGCAGGGAATCTTCAGGTGGAAGATATGGTCAGGTGGATCTGTGAGACTTTTGACACTTTTTCCCATCCTGTGTCATAACAGAAAAAAATCATAACTTTTTTTTGCAAAGTGACAAATGAAGTTTGGGATACTCCTCATCCTTAGTTTATATGTCTTTGAGATATGCTGGTTTGAACTTTTTCTGGCTGTTATTTCTCTTACTAGCTTTTATTATAAATTTTTCAAAAAATCATTTGAAGCTGAAATCTGGGTTTAAAATTTGATCTTGGAAACCAAAATCAGATTTTTTTTACAAATACATAAATAAAAAAATTAAATCAATATAATGGCTCTCTCCCCCAAAAGACTTTTTCAATTTGTCATTTTTAGTGCAAAAATGCTTGACATATAAGGTTCCTAAATAGATTGGATACTCCCTTATTTAGCCTTAGTCCTCTTAGTACCTCCCTCACAATGCAGAAATGCTTGTGCCTATCTTTCTGCAGGTGATAAAACACCTATGGATGTCTTTTGGAAAGCTGGAATGAACTATCTACCATTTGTGACCTGGGAAAAAGAAAAGAATTAGTTGAAAATAAGTATTAAAAATAGGAATTTGAAAATAAATAATAAATAATAGAAAATTATCTATTAGAAAACATAAAATTAGAGGAAGCTAAATAAAAGACAAGTAACATATAAACATTTACAACAATTTCTGCCTGGCTAAATGTATTTTTTGAAAATCAGAAAGTACTCAAGATGTTTTAGAGATACTATACACACAAAAAAAAATCCAAACAATACAAGTTTTTGTGAAAGCAGAAAACTTTGATGTCTTCAGCATCATGTCTGGCTAATGCTCTACCTAATAAATCTCCTCTGAAATGTAATTAAATATACAATTCATTCAACAGAGAGCTGCACATGTGTACATACAAGAGGCTTAACACCACTTCTCACCTCATGTGCTCAGGGGACTCCAGCTCCAGCATGTAATAGGAAATTATTCACTACTTCAGCAGCAGAGATCCTCCTGCTACTGCAAAAAGTGGAGGATTAATTTCAGATTCTGGGACACAGTTGGCAAAAACCCAAGTATTCACAATCAGGGCACGACCTTTGAAAGGATTCAACTACCTGCAGCTCTTACTGGGAGAAGCTGGCCACAATTACAACAACAAACAACAAAACATACTGCCTAGGTCCAGGTTTTCAGAAATTTATCGAGTTTCCTAAATAACAGTTAAGTGCACTGACATGCAGCTGCAAGTAAGCAAAGCTAAGCTGTCCTAACGGTGTGCTTGCTCCTGGTTGTGCTGGAGGACACAGTGTTGGCTACCAGCCTGTCTGCTCATATCTTGTGAGCATTAGGCAAAGTATGAGCTTGCAGTGCGTCTCTGTCTTAGCTGACAAACCACCTGAAGAGAGTCTGGGTATTTCAGTTATCCATGATCGTTTCTCCATTTCTCAGGAACTCACTTTGGAAACTCAGACATGATCCTAAAAGTTGAGGCATGCTGAAGATCCTGGCCGCAGAGAGGAAGAAAACCTATGTTTCTGTTCACCTGTAGAGGACTCAGCTGCAGTGGTGCTACATAGCTTCATAACATGAATATTGTTCCAAATGATTCTTTAGCTTCAAAGAGTGGATTCATGCAAACAGACCTCATCAGGTGGCAGGAGTTATATGCCTTACACCTTTGAATGAGACACAATTGTAAATACAAACAGCTGGTGGCAATGCCTGCAATAAAGTATGTTCATTATTTCTATTTCGGAAGTGCCTAGGAATCCAAACAGACCACATTCTCTCTCAGTTTGGTGATCACCAGGTGCTGGTTTTTAGCTTTACAATGTTCTGGACAAAGTCCTTGCTGGACTTTCAAAGCTCCTGCTGAGGGGAAAAGGAGACTGATGCCAATGAAAATATTCATGTGATCCCTTCTGTCAGTTCAAGGCTTCATGAAAGTGTTTTTTCTTATTAATTCAAATCACTCAACACAAGGATGTGATCATTTAAGCAGAGTGGTTTATTATCAGCAGGGAAAAAACATAAGCATGAAACATTCAGCCTGAAACAGATGGCTGTTCAGGGTAAACTCTCCCTTTCAGGTCTTCCATGTAGCAGTGGTATCTTCTCACTTTCTGAGCAAAGCTGTGGGAAAGAGGTCTAATCCTTTTAACATGAATTTTCCTAAGAAAACTTTTTCTTCACAGACACCTATTTCTTCATGCCATTATTAATAATTTTCAAAACTTCAGAAAGCCCTTAAAATCAACTAGAAGTGCACAGAAATATTTCCTGGGAATATTTTACTGCTTTCTTAGAAGTGGCTGAACTTGCACTTACCGCAAGTGATAATTTAGTCTAATGTTTCTTTTCTCCGCTTGAAACACAATAGGAACGCCTCCCAATTCCACAGAAATACATGTACCCACACTTAACAGACCAGCAGTCCTCAAAGACCTGGGTTCCCTCAGCCACCACATGTGCTCTGCTTCTTTCCTGTCATCTCCACCCTGTTCTGTTCCATGAGACGCCTGCATCTGGTCAGATAGACTCACTGTGAGAAATGATAGTGCCATATATAAGAATATCATCATACCACCACTTACAACATTATATATCCATTTCTGGATGACTTATCTTTTTTCCTATGTGTGTCTCTTGCTGCGTGTTTCTGCTGTATCAGATAATGCTTGAAAAGAACCAGAACTCTCTGCAACAGTCACACCCATTTTTTAATATAAACCAAATTTTCTCTGGAAATTTTGCTTGCTAAATCATGTTGGATTTTTCTTGTCACAAATCATCATGACATAGCTGTTATTTTTACTAAGAGATGTTCCCTTCCTGGTGTTATAGACCAACTCTAGTCAGCATTTACTACCAGTTGTAACACAGAGCTGCAAAACACAGTTTCTAACCTCTTTCACAGGAGCAAAAAACCCTGTCACAAAGGATGATGGATTGCTGTTCAGGGCTACCTCTGTTAGTGTCAGACCTGAGATGAATTTTCCTTCAGGATAATAAGCCTATGAGTTGGTGGTGTGGTTCAGGCCCAGCCAGCAATGAAGCATCACACAGCTGCTCGCTTACCCCACACATCCCCACCTTCCTTAGGATGGCAGAGGCCCAGAGAGATGGGAGAAGGAAACACCACCAAGGGCCCAGTGGTGTGAGATAGGGGCAGGAAGGGCTCACAACCAGTTACAGTTCTGGGCAAAACAGACTTAACTACTCAATTTAGGGAAGAAAACAAGATTTGAATCTGCTACCAACTAGAAAAAGAACAGACAGAAAACAAGAATAGAGCAGGATGACTAGAAAAATATAATCAGCACTTTAAGATCTCCTTCCCCTCACCTCTCTCTTTCCCAGGCTCAGCTCCCTGATCCCCGTATTTCTACCTCCTCCCGCTCAGCAACACAGGGGATCAAGGAATGGGGGCTGCAATCAATTCACTACAGATGATCTCTGCTGCTTCTTCCTTCTCAGAGGAGAAATCCTCACATTCTCCCCTTGCTCTAACACTGGGTCCATCCCACAGGATCCAGTCCCTAAGGAACCTCTCTGGTGTGAGTCCTTCCCAAGGGCTGCAGCTCCCCATAGACTTCTCCCTGTGAGACTTCTCTACAACCAGCAGCACTCCAGACATGTTTTGTTTCAATGTCACCTCCCAAAACAATCACAGCCTCCTCTGGGTACAGCCATCCCTGTGTTGGTACTCTCCAAGAGTTGTCAATAAAGCTCAGCTTCATCATCACCCTCCATGGGCTGCAGGGAGAAAGCTGCTGTCTCACCACAGGATGCATGGGGGTCTGTGCTCCAGCACCTCATCCTCTCTGCCCTCACTGACCTTAAGATCTGCATAATTGCTTCTCTCTCCTTCAACTTCTTCCACCCTCATCCAGAAAGAATAACCCTCCTTCTCCTGCTGCTGCTTCTTAAATAGTGATTGCAAAGGCATTCAATTGGCTCAGCTGCAGAGGTGAGTCTGAGTTAGAGCCGGGGAAAGTTTCAATCAATTTCTTACAGAAGCCACAATTACAGCCCCTTCCACATTACCAGAAGTGGCTCCACACGAACTCAAGAAAGTTGGGAAGTAGGCTGAGCATCTGTGCAACTCAACATCCTCATCTCATCTTCGTGTCACAGTACCTTTTTGAGTACAATGTAACAGAGACTCTCATTTCAGCCTCTCCGTGCTCTTGAGTTCAGGCCCAAATTCATAGCACCTATGTTGTTAGGCAATTGGGTCCTTTAAATTAATGACCTTCACCAAATTAAGACCTTCACCATCCTTGTCTTTTTGGTTGCTTGGTGAGACAGCTTGACTGGGAAATGAGGAACTCGGGCTGATTTTGACTGTAACAACGTTTGTATTTCACCAGCTGTGTAAGAATGCTAAGATGGCTGTATTTACATAGGTGTTTCAATTAGATATTTACAGTTAGGAGGACAAATGCAAGGCAGAAAAAGACAAGAACACACACTTTTATTCTTGTTTATAATTTTCTGCTTTAAACAGTGGTTGCTTTACCACATCTGAGTCTGGACAATCATGGGACAAAACCCCACAGAGCTCCAACAGAAAGGCAGAGATGTGATCATAACCTGAAGAGTAAGCTGAAGGACTCAGCCCGGGAAGAATCTTGTAAAATCCCCTCAGCCTTCAGTAGCTTCACTGAAAGATGAAGTTTTGAGTTACTGAAATTATTCATGAATCCAATAAGAGAAAATAAAGGAAAAATTGCGGTGTTTTCTGATATGATTTTCTTAATGAAATGCTGTAGCTTTTAGCTCTTTCATGGAAAGCCTGGAGTGGTGAAAGAACAAACCAATTTTCATGTTTGAATATGCACGTTATATTTCCAAACAAGTGATGAGCAAAGAACACTACCAAATGCCTTGCAACGAGCCTATTTGAATGGAAACAGCTAAAGGCATTAAATTTTTGTGCTGGTAACCCCAGATTCACTCAGAACTTTGCATTTTACACAAGTCCTTTCCTGTAACAATGCATTACATACTGACAACACCAGAAGGCAGGAAGTGTAGGAAACAATAAATTGCTATTGTTGACACAGTTCTCTTTCATAAATTAAAGCAGACATTTGCTGACAAGCCTGCCACGAATAATATCCAGCAATTGTAATTCCTATTACTAAGGTTAAGAATGTGTCTAGCTATCATCAGTTGCATCCACTAAGATGAGAGAGCCTGTCTAGCTGACACCAATGGATTTTATTAAGATGAGGAAGCCTGTCTAGCTAACATAGCCTCAGGCAATCAACCAGGGTCGTTCATCATTCATAAAGTTTTGAAAGTGCCTATCCACTGCTGAGAATCTATTTATAAGTGAAAGCATCAGGATTTTTGCTCTTTAATGAATATTGCTTGGACAAATGTCTTTTATAAGGGATGATAATTCCAAGCTCACAGCATCAACAGTGATCCTCCCTGTTTATCTAAGACGGACACTGCTATTTTTTGTCACGTAAGGGTGAGAAATCTTGTTGATAATTGGACGGGTATTACATGCAATTTCCTTCTGTCCTTTAAACTAACAAGTCAGAATCCTTCTGCCTTGAAAAGATTGGCCAGAATTATCACCCAAAGACATACCTTTTCCTGGCTAGGTGATGCAGGTCATCCCATTGATAGCTCTCCGGAGCAGTTAACAGAAGGAGTTTTTACATTATTCTTTGACATGATTTAGTCTACGATGGGCCAAGTGCAATGCCATTGGTCAATACTACTTGCCTTTCCTCCTCTCTTAATCCCTATATTGTTGTAACCAGGGCAGGGCATCTCCCTTTACATTTTGAAGAAAATGAAATTACTAGCCTTTCTTGAAAAATAACATTCTGGAGTCTACATGCAGAATCATTAAAACAATAGCAATAAAAGCTTCAAGAGTATCCTCCAGCCATCTGGGACTTCAAGAACAAGTGGTTTTAGCTGTCAGATCTGACTATAACAACTGCAGAATTTCTAACTTTTTTATGTATGAGAAATCCTAGTTTTGTGCTTAGGAAAATGTGGTGTTATCCTTCCTGTCTCCAGTTTTTATACCTTCTTTTTACTAAGATTCACTTTGTTGAGGATAGTCTCTGGTTCAACTTGTTCTTCCAGTTAAATCATCTTGGATCAGTGTTAGCATGTTTTTTCCCCTCAATTCCATGGTCTATGGCAAAGTAGCCTGTAAAGGAAGTTTAATAAAGAAAAAGAAACTGTAAACTCCAGATGTTACGATGTCTTTTCTGTTTACTCACATCCCTGCAGATATCCTTTATTTTTGGGTGAAAACCAGTAATGGTATACCCAAGACATATGTACCATCAAGAACTTATCTCTCAGGCTGGCCCGTGTTGCAGGCTATGCAAACCAGAGTAACTGGAAACTTTGGATGTGGAGGTCAAACAGTGAATCTTGCAGATGAGTAGACTGAAGAGGATGGAAGCAGCCTTGCCCCAGGGCATGCTCAGAAGAAAGACTTGGCCGCTTAGCTTCTATAAGTCAAATGTGTTCTCATACAATCCATGTCAGTGTTTATACAATAAACAGACCTTTCCACATGTATTGCAGCTGTGTTAGAGACACAATATACTTAACCCCCTCCAGCAAATTTGAGACACTCTTTAGTACCCCCTCTATTATCTGCACAAAAAGTGTGCTGTTCCTATTATTTCTACAACTTGACACTTTCCAAGTGGTATTTCTGGCAAAGTGTTTGGCTGAAGGGAGTACCAGGAATACTTGAAAGAATATTTAAAAAAAAATAAGCATAAAAAGCAGAAACTTCAGGGATAGAATAATAGTAGAAAACACAAGGTTTAGGGACTGTTGACAAGTCTTGTTGCTGGCTACCAAATAAGCCTAGGCCACAATTATGTTCTCCATATGAATCATTAAGAAAATGGCACAAGTGAATCCACTATCCTTCCCTGGGTTAGGCATCCTGGCTCTTTAGTTCTCAGGAGAGAAACTAGGAAAGACTCTGCAGCTTGTGTCTCTTAAGACCTTCCTTCCCAGGAAACACACCCCTAGTCCTCTCTGATGCCTTGGACTGGGACCCTATTTAAATTCTTCAGCTGGTACTCTTGCATTTTGGCTGGTTCCCAGATCCTGCATGGTGTTGTCACATAGCAGGCCAGCTGCTTCCCCGAATCCTTTTGGGGACCATGTGCTCCATTGCAAAGAGACATATTTAGCAGGGAGAGTACTGGAATGCCAGTCAGACTCACAGAGACCTCAGTGGGAACTGGGCTCAGCCCCTGATGCACTGGAAAACAGAAGGTTGTTTCAAGGGTGCTGGGCTGGTGTCCAAAAAGAAACAAGGTCAAGAGTGAAAAAGGAGGAGAGGGAGCAGAAAATATTTTTCCCCACTATTGATGTCAAGATCACCAGCCTATTCTTATCATCTCACCTTTTTTTTTTTTTTTTTCCATAGAGACACAATATTAGCTATCTTCCCTGGTATTTTCCTGGTGTTCCAAAATGTGTTAAAAATGAACATCTGCATGCCAGAGACCACTTTAGTCCTCTCTCATGGGACACTTGGGTGATTCTTATTTAAGCTACTGCTTTAAAACCTTTATCTCTAGAAAATGCTGCCTAATGTTGTCTTCTGCTACTAATGGCCTCGAAAATCTGTCATCTTTCTCCTAAAATATGAAATCATTTTGCACTTTCAAAGTACAGAACAGATATTTACTTCACATATCTTGTCTGTCAGTATGAGTAAGGTTATAGTCTTTGTGTAGTAACAGGCTTAAGTCATCTTTAGGATTTATTTTATTACCAACATATTTAATGTACTTGTTGTCCTTAATCCTACCAAGCATAGCTTTCTCTGTAATAGCTTTAGCTTTTTGTAGGAGAACATCTGCAAGTGTATTAATGGTGTTTTCCGTCCTGCTTGCTGTATATTGCCTTTTAACAGCATCGTCTCCCATCAGATTTTTATAGATGCTTTCCTTTTTCTTGGTTACAGAACTGTACCATTTTGGCCATTCACAAAGTCCTTTCATCAAAAAAATTCAATTCATTTTTTTCTAGCTATATTTTCTTTCCCCATTCACTTCTTCCACAAGTTTCAGCTCTTTAGTCTTTCTAAATCTACCTGTTATGTATTAAGACTATTTTTTATCTGCCTGGACTGAATATAGTCCCTTTGGTATACTTTGATCTCTCATCAACTTCTTGATCGATAGTAAATCTTTATCTATTATCATGAAAACTAAAATATTACTACCCAGTTGTGACAGAGTCTCTGCATTTTGACTATTTATTACAAATAATTAACAGCACAATTTTAACTGAAAAAGCACCACAACCTTCTGTGGCTTGATATATTTATTTATTTTAGAAGACATTATGTCCTACAACGGAATAAATCTACATTCTGGGCATACGAAGTAAAAAAAACAGTTAATCCATCTGATTGGTTATTCATCAATGAATTTTAAAAGTGCCATTCAGCATTACCCCTGTCTGTGACAGGGATCCTCTCCTCCAGTGTTTTCACTAAGCTCTTGGTCCTAAAACGTTTACAAATAGGGCTCCTAGCCCAGACCTACATGTGTTGGAGATACAGACAACAGCAAGTGACTCCACAGTGAGCCAAAGAGCTGCTGCATGGACTGATGAATATTTAATTGGGAAACACAATTGAAATATTTTTACAGCAATAAGCACAGCTACCGATTGGGAATCTAAATTAATTCCCTCTTTGTACAAGTATGGTAATTTGTTGCCTACTGCACTTGTGGCTTTAAGATACTTTTGCCATTAGGCCTTTTGCTCTTAAGATTATAGTAGCAATGATAGACCACACAGTCCTAAGTCTGCAAGGATGGCTACAGGGACTGAGGCAGATAAATGGCATCCTTTCCAGGCAGACTTTATGGTCCAAAACCAGACACAGAGGACATTCCCAGGTCACTTACACTTTATTGCTTCAACTGAGATAATTCACAGGATCTGTCTCTTTTATTCATCCTCCCATCCTAGGAGCCACCTGGCTTCTTCATCTTCTGTTTCACAGGTGTTTACAATACAGCTGGTAGTCAAGGATTTCTGAGAGAGAAGCCAGATAAGAGACAGATGTGCATTTAATTGAGAATAAAGGCCGCTTGTTTGTTAGCAATAAATCAGTAACACAGCCACAAGCATATAGCACTAGTCCACCTAGTCTTGTAGTAAGAACTTAACATTTCCATAACTCTTCAGATTGCCCCACCTTCTCGCTGCATAACCTCCTTAAATTGTTTCATAGATGGGGAAGTGTGAGATACAGAATATTTAATTTCTCAAGCCCAAGGAGGCAGCACAATCCACAATAAACCTTCATAGCACTTAGAACAGTAGGCTTCATCCATTACAAAGTATAGTTGCTGCCACCATGAGCTGCTTAAAACTTGTTCCCTCACCCTGACTTGTTATGACAGTCTACAGGGGAAGGACTGTCAGTGTTGCTGCCTATAAAGACCCAGGCTCATGGTGCTGGATGGCTTCAGAAGATCCTGATGGGCTGGATTCCTGTGAGAAGGGTCCAGGTTTGAGAGTGAAGGTGGGGGTAACAAAGGCAAAACCTAGAGAATATTGAATACAAGAGGTATATTTTGCAGGAGAGAGAAACATGAAAGAGGAAGAGGGTATTGTAAGTGGAGAGGTAAGATTGTGGTATCAGGTATGAGAGGAGATTTAGAGTACTGTGGATGTCTGTAGTTTGTGTGGCCAGGTTTTGGTAGTAGGAGCTGTTAATTAACCCTGTCCCACACAAACTCAGGACAGCGTCTTGTGATGGAAGGCAAGTATGAGCTATTAGGCAGGGGAGGTGTAAGAGTGTCAATGTCAGATAAGCTACTCCCCTTACATCTGAACTCATTTAAGTATATAGCTTGACAACATATTCACAGTAGCTGCAATCCAGCAGCTGCTGAGACGAAGCTGCTGCCTGTGGCTGGTCGAGCATGTGGGTTTGATGCCGTCCACCATTAGCAAAGCAGCTAACATCCATGGACTCATTTGTGGTAAGAGCTTTAATTCCTCACAGCCTTCAAAGTCCCATCTGAACCATCTCTTCAGAAGGCAGGGATGTTTATAAGACATGGGTCACCAGGTTGCAGGAACACAGCTATACAGTATACGGTAGGAAAGGTGAGTGTATGAACTATATGGTCAAGGAAGACTGGAAGGAATCCAGTGTCATACTCAGACATTCTGATAGGACTGTAAGCAAAAAAAATCTAGCAGGTCGGATCCAAGTTTAGTGAAGAACATAAGCTAGACTTGATATTAAGCATATAGCAATGGGCAAAACATAAAATGCCCATAAACATGCCCAAAAACATAAAATGGTATACATATTTTATACATATTTTTAGGAGAAATTTTTATATCTGTTTTCCATGGATGCACACTATCTAGGAAACATTCTGTTTGGACTTCCTGTGACTGGAAATAGCTTTCAGTTCAAGTCCTAAATCTTCCATTGATTCTTTTTAACCAAAAAGTCCAATTCAGGAAAGGTTTGCAGTACCTCTTGGATGTGCTTTTTGCTGCTTGACAAACAGAGGCTCCTTGTCCACTGAGAAGCTCACGTTCTGCATGGAAATGTTGCCCTCCCAAACTGCAGTGAGATGCTATGAAACCCCCTGGAAGCTACAACCCTTGGGGAAGCCAGTCTAGAGAGAGCAATGAGAAAAAACACAGAGGAAGCTGGAAGAAATCACTCCCATGGTGAGTTGAAATGAAATATTTGTGTTTAATATAAAAACAAGACCCAGAAAACCTAAACAAATCTCCCCACTCCTCCCAACCCCCAGCACAGAATTATTTTCCCCTGAAAAACCATTTTGATGAAAAGCTCTCTGTCAAAGTCTAGTAAGCTGCCTCTTCTTCTCACTTCAAACCACTCCCAAAGCAAGCTTTACCTTGAGTGCATATACTTCTGCCTCTTGATAATTGCTTGGCGAGAAGTGAAATGTAGTCATTGCTACTTGTTCACTAATGCATTGTTAAGGGACAAAAGGGATATCCCCATGCAAGTAAGATGGTACCTGTTTTGTATGAATAGGCAGAGTCCCTTAGCCAGCTTATAGCTCTATAATTGAGGCACTGTGAACCCTTACTCCTGACTTCTACCCAGTGCAGAGGCTTTAAACAGATAGAAGTGTAATTATTGCGATTTAGTTTTACTCTTGTGAATTCAGATGAGCAAACTCTACAAGACAAGGGTTTCTTTTATATGTATTCATTTCTATACCAGATTTTTAAAAAATGTAACTATTTTGGCTAAAAAAAATCATGCCTTCCACTACTCCAGTTGCTACAGTTGTTACAAAAAGTATGCAAGAGTTTTGTCATCTCTCCTCATAACCTGCTTTTATCTTGCTCAGATTTTGCCTTTAAGTGTAGGCTCTGTTTTATACATTTTTACAGCATCTAGCACAGTGTATCAGACATGAATTTTAAACCCCATGGTAATATACGTGTTAGATTAAAGTAATGAGATTCATGGCTTACACTCACTGAGTCACTGCTTTCTGCTGCGGAGATTGCAATTGTTTCTCCTCTGCTGTTCAGCCTGGGCACTTGAAGGTTCACATAACAATGCTTTGAAGTGCTTCTTCCAAGTTCACAATTTACTGTTTGAAACGTCTGATGTAATGCTATCTAATCTTTTCCAGGTCTTCAGTAAAGACAAGCTTTCAATTTGGTGAAAAATATATTTCTGTAAGGTGATTAGAATAAAATGAAATAGGAACCACTTGTGGAGTGATCATTGCAAGGCAGTTTGATAAGTGTCTCTTTTTGAATGAAGCAGAGACCAACTTCTCCCTCACTAAAAGCAATGGCAGGTTTCCTGTCAGCTTCCATAAGCTCCAGATCAAACTACAGCTTCCAATCAGAACCTTTTTTTATTTGTTTTTAATAAGGTTGGTGTTCAGGAAGAGGTCAAATGTAAAACATAGGACCTATTTTTCAGGATACTTGAATCCCTCTTTTTTTTTTTTTTTTAAAGTGACTATATAGATTAGAAACCATACATAGAGGACCTGAGTAATCTTACACCTGGTAGCAATCAGTACTCTGCATTATGCACTCCCTTCCTTACATCATATGTGAGCAGATGGAGTATTTCCTCCAAGGGTACTTTTTAATTCATGTCCTTGAATTGAAGTTATCACTGTGATCTTAAACCATTTTTATTAGAGAGTCTGTTTTCAATCAAGAGAGAAGGCAGGCTTGCAATGAAGAAAAAACACTGGTGGGTGAAATAAACCACTACAGAGACAAAAATAAACAAAGGAGAATTTCTTCAATGCCCTATTTCATCTTCCTTTTACCTTTTGATTAAGTAAAACATACTAAACAATTTAACACAATATTGTTTTTATAACCACTGTCATTAAAGTTTACTCTTCTTTCTCTCTCTTTTCTTCTTCCTACCTTCCTGCTTCCCTCTCTCTCTCTCATATTTACTGATGCCATTTTGGAGTTAAATACAGAAAGAGCATTTTAAGTATCCCATCTTCAAACAATAAATGTTGATGCAGTTACCAAAGAGTAGCGATAACAATACATTCTGGCTGTAGTTCTCTCTCTCAAGTGAGAGTGGGATGAGAAAAATGCACATCTCAGGTTTTACCTAGGTTAGGGAAGGTGTTAGAAGATTGAATAGAAGACCTGTATAACTGTAGTGGTATGGTAGGTGATATTTTGTCATTGCAGACACCTTCTCTGTTCTTCTGCTCACAGTTGCCAGTCCTTCCATACAAGCAGGATGGAGGACGGGAAGGGCATATATCTTCATCCAGCCCAGAGATGGTAGCACTAGTACAAGCTCAACAGCTGATTAAGCCAACGTGCCCAACTGTGGTGGCCCACACTACTGCAACAACTGCAGGAGCTACCTCTCTTGCAAATTCTGAAATCTGCCCAGCAAGGTTCATTAGTAGTATCTAGTTAAAGCTGGAAGTTTAGATTAGACTGCGCCAACACTAGCTGGCTGAGCCCAGATTAGGTTTCAGGTGTTGACATACAGACAGAGATGAAACACTGATAGCTGATGTGGTACGGGACTCCAGCTGCCTCTCTGGGTGTCTCACTCTTGTCTGTTGCCACCTTTCGTAGCAAGAACAGTCAAATCACTGGTAGAAGTGAATGCCTATAGTTCATTAAATTAGGAAGTCACAGTGAATTTGTCCTTGTACTGTGACAGCTTACAGTGCTCACATCATTTAGGAGAAATTGTATGCATAGTTCAGGCTTTCAGGCTACAGTGGCAGAGGAACAGAGAGATGGGGAAACTACCTCAGCTGGGGGTGAAAGCTGTTGCCTTAGACTGTGTCGTTTCCTACTGTGTTGGTAAGTCAACATCCTTAACCACTTTCTTTAGGGTAAATATACCATGGCACCAGAGGTTGTATTTTCAGCAAGCTGTGTTACGGCATAGGCAAAACATAAATTCAGACATTTTTCTAAGCTCACCCCAAGACACCTTGATTTGATCCTTACATTCTTACAGTCTGGACAAATCTTTCAATTGGATGCAAAAATATTCAGTTGAGTTCCAGCGAAATTTTTGGGCCAGCTGGAATGGACAAAACCAAGATAAGCTTTCTTAAAACAGCCTAAACCACTTCACATCCTTTCCAGGGCAAATGAACAAACACAGTAGTGACAAAGACAAAAAGAAAAAAATAATGAAAAACACTTTGCTAGCATTCTGGGAACTACTGAGTGAGGACATTTTTGTGGCCAAGGTAAGGTATGTTTATCTTACATATCAAAAAACCATCCCCCTCATACTGAAATGATGGTCTTTCTTACTTGCACAAGCTCAAAAGGTCACAGGAACGAGCTCAGCTTTTCTGGGGAAAAGGTCAACCTAGTACAGTAAAGCCACCTCTTCCAGCTATGTCCTGGAAAGCTGCAGATCTTCTCGGGGATGAGAATAGAAAGCCATGTAAATAATTTGATCGTCCACCATTGAAAGGACAGTGAAGCAAACTGAAGAGTTCTCCCCTCTAAAATAGTGTAACATTGTCCAGTTTTCGAATGGATTTAATACTTTATGTGTACTTTCAAAAAGCTTTAATAAAATTGTGCCTACAAATAGTAACCTGCATTAACTTACAGTGCCTTGGATTTCAGGAATAAATTCATTTATGAAAACCAGGAAATCTTTGATTAAATCTTCCTTCATATACTTTGCAAGAGTAGTTCAACAAAAAGTCAAATGTACCCTTGCGTGAGCTGCATCTCAGCCAGGCCAAGGCCTATAATGTTAGATATCTCTCTAAATAATTAGCCCTCATCACTTTATTTTCCTAAAGAAACATAACCTCTCACCATTAATGTCTGAATAGTTGAGGTAAAATTAACAACTTGAATTTTCATCTGTCAAGACTCAGCAGAATTTCTGAATTGAAGAAAAGTCACGTTTAAAAATAATTTGTATGCTTCTTTTAACATCCAGCATTTCATTTGGAAGTCAAAGAAACTCAAAAATAGAAGTAAAAACACTGAGAGAAAAAATAAACTCCTAGACTGAGTGCAATACAAGAGGTAAGGGAACTGACTTTGACAAGATTAACAGCTAGGTCTGTGTGCCAAAAAATGAAAGGTCTCCCATCGTTATCTTACACTCTCCCTTACGCAGATTCCTGGACCAGATCCTCAGATGATATCAGCTAGTGGGTGCAGCTATATTCATGCGAGTAGCGTTACAGTGATTTAAGCTAGATGATAATCAGCCTCACCAGTTTCGGGAAGTGAGTTTTATTTTTCATTTGATTGAAAGGTATTTTCCAATTGTTGTGAAGTGGGAAATGTGTTTCGAATGAATCATTTTTTAAGCCTCACACACATTGTTTGGCAAACAAGGATTGTTTAGGTTGTCCGGGACTCCTCCATTGCATCCTCTCAAATGTGAGATTTCCCTCTGTTCTCCAATGGGCCGTTCTGGTCCAGTTAAACACACAGTGGCCAGCTTTGCAAAGCAGTAAGCCTTCTTTAGAATAAAGCCTTTTAGTATCTTGTGTAATCTTTGTACAAAAACTGGACATTACAGTAGAAGGATTATGCTAAATTGCTTTCTGCCACTGCTGGACAAAGCAGTAGTTGAAGGCATGGAATGAGCATTCTGAAATAAGCACTTAGTCACCGAATTCACTAGAAGAAATTAACCTAAACGTTTTCAATTTACATATGTTTGTAATTTGCATCCCAGCTTTACACCTTACAGAGACTCCCTTGTTTGCTGTTACTGTAGTAAATGTTTGTTCACAGGCCGCTTAAAATCAAGCAGGGAGGTCAAGCTGGGACCAAATCCAAGTCTGACTGCCTTGCCCTGTCTGCATGCCTTGTCTGAATATCGTCCCAGGGCTGGATACTGTTTGGTGCACTGGAATAGCACAAGACAGAGTCCAAAGTCTGTTACTGCAATGCAGGGGTTCCTCAGTTATGCTAGGATCTATGAATAGAATCAGAGACCTCCATGTGAATGCCTTCACCTGCTACCACTCCTCTGTGTTTAATTGCTCTCTGGAGGATGACTCTGGCTTTCTCTCTCACTATTACTCCATAGATATTTTGCAAGGGATGTGTCACCTTTCCATGGATACATAAATTCATATCACCTTCAGATGGTCATATCCAATAAATAGATTTGGGTGTTTACTACATAGAAGAAGCAACCTTCATGTGTATGGCTTTTGGACATGGAAAACTGTCTGGATGGCCAAGCCCAGAGAGTGGTGGTGAGTGGAGTTCAACCCAGTTGGCAGCCCATCACCAGTGGTGTTCCAGAGGACTCAGTGTCGGGACCTGTTCTGTTTAATATCTTTATCAGTGATCTGAATGAGGTGACTGAGTGCATGCTTAGTAATTTTGCTAATGACACCGAGCTGGGCAGGTGAGTAGATCTGCTTGAGGACAGGAAGGACCTTCAGAGGGACCTGTACAGGCTGGATCAATGGGCCAAGGCCAATCACAAGGCCAAATGCCAGGTGTGCCACTTGAGCCACAACGATACCATGCAGCACTACAGGCTTAAAGCAGAGTGGCTGGAAAGCTGTCTGCAGGAAAAAGATGTGGAAGTATTAATTGACAGTTGATTGAATATGAGCCAGTTGTATGGTCAGGTGGCCAAGAAGGCTAAAGGTATCTTGGCTTGTGTTAGAAACAGCGTGACCAGCAGGACCAGGGAAGAGACTGTCCCCCTGTACCGAGCTCTGATGAGGCCACACCTCACATACTGTGTTCAGCTTTGAGTCTCTCACTGAAAGAAAGACATTGAGGTGCTGGAGAGTGTCCAGAGATGGACAGCAAAGCTGGTGAAGGGTCTGGAGAACAAGTCTGATGAGGAGCAGTTGAGGGAACTGGGAGTGTTTAGTCTGTAGAAGAGGAGGTTGAGGGAAACTGTGTTCAGTCTCTACAACTACCTAAAAGGAATGGCAGTGAGGTGTGAGTCGGTCTCTTCTCACAAGTAACGAATTATAGTACAAGAGGAAATGGCCTCAAGTTGCACTGGGGGATATTTAGATTGGAGATTGAGAAGAACTTTTTCACTGAGATTGTTGTGGAACACTGCCACAGGCTGCCCGGGGAGATGGTAGTCACTGTCCATGAAGATATTAAAAAGACATTTAGCAGAGGTGCTGAGGGACATGGTTTAGGGGGCCTGGCAGTGTTAGGTTAGTGGCTGGACTTTATGATATTAACGGTCTTCTCCAACAAGAACAATACTATGATTCTTTGCTTCTATGGACTTGTATCCAGAATGTTAGTATTTCTGAATTAGACATTAGCCAGACTCCTGCTCTTTTATTCTCTCACTCTTTTCCACCACACTGCTCTCCTGTGAGTTTTACATTTCCATTTTCCATTTGGCACAGAGTAATCTCCAAATGGAAAATCTCCATGGCAGGACAAGAAGCTCCAAGGTTGTGCCTATCAACAGCATAAAACAGCTCTGTCCCAGGTAAAGGACTCATGTAGGGATAAGGCAAATGCAGATGTCTGTAAAGCCCAAGGATCTATCTGTAGCTCTCCAGCTGACACTAGATGATGTAGTCTATGTGCTTGTGCATTTTGTGCTGTGGTCACAGCACGTGACTCCTTTCTTTCAGATGAAGGCTGCCTCTGCCCTTTAGAATGATAGAATATTGGACAGCATCTACAATCAGCAGCTACAGAGACAGATACATGATGTTCTCTGGGTTGCCAGAGTGTGTAGTAACAGGGTCATGGAGATCTATGCCCAGCATCTGACAGCTGCAGGGGTCCACTTGAAACTGTTAGTGCTCTTCAGAACACAGGAATATTTATCCATGAAGAAAGAATAGCGTTTTATAGAAATGGCCCAATGTTTCTCAGTTAAGGTCATGAACTCCTTGAAGGTCACAAGAGCATTCAAAAGAGTCATGAAATTTTAGACAGCAGAAGTCAGCAGCAGCTCAGTTCCTCCAGAGAGGCAACGTGAGAATTGGCTGTAAGTATTGGCTGTCAGTGCTTGCAATAGCAAGGGAATTGCTAACTATACTACCTTTAATTGCTATCAGCACTCAATTCTGGCACGGCAGGGAGGAGAAGACAAGCACATGCACCCAGCAGTAACACACTCTCTCTGTCTCACCGTGAAAGAATGGAGGTGCAGAGGGCTTGGGAGGGGATGATCACAAGGAGAAAGAACCAAAAGGGAAACAAGCTTTGTAAAGTTTTGAGAAACTCTTAGCAGAGTAACACTTCTGCATTAGAGGATGTTAAGGAAAGCAGTGTCTCTGCTGCTGGGTAAAGTCTTCCTTAGGACTTGGTGTTTGGTAACACCACCTTGTCCATAGCCTTCTACAACCTCTGCCATTTTGTTTATTGCTTTTCTGCCTCCTGCAGTGTTTCATTTCATCAGCTTAAGGGTCACTGCAGTCTTTTCACTTAATCACTGTACAAACGATTTAGCTGGCTCACATTTCCTTTTTTTCTTTACTTCCATGCTCTGTGGACCCAGCCGAGCTACATTCCGGTGTGAAAGGTTTAAGACTGCAGACAGTTGTGAAACCACTTTGGCAAATTAGCATCTTTGGTTGAGATTAGTCTTAAAGTTGTTATGTGACATCTGAAGACAAAAACCTGTAAATCTTTCTAAAATGCTAGGCCAATAGATGTGATGTGTAATAAATACTGATATTCTGTAAAACATTGCAATCCATTTTATCATCTTTTCTAAACAGAAAGAGCAAAGTCAGGAAATTCATTGCTGAGGAGTTATACTTTTCTTTGAAACTCCTTGATACTAAACATTTGGGGAGTTAAAGCGTCCAGGTTTCAATGTAAACAGGCAAATGACTGAATCAAATGCACAAAGCAAACTTTTCTTTTTTCCATATGTGTTGAGTGAGCTTCTATGATAGTGGGATAATAATGCTTTGTAATCCTTTAGTGCTTTCCAGCTAGAGAAGTACAGTAAAGCCTTAATCTTTTTAGTGTCACTATTTAAATGTTATCTATCTTACCTGCCTACACTCCTGTAGGCTATAAATATTATATTCCTACTTGCCTGTCCTCGTTTAGGCCATAGACCATGCTTTCTAGGTGTACCAGAAAAACACATACAAACTCCAGACACCCACAACCTCATCATCAAAAATTACCAATTTCTCAGAAATGACAGTTAAATCCTTCTTTGTTGATAGTATTATCAATTTTATTTAAACCAAGCCACCCCAGCTTAGGCTAGGTTCTCAATAGCAGATTTTTTTTTACTAAGCAAGATTGCTTTGACTAGAATAATTGAAGGACACACTCCAAGAGCTATTCAGTCCCTGCATCTGAGGAAGTGATGTCCTAGATTAGGTGGGAAGTGATGGATGGGGAGGACACTTGGGGATGTAACTGCTTCAGCCAGTACAGACAAAACTTGAAGAGAATATACGCTAATGACATTAATAGCAACATGTTGTCAATCCTTCTGCCTGCTTTTCCCCTTTTATTATCTGTTACTGCTGTTTTCTCTAAAAAGTTTGGCTCGTACCTGCTGCTTCATCCTATGCACAAGAAGGATGCCTCAGTTCCCCCAGTTTATTGTATCACCTCTTAAAAACTCACCTCTGCTGCAATGTTCAGTAACAGCTGGTGGTCTGTGCACTCTGCTGGCTGCTCTCATCCAAAGTTGTATCTATATCCTTCTGCTTTGCCTGATATATTCATCACCTTTCCTTCCTCCTAACCCACACTGAGCGATAATTTCACATCTTCTCATTGCTATGCTGAGAACATCCAGAATTATACAGCCATAATCAGATAGGCATTCCCAGATAGTAGCAGTAACATCAGCAGAGGACATAAGTGACTCCCCCCAACTTGTGCAACTGGACTGCCGCATAGATGAGGAGAGAGCTTGCATCTTTTGTCTCAGTTATTTGCTGTAACCACATACTCCTCCTTCCTAGTATCCCTCTCCAAAACATACTGACATCAATTAACCTTTTCATTGCATTGAGCCTCTGATTTTACCCTTACAATGATGGAGACCTCTGTAATACTGACAGTACTCAAGAAATGCTGTTAGAGCCCAAAGGATCTTGAAGTTTATTTTAAGGGTTAAAAACAGAGACAGAATGAATTAAGCAGTAAGGAAAAATTCTCATGCCAGAAATTGTACCTTGTATGTGCAAGTGGAATTATTGACTGTCTGCAATTGAAGACAGAAAGTCTCCAAGGGGTTGCCTGATGCTTAGGCTGGGACATATGGTCACTGATCTATGTGGAAGACAAAATTTGCCCCAATGAGTAAATTGCCAATGTTGCCAAAGGCCTTTCCCAAAAGCATCACCTTGCATCGATTTCCTCAACCCACTTGCTTTGTCTGGGTTCTGCCATACTCCCTTCTCTGGGTTCCAGGATCGGAGGCAGACATCTGACAGTCATGCTTATCTTCTTGAGGGCATTTCTGGCCAGACTGGTGACAAATGATACCAACTGCCTGTATTTAGCCATGACAGTAGTTACAACCAGCATGTCACACAGTGGAAAGGGCTGCAGCTTATTCCTTCAGATAAAGGTGTCTGGAGAGTATCTCCCCTGAGACTGGCACTTTTGGTCACTGAGATGGGTATAATGGCCCTAATAAAATGCCTATGGACATTGTGCTTTCAAAAATTTTCTTGATGTAACCTCCAAAACACAGGCCATTATTGAAAGTTTCTCCCCAAATGCTGTCCTTTGCACTAGTAACTCCTTTCTTTCTGGGGAGGGGGGCAGGGGGATGAGTGCTTACCAAGACTCCATTCATGCTATGCTGTGAACTTTGCAGACCAGCGTGGACTCCAAGGAGAGCTGTAGCCAAGCTGCATACATCACCTCAGCTCTAAACAGAGCTCCTTCTCACACCCCTCCCTTGCAGCCTGCCACACACCCTTCTGCCGTCCTCCACAAAGATGTGGTTTTCTGGAGGAGGCTAGGCTTCACTTACCAATTACGTCAGCTCCCCTCGGTGAATACATATGCTTCCACTTCAGAGCCTTGTTCCATTTGCTTCTCATCTCTGTAAAAGGAGTTTTCCTTGAAAACCATTCTTCCAAGTGTGCTGCCTATGTTCTTCTCACTACAAATAATATTTTCCTATTCTTTTCATTGTCCCCTGTTGTTCTTTCTCTGTATCATTTGCTAATAAAATACTTGACAAGTATTCATAGTAGTTGAACTATGTAGAATTTTCCTCTGTTGCGTTCTTGTCTTTTTTCCTCACCTACTAGAAAAAGGTATGTCATTGTTTAAACCAGATTTAAATATGACACCTGTCATCTATGCGCTAACAATCAGTATTAAAAAAAAAAGAGAGAAATGTGAACTAATTACTTTAACCTGATCCTATACACGCTCTTTACTGCAGGGATATGAACATTACCTACTTTCTGAGTAAGGAAGTATCAGAGGGATTTCTGGTTTGACCAAGAGTTAATTTAATGGATACAGGTTTACTGGATTGAGCTCTCAATAGGGTCTGCACAAAATTGTTGTTTATTTTGTTCTGCTGAAATTGTTCAAATGGCTTCTCATTATCGTTGGGTGGGACTGAAGAGAAGTACTGATGTCAGTTTTTTGACATGTCCTGTTATTTAAGTAATTCACAATTTAGGCTGGGACACATTTGACCTTCCTAAATAACTGACTTTTTTCCCCTATTTTTTCTTTTTTTTTTTTTTTTCATTTAGCATGAATAAATGAAGAAAAAACAAACTAACTACCATTGACAAGGAAAGAAGTTCTAGTAAACAAGATACTCATGAGTTTGTAAATATCACTCTGGGTTTGTCCCTCCTAAATCCTTTAACACCCAATACCACACCTATCAGCAGAGTTGTTGAAAATCTGTCCTGGGAAGACACTTGCTAAATTCAAAGGGCTTCAGACTCTGTTAGGGATCTATTTTCTTCAAAACTTTCAAAAACTCCAGTCCTCCGATGAGCTTTAGATCTATGAGTGGCCACACTGAAGTTAATGGGTTTAGTTATGAATTTAAAAGTTAAGCACATGTTTAAGCACCTGGTGAGAGGACCTGAATGCTGACCCTATGCTTACAAGAAAGAAACTGTCCTGAGCAGCAGTGCTTTGTAACAGCTGCTCCTGAGGCCCTCAAAGATGAATGAGGGAGTTATATTCTCCCTTGAGATTTTCAAATTAGTAAGCCATGAGTGAGTGTACATCCTTCACTCTCACAGTTACACTGCTCTGGTGCTCAGGCTATTATCAGGGAAATTTTAGTTTCTCAGTTCTTGAAAGGCTGCTTGCACAGATATGGATGTAATTTTCACATCCACACAGTGTTCACATCAGTGCATCTGCTCATGAAGCTAAAACATAGCATCAGATTTGGCTTGCACTCTGTGAAAGAGGATTTAGAGGGTTACTGCTTTGTCCAAACATGTTTCACAGCTGACATTTGTCAATGAAAAAGCAGAGCTCAATGATTCTATGAAAAGGCTAAATGTTCACAAGGAGCCTCTTTACTGTGGGGTTAATGAGGACTTGAAAGGACTTGCACTCTGGCCTTAGCTGTGTATGTTTGTCTTTTCTTTTACTTTCATCTCTCCTCCCTGAGCCCTGGTTTCTTTTCATTCTCTTTTTTGCTGCTTTTAATTTGCACCTCTGTATTAAACCAACCAACCTTCCTTCCTCCCTTTGCTCCTTCCTTTCTTTCTCTCTTTCTCTTTTTCTTCTTTTGCACTGTTTTGGGAGTCTGACTTTGACAGATTGTTAACAACAGAAACCACAGAAGTATCTATTGCTTGAACCTACTCCTGGCCTCTCTTGCTAACAGGCAATGATTATTAGAGATAACATTACACAGCAAAAGATGTAATAGGCTCAGAAGGAAAACTCTGGTTTTGTTTGAAGACATAAAGGTTTAACTTTGCAGGGTTTAACTCAGATTTTTTTTTATCTACAACACATGGCCAAATTAAACACAGTATTTGCCTGGTTTAATGCTTTTTCCTTTCTCCTTCAAATATAGTAAACTCAAATTGTTGTGTCTCATACTTTAGAGAGTGAGACTTCATATTGTCATGAAAAGAGTACTACGTACCCTAGTGAAATAAATTATTTGATGTTATTGTACACACAATATCTGTTAAGCTCAATAATACATAGTCTAAATAAAAATATAAACCTGACAGATTAATATCTTTTCTGTATTTTTCTCCACAAAAAGCAACCTAAAAACTCATGCAGACGAACTGAGACTGCTATAACACACAGGCAATAGGTATGTAAAAAGGCTTTAAATGAAAAACTAAACTTTATAACTTACTTCAAATACGTAAATACAGGAATGTCTCAGCTCACCGATCCTAACATTGTATCTCGCTTCAGAGAAGCTAATCCCTGCTCCCTGTGCTCCGATATACCCTTGTGTTATCCGCTAATCCCTAGTTTGTAAAGACAACAGTTATTCTCCATAAGCCTAATGAAATTTTACTTTAAAATTAACTATGAAATAGTTTGAAAATAATAAATTAATGCTTCATCATGTATGATATTTTCTAGGACAACACACTTAATAAGACATATACTTACTGTAAGGTTGTAGATAATTGGGTAAATTGATTCGCTATATTGAGTGGTCCAGTTCCAAGTATAGATCAGTTATCCTAGTTTCTGTGTGTCCTTACACTGCCTTCATCCCTACAGGCTACACATACACAATAAATTTAACAGTGTGAAGAAATGTTCCGAAGACCTGCCAGCCAATCTTCTAAAGTTTTAAATAACAAGAGAAGTTTATGGCATATTTTTGCGCCTGTATCAGGAGTTTCTTAAATTATTCCCAGTCATGGTTCTGAGACTAGCACATGGCGGGAGCCATTACCAATAGGCCATCACCCTGTTTTGCAGAGCAAGAGATTTTAATATACTGACGTATTATTTAATATAATTTAGCAGTATTGATTTTGGCAGTGTTCCATACCAGGTGGGCTTGCTGCCAGACAAGAGTCCTGGACACATTTAATTTTTGTTAGAGATGTAGCCTTAGTACCTAAGCACCCAATAGTTCTGTGTTAAGTGGCACAACTGATAGTATGATATATAACTGCATTAATTCCTCAGGAGAATAGTTAGGATAATATGTAGCTTTTGGCTTCAGAAGACCTAGCAGAGCTGCTCTTCCTCTCACATGCATTGTTCATGTGCTTTTGAAACTTTTAAAGATTTTTAGCATAAGTAAAAATATAAAAATCTAGACCCTTCCCTTACCAAGGCTTATGTTCCCACAGAGGTGTAATCCACTCAGGGCTTGCAGAATTTACCTGCCCCCCCCCCAATACCTTAATGCTCAGATATCCTGGGATGCAATAATACGCACACCCCAGATGGCAAAAGCATGTAAAATTGCAATCAGTTTATTGTCCACCAGAATTAGATAGACTTTGAATTTGCTGTGCACAATGACTTTAAAAATATCAAGAAATTAATGAGCATTTTTAAATTAATACTTAAATTAAGGAATTTTCTTTCTATACGTTAAATCTGAATTAATTTTGTACTAAGCCTGGAGAATTTTTCAAAGCATTTTTGTTTGGCTACCTTCCTACCCTCTGCTTCAATCTTATTAAATAGTGATAAGCTCTGTTTGAGCAAAAACTGATCTCCTCCAAGATCTAGACAACACCAGCGGTAGCAGTACAGACATGAGGAAGGTAATTGGTTGTTCTCTTAACACTGGTGATGTTCAAATACTTGTCCTCTCTGTCTGTGCTCCTTTTACGAGTGTCTGGCTACAGTAGACATGGTCTTAGGAATGACATCTTCTAAACTTAAAAACTTACCTGTAGGACCTCAATGACATTTTACTGCAACAGGCCTATTAGCTGACTATTTCTAGTTTCCTGCACTGGAAAAGGAGGTGCTGAAAGACTATAATACTGAACTTTAGTGGCACTCATAGTAAATAAAACACTGCTTTGACTCAAGCAACCACCAAAGGTGATAATTTTTTTGCTCTAGATTTACCTGTCTGCAACGTTGAAATCTGTATCTCAGCTAGTCACCAAAAAAATCCTTAGGGACAGAAACAGACTTGTGGAGAAAGCAGTTCTTCTGATTTTTTGTTATTTTTTTCTTTATTGGGATTTATTTTGCCATCTACTTTAGACTGAGATTAATTGAGTGCATGAAGTTATGGCATATTTTTCTTTACAAACTGTAATAAATTATCAGATTCCTAGCTCAGATGAAGATGTTTAAATCATGAATATTGAAAGATGTTATGAACTGCATCCCTAAAATGTTTTGAACTCCATCCCTATTCAAACCATATTTCTGTTCCTATTAGGAATTTTCAAGAATAGATCTGAAGAAAACACATTGTTGAAATTTACATCAGGATAAAATGTCAATATAGCAAACATACATCTATTCATTTGTACCTGTTTATCATCTTTATAGGTTTTTAAAATCCTTCAGACATGATAAAGCACATCAGTGTCCTGTGCATTCCGTGATAAATATTAAGCTTAGTAGGGAAACCTGCATTACATAAACATGTGCAATGTATAATCACAGCCACGTGTTCAAGAACTTTAAAAAGTTAAGTTTCAAAATTGAAGACATTCATAGCATGAGAACTTTCACTCCAAGGGCCTAGACATTCTAGCTATACCAAACAAAATTATTTTATCTCAAGTAAAAAAGAAATGGCAACAGCATTAAAAAAAAATATGATAGAGGGACAAGATGGGAAATGGCTTAAGAGAAAAGTCTCTGAATCAGCTAAATGCTTGCAATAGTGACCACACAGAAAATGAAATTATTTTAAATTTTTCTATTTTTCTGATAAACTTGTGAGCTTGGGTCTCATAAATAACATTTAAAAATATATTTAAACTGGAAATTTTCAACTTGGCACAGATTCTGGAAAGGAGATATGTATGTTTGGAGTTCTTTTTGCTCATTTGGTTGGTGTTTTTTGCTAAATTAAGGCCTGCTTCACAGAGAGTCACAAAGAAAAATGAAGTCATTGTTAGCTGATTTCATACCTATGCAGTCCTTCTTGGAAGTCCCACCACCAGCGACGTGTGCCACATGAACAAAATCTGGGATTAATTAAGTGAGAGTGAACTCCTAACCTTTTTGAACTGTCATGCTGAAGGTCTGGCACAAAGGACCTGGGAATTTACAAAGACTAATCACCATTGCAGGGTCCTATGGGCTGCTCTTCACACAAGTGCCTTTATAGTAAAATGAGACTTCAAAGTGAGTGTTGCACACTGAGAACAACAAAGAAAGCAACAAGGAGACACTCAATGAACACTGACTTGGTTTTTTTTCAAAGACAAATCTTTGCTTTTTTTTAGAAAATAAGAAATTATCTCAGCCTTAAAGTCATCTACCTAACCATAGTTCCATCTGTAATGATGTACAGTCAAAATATAAGCTAGATAGGACAGGTTTACTTTGGTATACCTTTGGTAAAAATTACCAGTTAATTACCAGTTACTTTTTCCATGCAGCATATCTGCTGCATTCTGGTTAGGATAATCACAGAATTTACAAATGTTTCACAGTTAAAGCACCTGGAGATCTTAACAACAAAGTGAGACACATATATGTCCAGAAAAAAAAAATCCTGTAATTCCTGAGTACAAGCAACTGTGTCATAGCATAGGACATATACACCAAACCATGGAGTAGGGTCCACATTGTAAGGTCTCCTTGACTTTATGGGGTCTTTTCATGGTCTATTACTGCTGTCAGTTTTGGGGGCTTGTTTTGGGTGTCATAAAACATTTCCAAGCTTGTTGGTGTCCTGTCTGTATGTCACATGATGTCAAACAATATAGTTCCTGACTTTGTTTAGTTTTGTTTTGTGAGGTGGACATTTAGAAATTCTGGGTAGTCATGCATATCAAAATAAAAATAAAAGGATATTCACAATAAGATTACTGAGGTGGTGAAGTTAAAAATACAATTATCAAGTGTTCAAAATAGTGACATAGCATCCAAGAAATATTTAATAAAATTTCTGTATTTTTCTGTCACATAATTTGATAACCCTGTAAGTTCTGAAAAAAATAAACAAAAAACATCCCATTTGAATCTCCTACTTCCACACAGGTCATTGCTTTGTTTGTTGGGTTTTCTTATTCATTCTGCTTGGAAGTATTCTCATCAAGATCTGATTCTTTATTTGTTGTATCAACATATGAAGATGGTCAAAGCACCAAACAGATCACCACAAGAAATCTTGACAGAGACCTAACCACTTATATTCCCAACAGCCTACTCAGACTCAAAGACAAAGCAACACAAGCACTGAGACCACCTGGGATATCTTCAGCAGTGAGAGTTCATCAAAAGATGGCATTGCATCAATTTGAAAACACCCCAGGGGTTTATGTTTGTTACAAAAGCATTTTATTTAGAAGGTATTGTGAGTCTTTGGGAGGGTGGTGGTGGGGCATGATACAGGGTTTGTAGAAAAGCTTGTGTTAATAACCTGAGAAACAAAGTTCTGATGGTACTGTTTCATGAAAACATCTTTAAAGCTTTGTTTCTATTTGAATTCTGAAGTGAAAGCAAGTTTCAAAAGCAATCTATGCAAAAGATTTGTGGTCAACTTTATTCAATGACTCTGCTTTACTTATGAGGAATACAAGCTAGAGTATCTAAGGGTCTTGCATTGGTTTACGTAGGTCATGATATACTTCCCTTTCTTCTTTGCTCTTTTTATATGCATTTCTAATGGGTTGCTATTAGACACTGAATGTGGGTTTGATAGGTTCTGAGAGATCAGACCAGTGTTTCTGTTCCTGTGTTGTAGCAGATAAAGATACAAAGCCTTTACTGAAAAGTGTTCATCAATCAAGGATGTTGAAAAACATGAATAAAAAGAGTTGAAAAAAGTTCCAGTTCTATGGAGTTCATGTAAAAAAAAAAAGAAAGCAAAAATCAAGCCTTCAACTGTTAAACCCATTCATCCTGTTTTCAAAAATACAAGCAAACTCGAATGCCTACAAGACAGCAGAGTTGCAAAGATCAAAGGGAAAGCAAAAACAGATCTGAAAACAAGCTGAGTTTGCTTTCACATCCTAAACTTGGCTCTGAAATATATGGCTATGGCTAGACATCTTTGGCCAGCCCTGGTGGTGTCAGCTAAGGACACTGCCACAGCCAACCCACTTCTGTCAGCTTGCTACCATGCCCTTAAGGGAGGCTGCTGTCTCCTCAGATCCTTTGTCTGAGACAGACAACAGGCTAAAAACAGACATTTAAAGTGAAAATAAGCTGTATAAGAAAAGACTTACTGTTGATATTCCTCAGACTTGTCTGGCTGTGTGGCCACACTGAATGAGGAAACATCTTGCTGAGCTCTGAGGCCAATACACTGGAAGGACAATGGCCACTGGATGGGGCAGAGACAAAGCATCAATGGCCAGGGTTAGGAGGAAAGGGCCTTGACCCCCCATACCACAGAGGTGGCAGGTGGTGCATGAGCAGCTCATCATTGACTGTTCAGACAAACCTAGCAAATGCGATGTGAAGCAACTGAGGAGCCAACTCCTATGACCAAGGATGGGCATAATCCCCAGCAGGACAAGAAAAGAAACCAGAGGACATGGATTCCTCAGTTGGCAAAGGTCTGTGCAGGCTGGGTGCCTATGCTTGGCTTTGGATTAATAACAGTTTCCTGGGAGGCAAAATTCACAGTGGCTGCAAAGACATGCTTGCTGCATCCCCACATATAAAATCTTCTGCTTTGTACTTTTAGTGAGCCATTAGTTGTGTGGTTTATCAGAGGAGACGTTTGGCTCACTGGACAAGTATACTTTTCTCTTATGTGGTGTGTGTTTATCTGTAAATTCATCATTTGGGGATACTTTGGGTTCCAGAGAGTTAATGATGAAAGCATCTTTTGGGAAAAAATGGCCTGAGGTGCTTGTAAAAGCTACAGGGCAACATGCAACAACCCTCTGTATAATGGCTGACAGCAGTATTTATTTTCATTTGAGAAATAGCGAGAGCAGGACCTGCCCCAGACATTTCTCACTCCATTCAGAAAGCAATGTTTATGGACAGCTGCAGGGAGTTACTCAGAAGAGGCTTAAACAGGGAGGGGAAAAAAAAAGGCCATTCCTCCAGGCCCACCCAGCCACTGTGTTTTTCAGCTGAAGGGCAGGCTCAGTTTCATCCCAACCGTCCGGTGAAAACTGAGCCCAAACAACTGTCAGGATCACAAAAGCCCAAGAGATGGAAAAGAAGGTGATAAATGTGGTGGCAAGTCATTTCCCTGGAGCTGCCCGATGTGCCTCTTGTTTGGACACTGTCGTGGGGTTAATGGTGGTTTGTGGGCTAACATGAGGAAACAAGAAAGGGTCATTCACAGACATCAGAAAGATGTTTGGAAAAATGTTCAAAGTGCTTATTAGTTCAGAGACCCTTTCAACACCAACAGCTCCACGTGTTTCACCGGAGATGCAGCTGAGTTACGCGAGTAATTCTACACTTAGCTGAAGTAGCATAAATCCAGTTTGGGTAGCATTTTGTAGCTCCCATGGTGTTACCTGTCTGTCCATCTCACTGCCTATTCATGTGTTGATTTTTATTTTTACCCATTATCATGTTATACAAATATCTTCTGTATAAAAATAGAGATCGACCTTATTGTGTATCATGTTGTCTGTACCATTTCCCCAATCTTAGTGTGGGTGGAGGTATAAAAACTCCTTGTAGCAGAGGGATTTCTGCCTTTTAACATTTAATAACTTATTTTAATGCCTTCTTGTTACATAGCTTTTAGATTTCTTAGATGTGTTTTGGGGTTTTTACTGTTGGTGGTATGCTGGTGAAATCTGGGGAGGTTAAAAGAAGAAGAGGGAGTTTTCTCATTGTCATGACCAAAAAGAAGCCAAATCTCAGTCCTTTCTCATCCTTCTGCAGACACAAAGTACCAGCTTTCACAGTACAAAAATAGAGCAACACCACTCCTCTGCTTCAATTACTCCAGTGCATGCTGTGATGGCAACAGGGGGTCAGTAAATTTAAGGACCTCTCCTTCTGTTGACATTCATCTAAGATTTTAGCAAAGATTCTGGCCTTTTATAGAACCTACTTGCACAGTTACAAACCATAAATCTTCTGTGACTTATGAAAACATATGATGTGTAGTACAAAACAGTTTTTCTTGCATTCTAGGGAAATTTAAGTGTCTTGCCCATGAGTATCTTGAGATTGAAAGGAAGATTAAATCTGTATTACCTTAACCTAGACTTTGGTTATGGTTTCATATTAAATGCTAGTAATTATCTCATCAACAAGAATTTAAGTTGGTTAGGTTTTCATCTTGAGCAAAGTTACTAAATAAGCTGGAAAATGTTTCATGTTTCATATTTAATTATTTGAGAAAAAAGAATCTATCAACTCTGGAAAACATCTCTGCTCTTCAACGTGGAATCAGCACACATAGACAATCCAATTTTTGAATGCACTTAATGGTCTGACTATAGTCTTTGCATGTCAGCATAAAACCAGCTACTATTCATTTGCCTCAGAAGTAAAATAGCAGTATTGATAATTGCACATAATTCATTTCACCACAGAAGTCTAGTCAAACTTTAAGATTTGGAATATCTATGAAAGCGTTAATTTAAAGTTGTTTTATCAGTTGTCATAAACTCCAATGGACCTGTAGATATTCTACTTCTTCCAAGGAGGAGTTAATATTGTTGTGTACCAAAAACAGAGAGAGGGTAAAAAACATGAAAAAAGTGTTTGTAGCTGTGCATTGACTTGAAACCAGTACATCGGATCCACCTTGCCACTGCTGGCTGAGTGCCCTGCACTACCTGTAGTAGGCGTCCGGAAGATCTCGGATTGTAACGCGAGGGGTGAAGAGGAAGGGAGAGGTCTGGCACGGGGCAGAGATAGAGGAGGTGCTTATGCCAGCAGATATAAGGGCATAACATAAACAATAAGGGGGAGACAGAGACAGAGACGGAGAGAGATGGAGACGGACAGAGACGGAGACAGAGCACCATCCACACCGTGTGTGCAGTGATCCTTTCCCTCGACTGTCGGAGAGCTGGGAGATCAGCCTGAACCACCACGTAGTGTTGCCTGCAACAGCAACACACTACCAAAGGAAGATAATGAATACTAAGGGTAAATGTGTTCCTATATCCATATTTCTTGATCACTTTGACCTGAATCATGGGAGAAGACACAACAATGAACATCTCAAAGAAGATTCTCTGTATTGTTTCTGCTACTGATTTACCCCATCTGGTACTTGCTCTCCAGGGATGGTAAGTCTCTGAGACTTCAGAAGACTTAAAACACAAACATGAAAAACATTGCTGGGAACAGTGAAGAGCGACGTTTTCTTTTCCAGGACCAAAAGTGAAAAAAAAAAAAAAAGTGGTAGAAACAGACTCATAGGACCCAATATAGAAACAGACTGAACCAAAGAAGTAAAAGTCTGCATATCATGGTTTGTACAATACCTTCTTTGACAATAACAATATCAAGCCATTGGTATGAATAACTTATGAATAAAACAACTGATTGTCACTCTGCAGTCATGACTGGCCAACAAAGCTGAAGTTTAGTCAGATCCTTAAATCCCAGCAACATTAAGCATGTCTATAATTGTTTTGCCAAGGCAGGATCATAAAGATATACCTGGCAGCACTACTTCAGCATCATTTGGTACTCTTCTGACAGGAATATCAGCACTTCTCAAGCAAATGCTTTGGATAGAAATCCAGTCTTTGAAAACTGTGGAAAAATTAGTCTTTAAGTAGATAAAAAAAGCCAAGATTTTCAAAAGCCACAATTCTAAGCTCTCATATAAATCTCCCCTTTGTATTTAAGGCTGTAATTTTCTTACTTTAAAGGCTGCGTTTTTACTATGTTTTTAGATGAATTTTAAAGTAAGTCTACTTTAAAAGGAGGTTTTTTAGCAGAGCTAATGCTGTGTTCTCTATCTGACTAAAAAAACACCCTTCAAAAAACCATCCTCCAGTAATGAGATGAACCTCACAGTGAGGTACAAATTGCAAGCGAGCTTTTCCCTAGTGATCAGCGGGTGTCTGAATTGCTGAAATTAGAGTGGCTACAAAAGGTGGAGCTGGATTCATCTGCAAGATGTACACCACAGGGAAGAACAACTTACAGCTTTCCTTACACATTGTCCAATGAAAGAGTCGTGTGTTTTTCAGGAATTATTGTCTGGAGGCCCTCACTCAACCTCCTTATCCTATCTATCCTGCTGTTTTGCATGTAATTTCCTGCTTTGTCATACAAAGTAATGGTAAGTGCAGTGTGGGCTGTCCCCACCTGCCTTCAATACACTTGACTGTTTTATTAGCATCCCACTGGAAACTGGTGGGCAGTCTGTGGGTCACAAATTGTGTGCCAACTAGCCAGGAGTGCTTGGCCAAGGGAGCTCTGCATACTCTGGAAGGTGTGCTTCAGCTACCAGACCTGATATTGTTATCTACATGGAAAGTCTGTCTGGCCTTGAGGCACTGCAGGCAAGCCCCAAATGCCATGATGTTGTGAAGTGTGAACCCTGCTAAACAGCAAGTCCATTTTAAATGATGAACATTGGCTACATGCCCTCACCACCCAGTGAGCCCTGCAGGGAAATGACCTAAGTGTACCCCTGCCCTCCACCCCTTTGCTTGGTTTCCACAAGGAGGAATGCAAGAGCTAAGGCAAGATGGAAACAACTGGACACTGGCCAAGGCCTTACTCAAATGGCCAGAGGCAAGAGACTGAAGACAGCCTGGTGGGGCTCAGTTGAGGCATTGGGTGGATTTCCACCCATTTCTGATGTTGAGAAAGGCCAGTTTTGGCACTCCTTACTGCCTGACCCAGAACATCAAAGCAGTGAGTCAGGCCACTTTTAAAACATCCATTTTCTTCACCATCAACCATCTGCACTGTGAAGTAAGGTGTGAGTATTTCTCCCCAAGGCACCTTTAATCTCACAGATGCAGGGAACCAGACCGTCTTGGCTATAGCAGCACTAGGCTTGCTGTGCGCTGCAGAAATCCACATGGGACTGTGGAGACTTCTACAGTAGCTGCTTAAAACCAGACACATCATTAGAGAGAACACAATTTAATGAGTAGCAGTGTCTCGCAGACCACATGCTGGTTTTAGCCCCTTTCTGATGCAACCAAAACGCTCATATCAATACATGCTTAAGGTACCAAAAGGTATTTCGCATTTGTGAGTACCATGCTGTTAATTCCTGCAGCCATATCTTTTTCTCTGCTACATTTACTAGGCACCTAGACACTTAAGATCTAGCTCCAAGAAGTACTCAGCAGATTTCCAATGATACTGCAAACTGTATACATTTTTGCTGGTGTGAAACAAGACAGGATATTACCCTGATATCCACTCCATGTGGGAAACATAATAAGCTGAACTGAGTAGCTATGTCAATCCCTCAGAGTACAGGAGAGATGATCTCTTAGTCTGCACATGAGGCTTTCAGAATATAGTAGGAAAGAAAGTCTTTTAACTTCTGTACATTTTATGTTTACCTTACATGTTCTGACTCAGATTTCCAAAGTTGTGCAAAGGTGTTGTCCCTTTTAAAAATTAGGCGCTTAATAACCAAATCTCCTAAGCAGATGTGAAAACTTTGGCCAAAGTGTATCATCTGCAATTCAATTTATTTTACTGTAGTTTCCAATAAGTGGATGAAAACTCAAAATTAAACTTTACATGGTTTTGAGGTTTTTGGTTTTTTTTTTTGCCTGCAGGTCTGAGCAAGGCAGCTATTTGTCTTACCATTGCTGTAGACTCACATGTGTTTTCCAGTTTAGATGTTGGCATATTCATTATGTCCAAAAAGGCAAATACTTGCTCTGAATAGCTCTCTTGTTTGAACCTGATCCCACAATGGCCTGTTTTCTTTCAAAATATACTCTTTGAGAATGTTGTTATGCTTGTTGTAAAGTAAATGAACTTCACTTCCTCACCACCATAGCTATTGGACTGACAAGGACAGCAGCCCAACGTAATCAGCAAGTGCAGTCAACAACAGACAGAAGCAAAGTCAACTTTACTAATGACAATAAGGAACATTCATCACCTCAGATATTTATTTGCAATTCAGTAGAAGAGGAAACAGTTTTAAGATATCAAGAAAATCTGCTTGAATTGACACTCCATCCAAAACTCATGGTGATGTGGAAAAAGGAACCACAGTATCTGCTTAAGATAGACAATCACATCTAAATTTTCCTGATGTTCATAAGAGACTAGAGGTAAAGAGGCTATAGGGAAGAAGATAGATAAAAAACAAAAGGTAGAAGATAGATTTCCAAAGGCGAAGTGTCAGGATGATGGAGCCAGGCTGTTCTCCAAGATGTCTAATGATAGGACAAGGGGAAATGGTGAGGGTGAGGGAGCACTGGCACAGGCTTCCCAGATGGGTTGTGGAGTGTCCTTCTCTGAGGACATTCAAAACCCACCTGGACAAGTTCCTGTGTGACCTACTCTAGGTGGTTCTGCTCTGGTAGGGAATTTGGACTGAATGATATTTTGAGGTCCCTTCCAACCCTTAAGATTTCATGATTGTGTGATTTTTTGAAACTACCTTCAAGAAATTGTCCACGGGAAAAAAAGTTCTAAACTGATGGATATCCACAGTTTCAGCAAGTAAGCTATTTTCCAGTCTCTGAGGAAATCAGGTCTAATCAAAATTATGCAACTCAGAAATTATGTAACAGTCTAAAATATTTGACAAAATTTGAATAAGTCACTTTATCTGTGCTTGATTTTGTTTAATAATGGTCCCTGGAATATCTTGTAAAGTAGTCTCATGAACCTACCAGATCGTCTCCCATGCTGTTGTCCTTCTTAGGTATCTTTGACTATGGTTGAATGTGTAGTCCAAAACCTCTGTAATTTTTATCTTTCACACTCACCTATAATTCACTTATTGAAGTGCCCCAGAGTAGTGGATTTTGGAGTTCACAAATTTCATGAGATGTAGGAAACATTTGCCTCAAAGCAGCTTTTGTGCTTTTTGTCTGTGATGGCTAGAAACATTCATTATAACACCAGAACATAAAAAAAGGACTCTAAGAGCTGATGTCTCTTTTATAAATGGATTTACTTTTACAATTGGATTTACTGCATGAAATGTCACCTAATAATCCCTGCTTCAGATTTGTAACTTGTGTTTGAGGTTAGGTTAACTTTCAGAGAAGCTCAGAGTCTTAGCGTTAGAAGCACAGGAACAATGGGAAAGGTTTATCAGATCCAAGATGCAACACAAAAACCCTGACAGCAGTCTCTGTCATGAAAGTTATTGTATCCCCAGGGAACATGACAATGCTGGGAAGCCTTTTGTTAGACACTTAAATTTTGTGAGCTAGATTCTCCGCTGGTGCAGATAGGCAAATCTCACTGAAGTCAATAAAAGTGTTCAAATATATAATAGCTAAAAATACATTCTGAAATTTCTCTTCTGAGCTTTTTCTCTTTGCTTTTGACCAACTGTTCTCAAAGGCATTGTTCTTGAATGTAACCAGCTAAGGCCGATATTAAAGCAGGAAACGAAAACTCCTCAAATAGATTTTAGAGTTACTTGAGAGCAAAAGTCGCAGTTGTTTGATTTACACAACGTGAAAAGCCATTGAATTAACCTAATTAACTGATTTGGACTGAAGTTTCAGCTGAAGAGAAGTCCCAATACTGTGTTTGTGTTCATCAACTTGAATTTTGTGGAAAAGTATTGCCTTCCTATCAATTGAAGGCAATAGGTTGTATGCTTGAAACAGAGGGCCTTCACTGACATAATGTTTGACATAATTAGATTTCTTCATGTGCTTCCTGGCCAATACATGTTATCCCTGAGACAAAACGATTCAGCTTTTCCCTATAATACTTTCAAGAACTAATGTGTTTTCTCAAACACCCTGTGGTATGCTTCAAAGTCATTTTCTCATGCCAGATTACTTCTGGGGTGTAACTTCTTTGCCTTCAGCAGAAATGTACTTCTCAAATTAATTAGTCCTATTTGTAAGTTTAAAAATTGGATTGTTTGTAATTATACATTTTCATTAACGTCAGAATTCCAACTGGTGTATCAATACAGCTGTAATGTTTGGGAGCGCCCTGAATGCATCCAAAATGTCAACACTAGCTCTCAGTCATTCTAGACTGAGGATTTCCACATGGACTGGAAAGAAATACGGTCACCAATTTAACAGTTAAATGAAAGCTTGGGAGGTTACCAAATTGTCCAGATGTATCTGTCTTGCTGTTGAAGTCCCTTGTTGCTTTGCATGAATACGGGGTTCCCATCTAAAAGCGATTACAAGTGTTTGTGTTTAGAAATGTCTGGAGGACAAAAGGAAAATAATGGTAGAAAAGTTCATGGCAGCCAGCCTTTCATTCCAGCCTCTTAACATACAGTGTAAGGAGGGATTTCTTCATGACTGCATCAAGAGTTTAACATGACAGCAAATATACATAATTTCAGCAATAGCAATAGATAATTTTTTTTTCCTCTTCCTTTGATTGCTTGTTCTGTGACTAATATAAAACAAGGGTAGGTAAGTAAATAAATTATTTTCACAGTAGATAAGGTAGCTGTTTGCTTTCTTCTCTGCCTTTTGATAGCTCTTTTCTATGCTGTTCTTTACTACACCCTTGCAGGAGACATTACTCTGAATTAGTTTTAGAATGGTTTATGTTTTGGACTGTAGAAGAGGATACAGTCAGGGACCGCAATCCTAGTGTGCTACATGATCAAAGAGAGCAAATTCTTTGACACAGAAAGTTTATAGTCTATAACTTGAGAAACAGCAGATAATAATACAGACAAATACAATCAGTGACCATAATATTGCTCTATTTGCAGTGGTAATTTGTAGCTTCCCAGAACCAATCAGAGGCTCTAATGTCACCAGGCACTCCTACCTTCTGACATGAGGGATCCATACTCCCTTCAGCAAAATTAAGTGTCCTTGGTCTGCACTAATCTCTGAGCCCTGCGTGGGGATGGTATGGGAAACAAACCCAGCCTACAAAGTGCAATGGAGCATCTTAACAATCTACTGGTAGAAACTCCTGAGTTTCTGTCTCCAGAGAATTGTTTGGTAGTACTTTATTTGCTAGCATAGATGGAGTCAATGGCCATCCTGGTTGGGGCTTGATCAAAGCAAACTAGATGCCTTTCCAATGATATAAAATACAAGAAACTATATATGATGTGTCCAGATAATCTTAATAAAAACATAATCTCAGCAAATAAGTTCACTGTTACAGTAAACCATATGAACAAAACTGAAGTGTTTGTTTTGTTTTCTTTTGTTTTCTTTTGTTTTGTTTTCACTAGAGCAGTTTGAAAAACAAACATATCCAAGAGTTTTGGAAAGGTTAGAAACCTTCAGGCTGTTGTGCATAAATCAGCCTCTAATGAATAGTGGGTTAGCAGGTGATTTTCCTCCAGGACAAGTTATTTCTTTGAACAACTTCTTTCTCTCCCTCCAGAACAGATGGTAGTGTTCAATGTCTAACAGAGATTACTGTAAGAGATGGACAATTTATATTTCATTTGTGCATGCATTTTTGTGCATTTGCTACATTAGACAAATCTGTTTTATTGAAACTTACCCACACATACACACACATTAAATCTACAACACCCAGGGTTTCTGCATATGTGATGTATATAAAACAAAGCCACAAAAGCAATCAAATACACCTTTAAACCATCTATTAGTGTACTGCAGTGTAAACCATTTATGCCTTTGTCTAGAGGAAAATGTCTTCTCAGTCCTACGACCACTATATTTTAAGGCAGTATATCATAACACTGTCTGTCCTGTAGTGGTGGTGATGGATTGTATAGCAAGGTTGCCACTGTAATCCTTAAAAAAAAAAAAAAAAAAAGAAAAAGAGGGGAAAAACTCGCTTGGGGAAAAAAAAATTAGACTTGTTCAGAGAAGGATTTGTAATAGATTGAATAACTGTAAGAACTGGAAAAACATAGTCTGTTATGTGCTTTGACGTGGGTTGTAGTCACTTCTTGCTGATAACTGGGTCTTCATAATCCCAGTGGATCATTAACTGTACTAGCAAAGTCATATTGTCCTCTGAATGTCCAGGCAGATGTACTGAAACAAACTATGCAATGACCCTTCTCACTCTCCTCCATGTCCTCATAGTTTTTTCTTATTCATAACATTTTTGTTTTCTTTAGAGGAACAAGAAGGAAAAGATCCCTCTGGCTTTGCAGTAACAAGATAAGAAACAGAGTTCCTGTTTTCATAGCTACAGTAGTAGCAATATTTCTTCAGGAGTGATAATCACCAGAAAAATTACAACATCAACATTTCCTTGGTGTTAACTGTGGCACCAAATCTCTTAGACTCTTTTCTATCCATTCAAATCACTTCAGTTGGATGTAATGATAGCATCCATTCATGTTCACAGACAAGAACATTGCTGCATGCGGTACAAAGAACTAGCAGATCATTTTTAGATGATATGGACCATCTGGGCCCTTTATCTCCTCAGAATACGATTTTAATAGGTTGACCACAGACACAACAGTGACATCCGAATACTGCAAGAGTTACTTGAAGCCAAAAGTTGTGTAAGTTAGCATCACGTTATGCAACCTATATTTTAAGGAGCCAATGCTCTCCAGAGGGTACTATTTTCTTCGTTAGTGAAAAGAGGTAAAAGTATTTTCCATTGAGACCTGGTGACCAAGGAGTGCTTATTGGAGGTAAGTTCATACTATTCTCTCACTGGCAAAGTCAACTGACAGGTCCTTGTCCCCAAATACTGAATTCCACTCCCTTGTTATCCCCTTCTTTTAGGCCATGGTATATAGTGGAAATCAGTTGAGTTCAATTATTCAGATTTAGTTTTAAAAATAATATATTTTAGACCTAAATAATTTCACTAATTCAAAGCTCAGTGTGGACTTGATCAATAAAGAGAAGATGAGGACTTCAGGGGACAGGGACAGAGCAGGAGGGCAGGAGAAAACTATATGGGCAGCTTGAGATGGCATCATCATAGAGGAAAAAAAGTGGAATCTATTTTCCTTTATCAAGGGAAACTAATGAGCAAAGTACTATTTCAGGAACTGGAGCTGAGATCAATCTGGCTAGAACTCAGTTGCCATAAACAGGGCAGAAAACTTTCTAATGAGCACCAGGCTTTACGCTGTGATTTAAAGCACAAACCCTGCATCTAAGTGGCATGTAAATGAATTACCGGTAATGCATCAGAAATGAGGAATAATTGTTTTAAAGACCATAGTGGAAAGAAGTTTAACTTCTGCTTCATATTAAGTAAAGAGTTCTAAACCTCAAACACAAGTTGCAGCATTTTTATTACATAGTCTTAAAAAACTATACAGAAAATCTGTGCCTATTCTTTTTCAATATAGAAGATTATTGACTTTCTTCTATACCTTTTACACTTCTCATTTGTCACTTAGTGGAAACATTTGCCAGGAAATATTTTGGACTACTACTTATTAATTACTGAATGTAATCAAGTTTACTCCTAATCTGGTCTGTCTGATACATGCGATGTAAAAGCAGGAGTTTGAGGAGAACCAGAGCCAGCCTTGAACATAAAGCAAATGGTGCTCCCATTAAAATCAATGGAGATGTACAATTCATTGTAACTAATGTTTTTGTGTATAACTTATGAGAGAATAAACAGATTTAATGGCTCTGATATTATTATTATATTTGTCATGTAAGACTCTGACAGAACATGTATTAGTATCTGTTTTTCAGACAATTTCTTATTTTTCCGAAATTGACATGATGATGATGGGCAGAACTGTTTAAGTTATCTACCTGAAATGAAACCAAATGCATTTAAGATTCATAAATTGTTAAGAAAAAACGTCTAAAATTTTCCAACTTCCCTGCACTCAGCCCTAGTGCCATACATAATTTACAAGTGAAATTAGATCTCAGAATACGTCACTGAGCTTTTTGCAAGGCAAATACTGTTTTTCGGTGCTGAAGAAATTCATCTGGCATTTGGAAGGGATCCTAGACATGTGCAAGAGTTTATGCCTGCATGGGAGCAGAGCCAGACAAAGCACAGGTATGAATGATGACAGCTGTCCTCCTTTGCAGCCAGGGCATCTAGGAAGACTCCCTATGTGGTGTAGCCCTCCTCAAACCACTTAATTTAATCCTTTAGCTATGATTCCCTCTTATCGTTCCCTTTTGCCACCACCTCATATATCACAGAAGTGTTATTCATCCATTCATTATCTGAACTGGGCATTGAAAACTATATTTTAATGACATGTATTCTTTGCAAAGGCTGTTTATTAAGCTAATATTTCTAGGCCTCTTCACAATTAATCTTCATTGTCTCCCTGGCTTTTTGATTGGATCAAGGCCTAAAAACTTGTATCCTAAGATGAGAGGGTGATGGCATAATTGTGTGTGTTTGATATCATGTAATTCAATTACTGCAAGAACAATAACCAATATGGCAACTTCACTGATTTGTTGATTCAGCCAAGTGAAAATGCACCTTTTTCACTCAGTAGAGGAAGAAATGTTCTGTTAAAAAAATTGAAAATAAGTGAGTTTAATGTTATTTGTTTGACAATTGAGATACATATGTGAAAACAATCAAGTCAGCAACATTTTCGTTGGGATTCTTTTCTGGTCTGAGCTGCACGTTTTTTATTAATCTGAAAGAGTGAGACAGAGAAGATCCAAATTGCCAATGATTTTTTTTTTCCAATATGACATTTTGGTGGCAGTTTTAGGTCTGATCAGGATTTCTTCAGTTGAAAGTTTTCTTACAAGAAAAAGACGATTCATGTAAATCTGAATTTTCCCAGATATTAACCTGTTTTAAAGAAATTTTCATTGAGAAAAAAATTAGAGTTACTGAATGACTTCTTTGCCTCTGTCCTAGGAAGCCCCAGACTCCAGAGAAGTCAGGTTAAAGGAGGAGGTTTTTTTAGTTGATAAGAACTGTGTTAAAGGTCAGTTGAACAATCTGGATGGGCATAAATCTATGGGCTCTGATGGGATGCACCTGTGGGTGCTGAGGGAGCTGGCGGAAGTCATTGCTAAACCACTCTCCATCATCTTCAGTAAGTCATGGAGATCAGGAGAGGTGCTTGAGGACTGGAGGAAAGCAAATGTCACTGCAGTCTTCAAAAAGGGTAAGAATGAGAAACCGGGTAACTACAGACCAGTCAGCCTCAACTCCGTCACTGGGAAGGTGATGGAACGACTTATCCTGGGTACTGTCTCCAGGCATTTATTTAAAGAGGATCATTAGGCACAGTCAACATGGCTTTACCAAGGGGAAGTCATGTTTAATGAGCCTGATAGCCTTTTATGAAAATGGATAGATGGTGGCAGTGCAGTGGATGTGGTTTATCTTGATTTCAGTAAAGAATTTGACACCATCTGCCACAGCATTCTTGCAGAAAAACTAAGAAGATGTGGGCTGGATGATCAGACAGTGAGGTGGATTGTTAACTGGTTGAAGGGAAGAAGGCAGAGAGTGGTGATCAATGGGGCAGGGTCTAGTTGGAGGCCTGTATCTAGGGGAGTCCCTCAATGGTCAGTGCTGGGACCAGTACTGTTCAATATATTCATTAATGACCTTGATGAGGGAATAGAGGCACTGTCAGCAAGTTTGCTGCTGATGCTAAACTGGGGGGAGTGGCTGACATACAAGAAGGCTGTGCTGCCATTCAACAAGACGTGGACAGGCTGGAGAGATGAGCTGGGAGAAATCTAATGAAATTCAGCAAAGGCAAGTGTAGAGTCTTGCATCTTGGAAAGAATAACCCCATGTACCAGTACAGGTTGGGGAATGAACTGTTAGAGCGTAGTGTAGGGGAAAGGGACCTGGGGGTGCCGATGAGCAGCACGATGACCATGAGCCAGCAATGTGCCCTCGTGGCCAAGAAGGTCAATAGCATCCTGGGATGTATTAGAAGGACTGTGGGCAGTAGGTCAAGAGAGGCTCTCCCCCACTTCTACTCTGCCCTCGTGAGACCACATCTGGAATCTTGCATCCAGTTCAAGAAAGACAGGGAGATGCTGGAGAGAGTCCAAGGTAGGGCCACAAAGACAATGAAGGGAGTGGAACATCTCACTTATCATAACAGACTGAGGGAGCTGGGACTCTTTAGCTTGGCTAAGAGGAGACTGAGGGATGATCTCATTAACGTTTACAAATACATAAAGGGTGTGTGTCAGGAGGATAGAGCCAGGCTGTTCTCAATGATGTTCAATGATAGGACAAGGGGAAATGGGTACAAGCTGGAATACAAGAGGTTCCAAAGAAATATAAGGAAGAAATTCTTCACTGTGAGAGTGAGGGAGCACTGGCACAGGCTGCCCAGATGGGTTGTGGAATCTCCTTCTCTGGGGACATTCAAAACCCACCTGGAAGAGTTCCTGTGTGACTTACTCTAGGTGGTCGTGCTCTGTCAGGAGGGTTGGACTGGATGATCTTTCGAGATCCCTTCGAGCCCTTAAGATTCTGTGATTCTGTGATTCATACAACCTATGGACTGTTCAGTAGACCAGTGAAAACATTGGAGGTAGCACTGCACACTGACCTGGATATGAGAAACCAGCTGTACCTCTCCTATTTGTCCTAGTTAAGGCTTTTAATTTTTTTAAGAAATGCAAACAATATCTTCTACTCTTCTTCAAAAGTAATTTGGTGGCAATATAAATTATTAGTCCTGCAAATAGCGCACAAGAACAGAAATTAGATGTTACGCAGAAAGTAAAGAGTATGGAAGTGGCAAATTATAATTGGGTTTAAAACTAACCTCTTTTCTGTAAATGCATCTTCCTAGAGGTATGAATCCTGTGCAGGTCTAGTTGAGGTTGAGGATGCACCACATCTTGAAGGAGAAGACTATGGGATGGAGACTTGTGTCCATTACGTGGGTTTTCTTTAGCAAAGCAGGGCACAAAGCCTTTTAAAGCAGCCTTTACTCTGTTTCTTTTCCACAATATTGCACCCTTATGTTAACATGGTGAAAAGTTCTAAATTAAAAAAGGTAAGTTGTTAGCACTACTGCACAGCTTCAACCACACAATTCTTACCTACCACCAAGACTTTCCTCACCTAAAGAGATGCCTCTTCAGGTCAGGAACCTCTTTTTTTTTTTCCTGGTGTGTCAAAACATCTCCTACGCTAGTAAAAATGCACAGTATTAATAATATATAAATTATATAACATATATTTTTACTAATTCCTAGATTAATGTTTCACAAGACACATTTATCTAGAATTAAGTAATAAATTAACCTTGTTGACTTTTTTACTTTTGAAATACAGCAAATTCTTCCCAAATTGTTAGTCAAAATGTTTTGCAATGTTTCTGCAGAAATCTATCAACAATCATTTAATCTGAATCTGATTAAACAGAACAAAGTCACTGAGCATGACCATTTCCTTCTTAGTTTACTGCAAAAAGCCTAACAAGACAAAAAGTTTCTAACATTCCTTGCTTCCACTCAGTATTGTATTTGTTTGCAACATACAGCAAAAAGATCAGATAGCCAACATGAGCATATTGGGGCTTTCTCTTCTTTGAAAGAAGTTCCTGAAACAACTTTCAAATATGTGACCCTTACAAAAAGAGTTGAATTAGAAGCTGTTTAGGGATCTTTTGTTAGTCAGTCACTTTCCTTTTCCCCATGACTTTACAAACTCTCACAGGCTGGGTTTCCAGTCCTTCATGTGAAGCCAGGGATACATTAAGGAAAGCAAATCCACAAGGGAGCAGGTAAATAGTTACTGAAGAAACATTTGTGTGTTAACCCGCAGCCACCCAGAAGTAGCTGTCAGAGAACCAGTGAGCCATAAAATGGCAGAGGTCAGCTACCCATCAGGACTACTTTTCCAAAGTGAATATAATTATAAATCCAGAGATATGCTCAGAAGAATTTAGATTCCTTAGGTGTTGGATACAGATGTTTTCTAGACTTCCATAAAATGATCTTCAAAGACACTGTTCTTATAAAAATGTAAAATGTTTGTTAAAAATGTAAATAGTCTTGTAAAAATTAATAAACAAACCAAGATTTGATATTCAGCAATCTTTCCTCTCCTAGTCTTGTTTTATCTGTTCTTTGTTAGGAATTAAATGCACCTGGTAAATCTGGGATATGAGAGAGTTCTAGTGGATACCAAGATATTAGTTTCACTCACTTCCTCAAAATAGTGAATATTTGCTTTGAGTACCTTCACTTACCACAAGCCTTTCTTTTCACTATGCTTCTGATACAGTGCTTTGAGAATAGGAGAAAATAAAAAAGCACAATGACATAATTTGAGTGGATTTTTTAATTAGATAACATCGTTGGTCTTGTTAATGAATGCCTAGTTGTCTCTATCTCATACTGTTTAAACTTTATTTGCTTGGCTTGGAAATTACTTATCCATCTTTAACCCACAATTTCTGATCACCCTTTTTTCTCAAATAGTCTAGTCAAGTGAAGTACAGAGCAACTATTATTAACCTGGATGGAGTTTGGAAGATCACTGTCCAGACCTGATAGCAATGAAAGGTTGCTTGCTTTTTTTGCAGCAGTATTTGTTGGTTTGATAGCAAATAGGACCTCTGCCTATACATCTCTGGCTACAGTCATCTGATCCTTAGAGCAATTAACATCTTCTTACTTCAGCCCTTAATATGTGAGTTCTTCACAATGAAAAGTCAAAAAAAAGTTTTTGCGGTTGTTTCCTTACAAGCTTGGAAGATGTTAAGCTTTTGCTTAGATTTTCTGATAAGGTTAATGATTATCACTTAATTTAAGTTGGAAATGCCCATATTATATCACACAGTTGCAAAGAGGTCAGTGCATTCCGCTGGTGGAGAAATGTACTTAAGCACTGTAGAAAGACAGCAGTTTTATTTATCCAGGATGACTTTTCTGTTAGACATACAGGAAAAGATTGTGCTGATTTTACATGATACACAGAGGAAACTGAATTGAGCAGTAGTAGGGGCATGGAAGATCAGCCTCAAACACCAGGTTTCAGAAATTAACTGGGAGATGAAGTGTGCATCAGTAATTAGTGTTCCTATCTTTTTGAATCTTTCCAAACCAACCTTCTCTAACTCATCCACCATACTGATATGTCCACTTTCATAGGCCTTTATTATCTTCAACTGTTTTATCATCTGTTACTACAGGAAAATCCACTTCCAACTCTGAACAATCCACCTTTTGTTTGTGACATTTCAAGCAGACACTTCAATGGTTTTTCTTCAAGCTGTGTTCAGTCTCAGGAAGAGCTCCTGTAAACTCCTGCAATCTAAACTCATCAATCCCTTTCACACTATTTGGTCTGCTAGACTGCTAAGATCATGAATGTGCTTTCTATCTCTCTGACAAATATTGTCTCACTCTTCCTTTATGATTGTTTATATCCACTTTCTGATATTACCTTTGGTTTGCAGTTATCTTCAGGAGGGCTTCCTGTTTGGTCACTGCTTGACTGAAGCACTCAAGGATAGTATCAGTTGCCATCAATAGACAAGGATGGCCTCAGTAGGAATAGCTGACTGATGCCAAATTTTTATATTTGCATAAGAGCTGAAAATTGTTTCAACAAGCAGAAAGTTGACCAGATTCATACAAGTCCTGAGAGCCATCTGGATCCTATGGGACTCTGTTGACTCTTACACCAGTGTACTCAGGACAAAGCTGGAAAGACTCTTTCCTATGCCTGCTGGGAATGTATACAATAGTACAAAAAGAAAAGAACAAAACTCCTTATGATTAGGATCAAACAGAGAATAGTTTGCATTGCAAGGTATCTCAGGAGGTTTTCTATTCTAACACAAAATATTAACTTTTGAGGGAAAAATAATCTCCTAAATGTGGCAGTAATTGGGGTATTTTTGTGGAGAGAAGGAGCTAATTTATAATTTTTGGGCTTTGTCTGGTGGCAAGAAGATGGTGGCAAGATCACAGGCATAGGTTTGGCGGTCCATTTGGTAGCTGTACAAGTAATGGGAACTCAATTGGATAAGCAGGAACAAATAACCCATATAATGCCAAGATTTTCAAATTTATGCCTTTGAATGTCTCCTGTCTTTTGGTCCAAGTTATTAAAACACCTCATTTTTTTGCAAACACTAAACATTTGAACCTTTGAAAAACACTGGAAAACTGATGCAAATCACGCATAAAAATGTGTGTTTGCAGAACCACCAACTCTCTTTTAAAAACTTGCCATGAATTAGATATTCCCTGTGCTGATAATCATTAAAATATGGTAATTGTTACCAGGCCTCTGCTAAATTTCAAAAGAAAACTGATACTCACTTTAAAGTAACAAGAACACTGCTTATTTTCAGTTTTAAAAAGCAAGCACATCCCTATCTAGTGATCCTTCCTAATGAAGCATGTCTTGCATCTCCAACTGCCAGGCAAAGGGGGAAATAAGCTGTCCAAATTGCTGATCAGCCAGAGACTTGCTCACTCCAGGAGAGCTGCCAGATCCCTCTCATTTGGAAACAGCGTCCTTCAGTCTCAAGATGACTTTCACTTCTTCTAGCTGTGGCAGAGGATTTAGCATGGTGTACATTTCAGTAGTGCTGTATTTATGTCTTCTCTTATGGTAGGATGCCTGTCATTCATTTTCTCCCCATCATAAGTCTGTTTTAATATTGCTGAAGATACATGTCCTAACCGATCCACAGTTCAGTACAAAGAATCGATTTCCCCATTTCTAGTTGCCGTGTCACACAAGATGATTTGGAAATGAATTGAATTATTTTGTTCTATTACCTTGAAGTATCTATGCTAGATGCTGTAGGGGGCTTCCCCCATGAGGGGAAATGGAGAAAGTCTGTCTGATTGCAAAGAGGAGATATGGTACATTTTTTTTGGTTTTTTCGGTAAATAAAGACTTCCTGATCACAGCAACAAAGAAAATGTCATTATGTTGGTTCATTTAGTTGTATTTCTGGACAGACATGAGTGAGATCTTACAGACTTCAAGTTTGGTCATAGGTATGAATTAGACAGTGACAGCTACTTGAGTGAAAGGACATCCTCCCTTAGCAGCAGCCATGGCAGTGTTACTGTCTCTTATGACTCAGTTACAGAGCAGATGTTCTCTGATTTGCCACCCAGCTGATAATATGCACATAGTCTGGCAAGGGCACATTGAAGAAGAGTGAGATTCTAATGGCCTTGAGCGAAAAAAAGTGATATAGATTAAATTACATGACGTAATCCTCTCCCTCTACTCTGCTCTGGTAAGGTCACACCTAGAGTATTGTGCCTGGTTTTGGGTTTCGCAGTTTAAGAGTGATAGAGAACTTCTGCAGAGACTCCAGCGAAGGAATATTGTGAGGGGAGTGAAAAATGTCTCTTACAAGGAAAAGTTGCAAATCCTGAGGTTGTTTAGTCTGGAGAAGACTGAGAGGAGGCATATCAATGCTTTTAAATAGCTAAAGGATAGGTGTTGAAGGGATGGGGCCAGACTTTTTTCTGTGGCACCCAGCGACAGGGTGAGGGGTAATGAGCATAAGCTGAAACATAGGAAGTTCCGCTTGACCATGAGGAAAAACTTCCCTATGAGGATGATGGAGCCCTGGCATAGGCTGCTCAGGTGTGGAGTCTCCTTCTCCGGAGGTTTTCAAAACCTCCAGAACACATTTTTGTGTGATCTAATTGAGGTGAACCTGCTTTAGCAAGGATTTGGATTAGATGATCATTTGAGATCTCTTCCAACCCCTACCATCCTGTGATTCTAGAAATTAGTTCAGATGCTTGAGGTGGGGGTACGAGTCCTTTTGAAACAGGAACAAATCTCTTTTTCAGGAAGAAAAGAAAATAAATATTTCTAAGTGTTAGACAGCAAGGCATTACTTTTTCTTCCCCTAGGCAGAATCTATAAAAAGTGAACAGTATCATTAACATGCATTTTCCACACTCAGTAAAGAAATATAATTACTAGAGTTACTTGTGTACAGATTCACATACCTGTGCAAAATATCCCAATGATTCAAACCAAACTGTTTTATTGCCACCTTCTGCTTACAGCTAGTGGTGGATTATCCATTGTTTTGGGACTGAAGGTCTATAGCTCTCAGTGATAGGACATGGGATAACAGACACATGCTGAAACACAGGAAGTTCCACTTGAACACAAGCAAAACTTTCCTGTAAGGGTGAAAGAGCCCTGGCACAGACTATGCAGGAACATTGTGGAGTCTCCTTCTCTCAGGTTTCCAGAACCTACCTGGACTCATTCCTGTGTGATCTGATTGAGATTAACCTGCTTTAGCAGGGGATTGGACTGAATGACCTCTAGATGTCCCATCCAACCCCGACCATTCTGTGGTTCTGCGATGGTCCCACATCACACCTCTGTCACAGTCCAGGAAGGAATCATCACATAAGCAGAGGTTTTCATATTTGTCAATGTAGGCTTCATCCTAAAAAATAAAATAACAATAAAAGTAGACTGTTCTTCCAGGATAGAATCATTTAGGGATATTATAAATTCCTTCTGTTTATCTTCATATTAAAGGAAAAATTAAACCAACAAATCAGCAGGTTATGTTATTAGTCAGACTGGTTTCTGATAATCTCTGTCACCCACTGGGTTTACTGGCTAGTTTGATGGATAAGGATCTGTGGACAATTCGTCATTGTCATTGCAATACTCTAGTCACCAAACATGTATTTATGTATTGTGTGCTTGTTGCTAAACAAGAATAATCCGGAGCAGCTGCTCACGTCATCACCTCCTGGTTGCCATGGAGATGAGTCACAACATCTCTCTCTCTCAGAATGGTTTGCCGCTCAGGGAGCTCTTCAAGGGTTTTCCCTGCTTTCGTTACATAGTAAAAAGCAGCTTTGTGAAGCAAAATTGATGATTTAGTTCTCATGTGCACTCAGAAATATGATTCTTCCAGCAGCACTAAACTTCTGTGGCCATTCAGAGCTCCCAAACATATATGTGTGTGAAAACAATTTAGATTTGAATCCTAAACACTCTCATCCTCCTAAAACAAAAGTGAAGAACAAACTTCCCACCCTTTTTGTATGCACTAGAGTTTACAAAGCAGGGCCTGGTAAGGTCCTTGGAGAGGCATCCACTTGTGTGTCAGAGAATCTCTATGTATGAAAGCCAAAGCAGAATTTCATAAAAAATTACCGAGAATCTCTATGTATGAAAGCCAAAGCAGAATTTCATAAAAAATTACCATCTTTACCACAGGACTGCCACAGCACAAGCACCCTTCAAATCCATCTGTCTCCAGACCAGTCTCAGCGTATGATCATAAAGCCATTGATTTTGGTAGATCAATTCATAGGTTTTTCTGCTGAGTTTCATGTCAGCAGCAGAAGAATAGGCTAGTCTTCACCTGGATGAGGACAGAGCAATGAAAACAGAAAATAATGTAACATTGCCAGTAACCCCATATGCTTTCCCTTTTCTCAGTGGAATTCAAGGGCATGAAACCTTCATGTAAGGTAAGATCATCTAGTGATGCAAGTGGTTATTCTCAGCTACTGTAAAGTGCAGAGGTACTTAAGAAATCTCCTTATTCTCTGATATTTCTGGTAGATACATTTCCTCAAAACACTCCTTTGGGCAGCATTCTGGTCCTGCGCTATTACTTGTCAGCTCCAATCTCCTTGCTCAGTGCACAAACATCTATCTCGGTAGTAGAGGTAGGGCCGGGACTTGAAAATTAAATACTATAATGCTGAGCATTGCTGAGCCTTAAATGTGGAGTTGATGAAAAGCAAAAACTGCAAGTTGCATGTCACAAATTCCTGTACTGGCCAGGTAGATAGTCATAGGCAAATAATCACAGTTGGTTTTCTACAAGTGGACATTTGGGCTTTAAAAAATTGTCATTGCTCAAGCACTCTCCTCACACATGCATATATGCCTTTTTGAAACTTTGCAGTAGGATTTTTTTGTCAATTCATAACAAAACCCACCAAGGTTTGAAACTGTTTACAAGAAATTGGATATGAAAACTGTTGGATTGAATAAAGTGTTTCATTTGGATCTGAGACTTTCTTGGTAGAGGATATAGCATATAAAAGAGAAAAATGGCTTAAACTCAAAGTTATTTTGAATTGAAAACTCAAAAGGCTCATCATAAAAAAATGCTGAAATGGGACAGAGATTTCAGCTGTGTCAGACCATTTATTCCTGTTTCACTTTCAAAAGGAGATGCAATCAAAATTGCAAAGATTTTGCAAATGGCATTTTGCTTTCAAAAGACCGTGTTTTCCTAGTAAAATTTAAAAAAAAAAAAAGAAAAAGCTGTAGCATGAAAGATCTTCTAATCAGCGAGTGTGACAACTTCAGCAGCTGGATACAACATGCAAAGCCCAGGAAGGGAAATTAAAAGTTCCTGAAATGTAAATACAAAAGGCTTTTTATTTTTATTTTTTTATTTTTTAAAAAATAAGTTTTTGACATCACACAAGATTGAAGTGTGAGGGCTGCAGAGACCCACCCTGCATCTGTCAGGCAGGGAGGCAACCGAAAGCTGCAGCGGCCTCCCCGGGGCCATCTCCTCACAGGTGGAAAGCCTGGGGTAACTGAGGGGGATTTCTGGGCAAAAGCAGTCAACAGCACCCTGGGGAGCCCGATAAAAATGACTCACTTGCAAAGGGTGGGGGTGTTTTCTGGAAAGAGGTTAGTGGGGAGCAGGCTGCTTGGCTGGCCTTTGGAGACTAGGGCTGTGAAAAGATTAGGAGTTTTTATAGCCTGAGCAGGCTGCTGTTTCTCTTTTAATGTAGAAGGGAAAGGGAAGGGGAGGAGGATGGAGGGAGGGAATTGTTTTGGTTTTTGTTTGGGTAACAAAAGCAGAAGAGACGGTTTGGTAGAGTTATCTAGCATGACTTTTTCTTTTGCTTGTATGTTTTGCTGACATAAAGCTATGGGTGGTTTGCCGTAAGCAAGGCTTTAGCTGAGGTTTTTGTTAAGTGTCCAAATTGTTTTAGCAAAAGCCCCCATGTTTCTTCTGGGAGAAATTGTGCTCTTACTGACAGCTTATTTCATTCAGTCAAAGTGGATGTTAGCGGAGAGAGATTATCATAAGTATGCTGCTAAAAGACCAATTCTGCCACAACTGTTCACACCAGAGCACTTTCCTGATCTCAGCATTGCTTCCACAGTCTTGGTAATTGCCTCAAACCCCATATTTACTTGACTGTAATTTATTTTGCCTTTTGCATTATGGTGGTAAGAGTTGTTATAAAGATTTTTTTTCACTGTGGTGGAAAAATACTTCAGATTAACCCATGTTTCTTGAGAAAATAGGACAAGTCAAATGTTTAACTCAAAATTCTATTTTTATTTGAATATTTTTCTGGAGCTCACTTTATTTAAAAAAAAAAAAATGAACTGAGGTAAATGTCAATTAAACAGTGGACCTTAAGTCTGAACTGAAGTATTTTTATTTTCTCAAAGATGAGCTCTTCAACCCATTTTTGAAATGTTCGCAGTTCAGTTAAAAATTAGTTGTCTTCTGATTTCAGGCAAAGTTATTTCAAATAACAATATTACCTGTGGAATGGAAATGATGCCACTCTGTGTTTGTTAGTTTTATTTTTCATGATATTTTTTTCCAAGCCAAAACTAGCAGGTATTAGATCAGTAAAATTAGGAAAAAAAATACGTTAATGAACGAGTGAAACCATTGTAACGTTTTACATAAACTTGTGTATAACACTGCTAGATCTCTTGTTGTCTTCAAAGACATGGCTAGATTCTTTACAAATTATCTTTTTTACATTTTTGAAAGAATGGTGTAACATTAAGATAAGGAAATATGTTTCTAAACAGCTTTACAAAATCACCAATGGCACATAAAAATCCACAGAATACTCACTGCCCTCCCCACCCACCCCTATAAAATGAAAACCTATCTCCTTTGTTGTATACCTTAGACTTAACTGCACCAAAGCGAAAGTACAAGTGTGTCACAGGTGAGAACCCAAAAGGTTTCATTTTAGATGTGTGCACACACTTCCTTTGGTTGCAGGGTGATGTGGCCATGCTGATGTATGTCTCACTAGTCCAGATGTTGGCAGTTGTCTCTTCATAGCGGTTCAGAGCTGAGCTTTCACCATATGCTCCGGTGATTTCATAGCCAGCTCTAGTTCTATGGTTTTGTAGGTGCTGATGGAGGCTTTAAAATTAGCTTGAGTAGTCCTTACTGTCATCACTGCATGGCACTGACTTACTTCTACAAAAAATGCCAATCTCTGGAGGAAATTTGATAATTACCAATGTCTGCAATTCCCTTCTTTTTCTGTCCTCCTGATCCTGCTTTCCATTCTCACTCCTATTCATGCTTTACTCCAGACTCTCAGCCTATAGCAAGATGTGGAGGATATGATATCCCAGTATGACACTAAAAATAAATTGAGATGTGTGGCAAATTGTAATGACAAGGTTGATCTGGTTCTGCGTGTGGAGGGACTGTTTGTAGCACATGACTCAGAGAAACAGAGAGCTGGGTTAACATGATATATGCATTTAAACTATAGCATCTGAAGGATTACAGGAAAACAATCTTCTCCCTAAATGACATGTTTTCAGTATTCAGCTCTATATATGTAGAAAATTAAGTTCGATGTGTACGGACATTTGCTGGTTTGGAACTGGCTTAATTTTCTAATGATGGACAAAACAATGTGTTCTTTCTCTATGTCCTATGCCCCTGTGCTTCCCAGCTGGTTCTCATGAGTGCTGCCAAGTACTCTAACCCAATTCCTGTCCCTTGATGGGTTCTCCCAAAGGTCTATGGGTTTGTTTCCAGCTATACATGGTTTGGTGGCTGGTTGTGAAGATGTCATTTCTAGTTGCACAGATTTAGGTCCTGCTCCTTCATTATATTCTGTGTGTATGTCCTAGTATTATCTGGTTTTGTGACTCTCCTAGCAAATTCCAACATTTCTAGCTGATGGTGTGGGTAGCTCAGGCCTCTCATGAAGTAATATTTCTTCTCTTCTGCTTACTCTAGCTGTGCTGTACACAGTGACTATCCCAACCCTGTGCAGTCCATTTGGGTTTGCAGTTTAAAGGCTGTCGGAGAAGATGGAGAGCCATGCAGACAGATAAACATCTGATGTTCCAGAATGTAAACATCCTACCACAGCAGATGCAGAGCAAGAACTGCATCACCAAGCAGGTGAAGCCTGATGTTTTGAGCAATTGCAGCCTGAGATTTCTGATTTCCAAATGGCTGTGCCTGGTGGGACACAGAGCTCATACATAATATGATGCCAAACTGAAACTTAAAGTAATTAAGTTTTGGGTTTCCAGAGTTTGGGATGAACTTCATTTACCTGTAGGAACTTGATTCTTTCAGCCATCACATGTATGTATATAGACAGGACTGAGCTTCAGGGACATCCTCCTTTCCTTACGTTCCCCTTAAGTGAGAGCTTCACAAAAATGTTCCTGAATGATGCACCCTGTGTCAAAGGCGTTCCTGGCAAATCACTTCCTCCCTTTCCTGAACTTCATAAAATGTAGGAGATAAACACTTATCTCTGTAGCTGATATTTGTTCTAATAGGATGAATAGATTGAGCTGTACGACAGAAATCATGACTCAGAAAAAAGATATCTAACAGATGGAAACAAAAGTGTGTTTTCAGTAAATGTCAGCTGATTAGGCTACTCAGTACCTTGTGTGCCTTTTTTATTGATTCTAGGATGAGGTTAAGATAAATCACTAGACGAAAAAACATTCAATTCCTTTCTTTTCTGTTTTGCTTTATTACATGTAATTGTTGTAATGACAAAAATACACAGAACGTAAAGCATCTCTGCTGCCACAGTTACAATGTCACTTCCCTTCTCCATGTGAGAGCGCTTCCCATGCTTGCAGGGTGCTCCAACCTTTTGCCTGCCAGAAGGTACCAGGTTTTCTAATTCAGTCCTGACCCAGGAGGGTCATGTTTCACCAGTGAGTATATGAAATAGACATTTACAACTGGGCTTTGTGTGTTGCAGCAGCATGGATCCCTTCCCATCAAAGGACTAAGCAGGAGGTAATCACCCTATGGGGTGCCTGTAAGACCAGAACAATGTGACAGTATTTTCCCTCAGTGACAAGAGCATTCATAGATGGATCTGCAAGAGATTAGAAAGTGCTTTTAATTCACTCAAGAGCAAATTTAATTGAGTTTCTGGAACTGTTTCCTCCCCTACAATCACTCATGAACTTTCTCCTTTTGGGTCACTGTAATAGTGCCCTAGTACAAAGTACTTCTTGGGATGGTCATGGCTAAGGAGACACAAGCACCTTATATTTTTTGTAGAGTTGCTCAGAAGAAATAACCTGTGCTCCAGCAAGCCAGATTTGTTTCATGCAATGTCTGCAACATCTTGAGTGGGGATGATGCTCTTAACCCCTGAGAAAGCATGTGAGAAGCAGAGATCCCATTTCCAAGATGCATTCAGCTCCAGAAGCTTACACTGCTAGGCGAGCCTTGGCCTTGTTGTTGCTGACCACCTGGACACATTTTGCATCAGGGAGAAAGTGAGGGCAGTAATGATTATACAGTACACACAAGAGAGTCGATAATAGTGCCTAAAGGCAACAAACAAAGGAGTATTGAGACAGGGGTTGTTTTTGTAAGATTATACTCAATTCAGTCATTCTATGACTACATATACTCTTCTGTTTATTTATGTAATAAGCTGCCCTTGTAAGGCTCTGGCAGATAAAAAAATGGAGCCTTTCCAGATGTGTGAAAAAGGCAGTTACTTGGAAAGGATTTTATACACTGTGTTGCTACAAGAGGTTTTAACTCACCAATCATCATCAAGGATATTTGGATTTTCCTTTCTAAACCACAAAAACCTTAATGGGAAAAATCATTAAACACATAAAGTTATAGCAATATAAATATTTGACTAAAACCATTATTGAGATGGCTCTTGGGAACCTGTGTTTCTGTAAACTTTAAGGACTATAATGAATATACACATACCCTTCTTCCTCTCTTTCTCTTCTCCCATGAAAGGCCAAAATTGCTTCAAGTCATGTCTGTGAGGCTGAGTAGCTTTATAAAGTTTTCCTCCCTTGCCTTGTCTTAAGAATACAATTTTGATCCCACTGTATGGAAAAGCAAAAGGTATGTTAATGTCTGATGAACAACTGTAAATGTTTAAAATGAGCTGAGAAAGCTGTATATTAGCAGAGCCAGGGAGGCCACCTTGTAGTGCCTGTGGTTTATGATCTGTGCTTTTAACAGCATAAGCATGAGCATATTACAGCTCATATTTGAAAGGAGAAGAAAATCTTTTACATATCTTTCCTAAAATGTGCAATCACAGCAAACCTCTGCAAAGTAACCCCTATGAAGCCAGTCACATGAAAGACATGATTACACAGAAAAGTTGCATGACCTTCAACATTGCTGTTTATATGTTTTGGCACCTTTTTTTGTTACTTCTGGCTTCACAGGAATGGAAGAGTTGTTATAGTTGTTATATTGTAGGCTTTTCAGCCTCTTTTTTTTTTTTTTCCTGAAGAAGGAGAGGGATTTGAAACCTCAGTCTTTACATGGACAAGGAAGCTCACAAGAGCTCACAAACTTGGATTTTATTTTTTTTTTTGTTATATATTTCATGCCTACATAAATTTAAAATAAGGAGCCTGTGATTCAGTGAACACCCTATGGGAATTAAAGCCTGAAACTTGAAGGGATAAAGTAAGGAGAGGTAACGGTGGACCTTTACCTGGATCCAGGATAACTCTCTTGTACCTCCAGAAGTCAAAGGACTGACAGATCCCTCTAGTCTGTCTTTGAGGAATTTGCATGTTGTAGTCATTTCCTTCACCCTTTCACTTTTGAAACAGGTCATAATAATTTTTAGAACTAAACTTCACAGCTATCTCTGGTAGGACAGAGAAATTCTTTTGATCTCTCACTAGAACAAGGTGAGGCCCTTTGTAGGTCTGCTGGGCATTGCTCTTCACCCTGAAGCTGATCAGTGTTTGTAGGTGTTGACCCTAACTGTGTGCCTTTAGAAAGATGGTTTTTTGATGGACCTCAATTAGTTTCCAAACATAATGTATTCATGTGCCAGGAAACTGGATTTAGTGAAAGCTCATATCAAACCAAAGCAAAGTAAGAAGCTCTCTGTTTTATGACTTTATTAACAAGTTTAATAAAATTTTAAATATAATGACTTGTGCAATCAAACAAAAAGCTTCATATTTTCTCACTATATTGCACAGTTTTAAGGCCCACAGATATTACAGAAGGAAGTGTGCCTTTTCCATGAGCCTTTAAAAGATTTCATTACAATCACACTTCAAAAGTCATTGCAACTGGAAATGTAACTGGAAGTCATCAAACGAGCTTGCCTTAAGGTATAGTATCTGGCTATAGAGTGTTTGTGTGTGAATAATGAAGGATATATTCTTCACCCGCCCTCCACACAGTCTGTGTTCCCTTACCTATAGTGTATCTTCAGAACAACACACACAAATGTGCTGTTACTGACTAAGCATGGAAAGCCTTTTTAGCACTCAGTCTTTCCCCTTATTCCTCCAGTCAGTAGAGGCAACAGCGTCAAGATATGTAATCCTTTTGGTGCTCTCTTTGCAGGCTGTGTTGTGTGCAGATACTTCCTTTACTAAGAACTTGTGCATTCTGACAAAGATATCCTGCCATCAATAGTGTTCAAGTTTTGGCGTGCTCTAGTGCATATGTGCTAGAAATGCACATTGACTTCCTTTGGGTTTTGATGTATGGAAAATAACAGCTTTTCTCATTGCAGCATAAAGTCTGTAGCTGCACCAAAATTTCTTTGGGAGAGACTGGTAATCAAATAGAGTTAAAAAATACTAAGGATACTGTAATTTCTAAGCAAATGTGTCAAAATACAGAATAGTATCAGTAACGACACTCTTGTCTACCTCAGGTGTAATATTGACCTACAAAGACGGTTATATCATGTCTTTGCACAGCAGTCAATAGAAATGTAAAGCAACAAGTTGGGACATCCTTGTCATGCAATAGGAACAAAGTCTGATCTGTCACTCAACAGTGAGTACAAGGCAGTACTCAGCCAAGCAAAAATGCATCTCTCTGTCTGCAGTTTCAACCTCTATCAGATCACATGTGTCCAACTCTATAGATATATTTCCTCTGAGATCTTGACTTTCTCCTCTTGGTGGTCATGGCAGGTTATGGAGGGCCTTATCCGTCAACCCAAGTAGATAATCGCATTAACTTACCCCCACAAGATCATAGCTGGCTTGTTGTGTGTAACACCACCACCAACAGGAGATGACCTGACAGAGAGACTCCTTTTCCGTATTATAAATAATAGCTGTCTATGTGAATGTTTTCAGCTTACTTAGTCAACAGCTGTTGGAAAAACGATCTAGAAAGTAACATAACAGATCAAGATGAGAAGCCTCTTGACGTGGAATCAGAAAGTCGTTTCAGAACATCTGCATGTTTCCTGACCAGAGGTTGAAACATTAGAGTTGTTTTGTCTTTGCAGATCATCCTTGAAATAAAAGGCTCAGAAGAGAATTAAAGAACTAAAAATCATTTCTTAGAAAGGGAGAGACAAAGCAGCAAGCCTAAAGATGCTCTTTCTAGCCCAAAATTAAAAAGGATAAGCTGGAGGGCAGAGTATTTACATTGTAAACTTATTGGGTTTTAATTTTGTTTGCTCTCAGATGCTTTGATTCTAACTGCTCTTGAGCAGTTTTCCCTTGAGGCTTTCTTCACTGCTTCACCAGTGCTTGCTGTGCAGGGATTAAGTCCAAGGTTTACTCTTGTTTATTAAGGAAATTGCAGTAAATAATAGCAGACCGTGCCCCATCTGATGGTTGAGGAACAGAGAAGGGGGTGAGCTTGGAGGAGCCACATGAGTTAGAAGCTCTGTATACCCTAAGACTGTGAAGTGCACAGGGTATAATTTTCTTTTGTTCACCACCTTCTCATTCAAGTAAAATAAAAGATAGAGGCAGAGCATTGCACTGTAGAGTGACTGTAACAGAGAATCCCATCTGCTTTTATGAAATCCATTACAAATGGCCACGGAAGAGTTTCTGTAGTCAGAAGTCTGTGCCTGGCATGTCCTCTGCTAGTGTCTATCCTAGACTTTGGGTCATTAAAGGAGGAGGTGATGGGAGCTGCAAGATGAAATTTTCCCAGTGAAATTCAACCTGCCAGCACAGACTGTCAACAAGACACCACATTTAGAGACACACACAGCCAGCCAAAGAAGTCCTTCATCTAGAACTCCCTAGGAAACAGACAGTTTGTATCACTGTCTTGAACCAAAGAAGTTAAACTCTGCCTTAACTGGCTTTGGTTTTCAATGTAGGTGGTCTGAGAAGAAACTGCTGCTTCTGAGGAGAAATACAGGTGGCTGACGGCTGAGCTTGGTCTGCAGCTCTGCAAATGGCAACAGGGCACAGTCTTTCTGGGAGTCTCAGAAACACTTTCCTCAATCCAAGTACAGATTTCCACTGCTCCAGTGCAGTGGAAATGTGCAGCCATAAATCCTGTTCCCGAGCTCCCTCACTCTGCTCAGTTGTTAACTTTCACACATGATGGGTTTTTTTTTCTGGATTTTGCAGTACTGAAGTTTCACCAAGGCTGCAGTAATCTCAAATTTTGGCCCATTTAGCATCAGGATAACTGCCCAAGTCCTGTTATTACAAACATATGTTATGAATTCAGTTAAAACAAACAGTCTGTTATTTTCTCAAATAGTAATAATCACACTCCAGACTTAAAGCAAATATCATTTGAAAGCAGTATTTTTTAATAGCAAATCTGTTCTACAATTGGGTCAGAGATCATAAGGTAGGCAAAATTGAACTGTAGGTTAAATGAATCAAAAAAACCTATCAGAAAAGTTGAAATCATAGTGTTTGCAAGGTTGTTTCTGTCTCTGTCTTCACCCTCTCAGTTTTTATGTTTAAGACAAAACAAAATTAAATATTTTGCTATCAAAATAATGTCATACCCAGAAGACAGGATGTGTCCCAGAGCCAACTTGGAGTTTTCTGCATCCTTCCAAGGCCCAGTCCTTGGGGATGGTAATTGGGATCAATGCCCTTATGGAAGCATAGTTAGCAGTCATTTCTCTGTCTTTGATTTGTTTCAGAAGAAATCATCTCACAGCTTCAGAGTGGTCTAGAAAGAGGGAGAACCATGCTGAAGCACATACCTCAGGGTGAATGGTGCCACACGTCTGCATTATGATTTCTGCACACAGATGCAATCCCTGCAGAGTTTCCACAATCCAAGCAGCTGAGCATTTTGTGATGGGACAGATCATTGCCATTCAATGTCACACTCTTAAAGGAAGGCAAGTTTGAAGCCTGGCTCACCTTTATTAGAGAGATTAGTTGATGTAGCAGAAAGATTTTATATCTCTTTGATCAAGTAGAGACAACAAGTTTAACTAGTTTGGGCATATGAAAGCCAATTTGTCAAAATGAAGGAGAAAGGTTTTGTGATGGTCCTACCTCATATCATCACAGGACAACACTGTTGGAAAGGTTTTAGACTGTGGCCAGTGCTGGTCTATGCTTTTATGGGTCAAAGAAAGCTCAGCGGTATAAACTACCAGTGATGCTTCCCTGCTGAACAGAGAAGCTCTTTTGGTGTCAGTAGATGGGGAAGGTATAACACAGTGCCATTAAAACTTGTGTTCAGGCAAAAGTTAACTATTTGTGAAGAGCTTTCATGCTCTGTGACATCAAATGGACAACTTCAGAGACACGTCCTGCGGCACAATGCCCTCACAGCCTGAATGAGAGACCACAACAAGAGTCCAGTTCAAGAAACACACCTGCATTTCAGTAATTTGGCATGAAAGATGAAGCAGAAGATTGAAGCACCATTCTTGATTATTATGCTGGGCTGTACTTTTTGCTGCAGACTTCTGTAAGGACCTATGTAAGCCATCAAAGCCCCCACACATTTCTCTCTTTCAACATGTCAATTCCTTCTGTGGTCACCAACAGTACACAAGTGTGAGTCTTGAGCACAACACATCAAAGCCTGTGACCCACAGGCACAGGAGAGGCACAGACTTCAGCCTCCACACTTACATTTTGTCTGTAGAAGCTCGTGATGGGGAACACTCACTGTTTGTGGGGGATGAGAGGAAGAGGGAAGGATAACACAGACCAGTTAGTGATGATAATCCATGAGGTCATCACAAAAGTATCCAGCCTGGGCTCCTGATATTTTCCATACATCAGTCAGTTCCTTTTGTGCACAGTTCTTTCTTTCTTTGCAATCTCATCTGAAATGTCAAAGAAGGGCTCCCTAAGTAAGTATTACACTCCAACAACTTTGTTCAGGACTGCTCTTTCACAAGAATCATGAGATCTCAATGCAAGACCACAACAGGGGAGTTATTAAACATTTCTGTGCTTGCAGAACTCTTCAGGGCTTGAGGACAGATTCCCAGTGGGTGCTAATCAGTGTTGTTCCCCAGTGCCTGTAGCAGGATGCCATTCTACCCCAACTGTGCATCCAATCCCAATTTAGCATTCCCATCTACTGCTGTGTGAAGCTGAAAATGATGCTACTTAGTATTTTGAAAGGCATCTTCTGCACAGAGTGGAAGGCAGCTCCTATTTATTCTCCACTTGACAGTTATTTAATACATTTCAGCTCCGGTTTCAGTTCTACATTTAGATTTACAAAAAAAGGATTCTTGACATTTCATCAGTTTTTTCATCCATGCCTGTAGTCCCACTTCATCTCACATTTCCTCAGTTCATTACAGCAACCCCTACTACTACACGATAAAGCCACACACAAAAAGCCCTTTCATGGCTACTTCACATCAATATCTATTTTTGAGAGAGAAACTGAACCAAAACGACATGACTCCCTAATTCACTTTTTCTCCTCGTCAGCAACTGGATTGACAGAGCTGGTGTACAGACAGACAGACTGTCACCTCCAGTTTAAATGCCCCACTGGGACATAAATTCTGAATGAAAGGAGTGAAAAAATTCTGTCTCAACCACAATCTAAAACATATTTAATGTATATGCCAGACAAGGACAGCTATCATCTTTTGTGAAGAGAAGCTTGATGTTTTTGAGACAGCTTCTGTATTGAAGAAAAAAAAAGAGTTGTATTTTCTTTAGATCTGCAAAGGCTCAAAATGCAGTCATTGCCTGAATGCCAAATCATCTTTGGGCTTTTACCTTGCAGGTATATTTTCCCCACATCTATATTTCTCCCACGTGTATATTTCTCTCACATCTGACCATTCTCATGCTTTTTTTTGCTATGGCAGCTTGTAAGATGGGGGCTTTCTTCAGCTACACTTGTTTTAGCCAAGATGAGGCAGATCAGAGTGCTTTTCTGTTTTATTTTTTGTTTCTTCTGGCTTGTAGCAAGAGGAGGAGAGATTCAATGAAATTAAAATATAACAAGTTTAAAGCAGAAGCAAGAAAATATTTCTTCACATTTTGGGGCCTAAAGTGATACATGTCTTCACATAGTATCAGGAAAATTAACACTAGGGAATCTTTTAAAAGAAGATTAGATTTTACAATGTTTTCTGAAGAAGGTTTGAAAATGCAGATGTTGAAAGCTGACACAAGAAACATTTCATAAAGAGCTAAAAACTGATGCCTCGAGATTTTATCTGTCTCATCAGGATTAGGAGGAGATCTTGATTAATCTTAGAGGATACTTCAACTGTTTTACAGGGCATTGTTCACAGCTTTGTCAGATATAACTGATGTTGATCTGTTTCAGACAGAATCTTGGACTAGTAAGGCTTCTGGTCATAGTGAAAAACCTTATATGATTATTAACTCCAGAATCTTGGACTAGTAAGGCTTCTGGTCATAGTGAAAAACCTTATATGATTATTAACTCCATCTCCTTTAAACCTATTCAAGAAGCATTTTGTGTTAGACTAAATTCTCCTCCCAGAGAAATCAGACTCCTTTGAATTCATTATCTTATTTGGAGAGCAACTGTTGTCAATAAGATCTAAACAGATGCTGAGAACTAGGTAGTGTGCCTAAACATTAGCTCCATTGGGTATTTAATTACTTAATTATTTTTTTACTGAAATAACATTGTCTCGAACTGTTGGACAGTTTTCAGTCCTACTGAGGTCCATAGAAACATAACAGTAACATTGAGGAGGGCAGTTCTGCCATGGGTCCGTTCCCTTCTCCCCCATGAACTTTCTGTGCTACCAGAAAGAACCCCCTTAGTGTCCTGGCACATTCATATCATTGCACCTGATTATGATTTTGCTCAGGCAGAAAAACAATCACCATGACAATCTCTAAACAAGAATGCCCCCCATCCACCCCCATCCTCATTAGGATGGTGGAAGCCCCAGCAAAATGGAAGGAAAAAAGAGATAAACAAGGTTGTTGTGGATCAAGACAAAGGCAGGGAGGGTTCATTGCCAGTACTCCAGTACTAGACTTAGAGAGGAGAGTAGGCAAGTTTATTCTACTACCATCTAGAAATAGATCAGAACAAAAAGAAAAACAGGGCAGGATGATATATCTACCTCTTCCCCCATGAACGGCTCAGGCGGGCAGGGAATGGGGGATGTGGTCAGTATCTCACAGATGGGGTCTGCCACTTTTCTCTGCTCAGAGGAGGACAACTCCTGGCATTCTTCACCTCATCTAAAATGGGATCCCTCCCATAGGACACAGGCCTTAACGAACTTCTCTGGTGTGGATTCTTCCCAGCAGCTGTGGCTTCTGCTAATACAGGGTCTCTGACATGGGACACAGTCCTTAGTGACTATTTCTGGCATGGGTTCTTCTCCACAGTTGTAGCTTCTGCAGATACAGGGTCCCTCCCCTGGGACATGGCCTCTTCTGGGCATAATTTTAATGAGCTTCTTTGACGTGGGTTGTTCCCCACAGCTATAACTTCTATAAATATTGGGTCCCTCACTCAGGACGCAGCCTCCTCTGGCCAGAGTCACTGCCCTGGCACAGGGTTTTTAATGAAGTGAGTCACCGCTCCTGATGAAGGGTCTTTAATGAAATACAAACAAATCTCAGCTTCATCAGTCCTCTCCACTGGATGCAGGGGAATCTGTGCTCCAGCATATCTCCTCCTCTCTTTCCTCACTGACCTTGAAGTCTGCATGGTTGCTTCTCTCTCTCTTTCTACTCCTTGCACCACCACCACCTGGAAAAAAAAAAAAAAAAGGAGAAAAAGAAGGAAGGAACAGGAAGCACCTTCCTCTTTCAGCTTCTTCTTAAAAAGTGATTATGGAGGCATCTTATTGGCTCAGCCTCAGAAGTGGGTCTGGCTCAGAGCTGTGGAGAGTTTCGAGCAACTTCTTACAGGAATCATCTTTATGGCCCTTACAGAAATGGCTTTCATGTCAAACCATGACACTGATAAACCAGGTAGCACTCCTTTATTTCAAGAGGGAATTATTATCTTCAGGAAGGTGAAAGAATTAAGACATAAGAAATCACAAAAACATCCCAAGGCCACAGATTAATAAAGAATCTATTCACATTAAGCAGCTTTATTGACTTTCTTATGAGCTGAGGGTGAAAATGTGTCTCCTTGCACAATCACACCTCGGACACACGTCTGGCAACGTCAGTTGTTCTGTACAGTAATGTTGAATTCATTCCATAGCCAACGCCAAATTCCACTTGCAGATACTCCCAGGCCAGGATATAAATTTCAGACAACATATTTTTTGACAGCCCAGACTGGCACACCCACTGACCTCATGGGGAGGTCTGCACATACTTCAAGAGCAGAATATGGCTTTTAAGTAGTAAATTGCTGTTTATCTGCTTAATGTCTTCTTATGGTCAATGCTGCTGAGTAAGAAGATGTATTCCCTTTCCAGGTGTCTGCTCTTTCTACCCCATCTTCTTCATCCCCTACACTCTTCTCTCCTTTTTCCCACCTATCTCTTCCTCCTTCTGTATTTCCTTCCCTGTAATAGCTCCCAGATACCACCATGAATTACGGCATGGTCAGGACTGGAAGGGACTTCCAGAGATCCTCTAGTCCAACTACCTAAGGGTGATTGACCCAGAACAGGTCACACACAAGAATACATCTAGATGATTTTTGAAAACCTCCAGAGAAAGAGACTTCACAACCTCCCTGGGCAGCCTGTGCAAAGCCTCTCTCACCCTCAAAGGAAAGAAGTTTCTCCTCATGTTCAAGTGGAACTTCCTGTGATCTGGCTTGTGCCCATTACCCTTTCTCCTGTCACTAGGTACTGCAGAAAAAAGAGTCATCTAATTCTCCTGACACCCACCTTTTAGGTATTTCTAAGCATTCATGAGGTCTCCTCTCAGTTTCTCTTCTCTAAGCTAAACATCCCCAGGTCTTGTGTCCTTTGCTGGTAAGAAAAACATTTCAGTCATCAAAGAAATACTTCATATCTACATCCTTGGGATAAGAACTGTCATTAGATTAAACATTCATTCAAGATCAACTCAGTAAATTGGACTTCAACAAGATATGGTTTGCACACACACAGAACTCATCCTCTACTAACCCTTTGATTTAATCAGGCCGGTCACACATTAGTTAAAGTCTCATAATTTTAGATGATGTTGTGGCGTTATATTTGATGTCTAGGTAAGTTGAATGAATCCCAAAGTAGCATTTCAGACCATCTGTAGACCCAGGAAAGCAATCCTGCCATAGTTACACTAAAAAAAACCCACATTTTACAAACCTCTCTTTACAGTAGATACAGTTGCAGAAAGGATATAGACATTAAGTTTCTGTGCATTTCCAAGTCTCTTGGTGATACAATGTCCATGTTGTCAGTTCATTTTTTTCAGAGGAAATGTTGCTGACATTGCCTGTTAAATCACTGCTCTATTTTTCTTGTTCAAAGTTGTTAACTAGCAATAATTCCCTCTCCACTCTTCACTTTGTTGGGTGATAAGTAGTGTAGGAAGCCCCAGTTAAATGAAGGGGTTTGACCCTGGAGGAGTGTGGGAGAGGAAATGGAGGGAGACTAGTAGGGATATTTTTTTTTTTTGTCATGACATGTTCAAATACCTCTGTGCCTTTTAACAAGACACAAAGCATAACAGAAACAGCAAGGTAAGGTGCTGTAATATTTTACTAGAAGAGGAACCAAAGAGGAAAATAACAGGGGTTTTGACTCTTCCTTTGCAGTCCCAGCCATACTAAAATGCAGCCTGAGAGCACATTCCATCAATTACATGCAGTATAAACACTGCAAAACCAAGAGTGCTTCAAGGAGATGATTTTGAGAAAAATGGAAGGGAGGGAAGAGGGTGGCAGTCGACACACACTGACCTGATCTCTTCAGTTCACATGTCTGTGAAATATACTGCTGTGGTAGACCTCTGTCATGGTTTTGTGTGGAGACGTTTCTGGTAATGGGGAAGGGACTGTAAAGATGGCTCCAGTGAGAAGCTGATTGAAACTTCCCCAGCTCTTAGTCAGACCCACTTCTGGGGCTGAGCCCACTGAGAGCCTCTGCCATCACTTTTTAAGAAGCTGAAAAGGGAGGTTCTTCCTTCTTTTCTGGGTGGTGGTGAAAGGAGTTGGAGGAGAAAAAAGTGAAGGCAGCATTGCAGCAGAAGGTTCCCAGAATGTTGTTGGCTGCAGAGGAGTCCCATGCTGGAGGAGTTTGTGCAAGAAGCTGCAGCCCTTGGACAAGACTCACACCAGAGAGGTTCATTAGGGACTGTATCCTGTGGGACGGACCCAATGTTAGAGCAAGAGGACAGTGTAAGGAGTTGTCCTCCTCTGAGGAGAAAGAAATGGCAGAGCAACTGACCACATTCCCCATTATCTACTCCCCTGTGTCATAGAGAAGGAAGAAGGCAGAGATATGGAGAGCAGGGAGGTAAGCCTAGGAAGAAGGGAGGGATGGGGAAAGGAGACCTTAAAGTGCTGTTTGTATTTTTTCTTATCATTCTGTTCTGTTTTTGTTTTCTGTCTTTTCTGTTTCTAGATGGTAGTAGATTCAACTCTTGTTGTTTTCTTCTCTGAGTCAAATAGTCAAGCCTGTCTTGCCCAGAATCATAATTGACAGTGAGCCCTCCCTGCCCTTGTCTTGATCCAGAAGGCCCTTGGTTATATTTTTTTCCTCTCATCTCACTGGGACTTTCACCATCCTAAAGAAGGTGCGGGTTTGTGGTGGGGTGAGCAAGAGGCTGCTTGGTGCTTTGTTGTCAACTGGACCAGAACCCCAACAGGAACAGACCCACCTCCATGGAGGACGTGGCACTGGGCTTGGTAGTAGGAAAGTCCTGCTTTGCCAGTATGGGCAGTCTATCACTAAATTACCCGATATTTTGCTGATCATGGCAACTGCTATGGGATCGCTCCCCTGACCTTTCCCACAGAAGCAAGGAGTCAGGGACAGGACTCCCTGCACTCCAGGTGCAAGGCACAGGATTCAGTGGGGATGGGGGCTCACCTGCAGCCATCAGTCCTGGAAACAGCTCTCGCACATTGCATCAAATCCTTTGGGAAACCCAGAAGGTTGGGCATATTTATTACCCTAAATGCATAGTGTGAGCAACTTCTCTTTATTAAGGAACTGATTAAAAGAGCACAGACACCTTTAAATTAAGAAAAGAAAACTCAATGTGGTGTAAATTATAAATTTGGATGGAAGGTTAACAGCAGTGAAGATGTCTGGCATAGACTATGTACTTTTGGCAAGCTTGAGTAGATTTGGTAAATCTAAACTGAGAAAATATATGTAGTGATGAATGCAAAGTTCCTTCATGTTTCTGATCTGCCATGAAATGACCCACACTTCACTCCTGTGAACACAGAGAGCTGCTGGAAGAGAACTAAATGGAGGATCTGGGCCTAACCTACTCAAGAAAATAAGAAATCATTTAAAAAAAAAACACTATTGATTTTTACATTAAAGATGTTTGCTTTCATAGTAGCAGGTGAATAATATCAGAGGAGGTACAACTAGAGCAAGTACACTGCTGTGGATTAAATTGAGAAATAATGAATTTTAAAGTAGTGCAAGTTACATTTTCTCAGGTTTCTTATTACTTGGCATTTGTACGTAATCACTCACATAAGAACAACGCATCCCGGGACATTTTAGGCATTTTAATTTTGTGTATTTGAATAGGAGCTTCTTGCTGTTAAATTGCTTACAGCCTTTCCTAAATCCATCAGTATTTATAGAGCTTTTGCCAAGGTTTACAATAAAAGCAGAAGTGCTAACGGATCAGTAAGATAATTTTCCCTCAGGTCTGCACAGGAACTTTCCCAAAGAAATCTAGACGAAATGCATAATGTTTAACAAAAATGGATGTACTGTCAAATTTATTGCTTTTGTGTCCATCCTGAAGTTTCTTAGGTTATGATTGTTATGGTGGCTGTGTCTCTCTCTCCCATGTGCACATGCACACACACACTGACATGCTACACCATACATCATTATGACACAACTACCTTTTAGGACTGTAATTAGTCCAGATCATACTAGCTCAATAAACCTCCAATGGCAAAAAGCCTTAAAGGCTTTTTCTCCTCTTTCCAACATAGATGTTGGAAAGCTAGAGCTTGCCTGGATGAAGCCTTTAGACAGCCTGACACTAAAGGATGATAGCTTTCTTCCATGTGCAAACACAAAATTCAACACAGACATCCTGCCTGCATGACAGCTGGCAGACTTGATGCTCTCCTTACACAGGACACTGCACAAGGCCATTGGCTTGTCTATCCTGTAATTTCTATGCAGTTGCCAAAAGTGCAGCAAGTGAGAATCTCTTGGATGATGACCTGAAGGGATGCTCAGTGCACCTTTTCTCTATCAGACACAAGTGCAATACTGTCACAATATCTTTACAGAGCAATATTCAGTGTAAGGAGTGTCTTCATTAGGACTGAAGAGCATGACCTACCATCTTGCCCAGGGTGTAACTGGGCAGGATCCCTTTGGGTCCTTGCCAGGAGAGAGCATCAGAAGAGCACAAACAGACATGTAATGGGTACCAAAGCAAGCTTGCATCTGAAGCTACGTCTGGACTGGCCTGCAGGGAGAATTACGCATATTGGCTAAATTCAAACAATCAATAAACATATGACTATTGGATTAAGAAAACAGAAAGGGACCCAGAAAATCATAAGTCTTTCTGAATGTTTGTCAGGGATATGCAGTAGTGATAGTGTAACTCTACCAATCCTAGAACCAAGGGAACATTTTAAAAGCATCTGTCAAGCTAACGAGCACAAAAATTCTGATTGTCCTGCTTTTCTGACTTAAAAAATCTGTTTAGCAGCAAATTGTTGTTTCTTTAGATAGATAAAATTTGTACTCTGAATGCTTTCTTCAGGATTCGTTGTCTTAAGGAAAATCATAAATAGGCACATTGTTAACATGCACTGACAAATTACTGAAAAAATAATATTCAGGTGATGTGATTATAGATGCAGCATAAGAATTTAATATATTACATTTCCTAATTAACAGTTCATTGCACTATTACAAGGAGATAAGTTTCTTGGAACACAGATTCTTGAATACAGACAGAATCTTGTAGCTGCTGTAGATGTTTTCTCTAGCTTTACACAGGGTAGTTGCTTCAGTGGATCTACACCTACTCACAAAAATACAGCATTCAATATATTAAATCAGCGTGCTGAGGGACACATGATTTGGCTAAGTAAATCTCTTTAAAGATGATCTTCTTTAACTGGCTACTGTGGCCAGCCATTTTCCGGTTCAATATAGTTCTCAGTATATAGCATGGAAAATATGTTCATTTGATATCTTCCTCCACATTTTAAAAAGTCAAAAATTGGTATAAAGATGTCTGGCTGAATGTAAACCCTGAAAATGAAGTGTGTTTTCATGTTCCACTTTTTCAGTACCTGAAACCACAAAGTTTCCCATATTGAACTGACTAGTTTTTCTTTCTGCATCAATCTGACTTTGATAATCCCTGTCTAGTTTACAGACTGTATCGTGTTTGGTTGTCATTTTAACATCTATAGTCAGTTCTGTCCACCAAATTCATCTTCTCTTACTGCCTTGTGAGCAGCATGCTTGGTATTTTTGAGGAACAGCCTCATTTCCTGAGAGGAAATGTGTTTCATATTAAAAACCTCCACTTTGATTGTCTCATTTGCGTATCTCCCAGCACACTTCTAGTTGGGTCTCTCTCTTGTTTTCCTTATTTCTCTTAAAGTTTGCCCTTCTGAAGTGCAACAGTATCACCTATAATAATTCCAGTATTTACTTTGAGCTTTTGTCCCTTAGTCATCTTTTAAAAAATGCTGACTGCCTTCATCTCCATTACTTACTCCTCTGCACTTGAAATACTATGTATGATTTGTGCTTCTGGTGCTGTCTTCTGCAGAAATCTGCAGATTCCAGATTGCAGTCGGATGAGCTTGTGAGGGAACACACAGATTATTGAAGTGAGATTCTTTAGTGATGGGCCTAAAACACAGGGCTGTTTTGTCTCCCTATTACGGTGATGGTTTTTAGCATGCCTGTGCTAGCAGTCTGATTCCCAGCCCTGTCTTTGCACTCTTGTTGTTGGCATCCTCCTGCCAGTTGGGGAATCTCTTTGCCAACTGCTTTTGGTCTTCATTGAAAATGAAAGACAACGCCAACATTCAGTGGATGTATTTTACTTCTGGGAAAAAACTAAGCAATGCGAACTCTCTAAGCAGGTTAAGCAGTCTCAGGAGCTAAGACAAAAGCATGCAAAATGTCCAATCTAACTTGCACATGGCCTTAAACAACCCATGTCTTACAGCCCTTTGTTCATAGAAATTTCCCATGTAGCAATTTTGGGGCAGGGAAAAGCTGTTCAATATTTTGTATACATAGAGTCTGTGAAGCTCTCTGTTCAGACAGAAACATTTGAGGAACAAGTGACCCTTGTAACAGGATATGTGTGATTGCACACAGGCAGTGCATCTACTTAACCAGATGACATTGCAGTCCTGCATATATTATCATAAAGATTGGTACAGGAAGGGATTTAACTGAGAATACAAGTTATCCTGCAGAACAAAGGTGAGTTGAAGGTAATGGCACTTGAGCTATCGCTCCAGCATTCTAATGATGGAACATCAAAGTGAACCCTGAGTAGTAAGTGCTGTCTAATGAACACAGGAGAAGCTCGGACTGGGTCTGATGTTCAGCTGCCACATCTTCTATGTTGGGCATGCTAAATTCACTACTGAAACAAATCAGCAGAGAGACTGCAGAACAATTGTAACCACTTATGTTAGAGATAAATTTCCCTTTTCTGAAGCCTTAAGTGCCTTAATTCTACACATTAGATAGTGCTGCATAAACAGTGTTTCATATTGTTAAAATAAATCCCAAATCATTGCAAATATTTGCCTGTTTTGATAAAGGCTTTTATATCAAAGCTTAACAACTGCATGTAGCTGTATTCTGAGTCATTTTAGTGTTCTTATCTTGGCACGAGGAGAAAAAGCAAATCATTCAAAAACATTAAACAATTGTGATCAACCCCAGGAGAGTAGATAAGGACAATTCCTCCTCTGTCTGTTGCAATTTGAGCAAAGGGAGAAGAAAAGGTTTCACGTTCCTGCGTTGGGTTTCCTACAGGATGTCAGCATCCTCAGAAATGTCTAGTACTTGCCCTCTGCCACACCAGGCTCACATTTGAGAAGTAACACAGCAGAATATGTAGTTGCTTTTATATGTATTGGTAGATGTTGTTAATGTGATTCAGCATGGATGTCTGCTTCTGCTTTTCACTGGATACCTTCAGAATCTGAGCTTGTGCTGAGATTTTCAAATGTAATTCGAAATGATCCCTGTGACTTCTTGAAGCAGCCCAAGCTATGAAAGACAGAACATCTGACTTCCGAAAATTGGACGCTTACAAAGTATGTCAGTTCTGAGAACTGGAACTCAGTAGTTACGTGTAAACATCTTGACCTCACTCCTTTTCTGTTGAAGCTAAGGTACCCATTTCTCAGTGATTTATTCTTGTCTGATGTAGCAGAAAAAAATGACCCATAACCTGATTATTTTCCCAGAGACAGTTTGGGCAAACAATGCCAGTGTTTTCATTGTGCTTGCTGTCTCTATGTACATTCCAAATGGACAGAAAAGGAAAGTTTCTCTACTAACTTATAAAGAGATTTATCAGATGTCAAAAATAAAAGATGTTCCAATGTTAGGCCTCAGTGCTGCACTGACAATGATGTCATTCATTTCAGACCATCTATGGTCTCACTTCTTTGTTCACATGTTCTTCAAGTGCTTCGTAAATGTGAATGTTGGTTCCATGGTGATGGAATGGGAAAAAAATACAAAGCAAAAGACTCTTTCCAGATTGTACTCCATTTCATTAATTTATCTATCGAGCGCTCAGAACAAAGAGAAAACAAAAAACAAAAACATACTTGATCCACCAATAAAGCACATTACTGATTTTCCTAACGTTAGTTAGAGATCATACTAATCAGGAGGTCTTGCTGTTTCTATTGCCTTTTATTCATACTGAAAGAACATCTTATTCAGCAAGATGAATTGCCTAAAAGCTGTTTCTGTACTCAGTCAGAACAGTTTTCAAATTAATTCACCCATTGCTCTAGAGTGGGGAAAAAAATAATTTATTCCAATTATTTTGCAGTTGCTTTGGTAATCTCAGATGCCTTGTCAGCCTCAGCAACATACATAGACTCTGATTCATGTAAGTCCGTGTGAGTCCTGTGATCCCACATGAATCGGAAGTAGGGATGAACTAGCCAGCAGACATGCCCTATGACATTTAGCTTCTGGGAACTCCAAAAAAACTCCCACCCATCTCTTCGTTCAGTAGCGATGAGATCTAAAGTCTGCCTATTTAACACAGATGTGATCATGCTCACAAAGACGTTTAAACTATTTCCCAATTGCATCTTTAATGAGAAATTACTGGTTACGTGGGCTCAAATTGCAAGTTCAACTACGCTACTGATGTTTAAAGAAAAAAAGAAATCACATGCATTACTATTCCTGGTGAGTTTTTTTCTCCTTGGGCTTCCTTGTACAGGAAACAGATGTAAACTGAGACATTCCAGCTATCAGAGAAATGTGGCATGCTGCCTTTCTCCTCTCTCCCCTTTTGGAAGACTTAAGTTTCCATATTCAGCTAGAAAGCTCATATTTGGAGAGAAAGAGGACAAAGTGCAGGGTAGAGTGGTGGAGGAAAAGGAAGAAAGGAAAAGAGGAAGAAGGAAAAAGACAGGAAGAAGAAAGTGCTCTTTCTCCCTTTGAATTAAGTTTTTCTTCTCATCTCATCAATTCACTGCTTAAACTCTCCAAGCAAAAAAGCAGAGGGAAATATTTACAAAATTCTTCCTTGAGACATTTGTTTTGCGAATGAAACATCAGAAGAGGATGGTTTTTGCACGGGAATGGTGCAAGTAAAAGGCATAGAGCTAGGGAGGGTTTAGTCAAATTCCTTTTTCATCCATGCACAAGATGCTAGGTTCAGCAGATCCACTTGTACTCCTGTTTTGGCCAAATCCTGTGGACAGTTCTGCTGGTGTTTGGCATTGCCCAAGGAATATGGTCTGCTGAGGGCAGTGGGGAGGCTCAGGAGGGTAAAGTGAAGCTGACGAGGGTTTACAGGTTTGACCTTTCAGTCTGAAAGAGCAAGCTCCAAGAAAAAATCCTAAATAACCAATGAATCAGCCAGAGTGGTGTAGCTAGGGTGCAGCACGATACATCACATAGTTTTGAGTTCATACTTTATATCTATACTTTGGTATCAGCTAAGGGTCCAGATTGGACTGAGTGTCAAAAAACATCTTAACAGAGTAACAGATGCATGTGGGTGTGCATCCTGCACACATGGACTTCCTTTTTCTTCTAGTGTTACTAGAGCTTACTGCAACTGCCTCCTGTCCATGCACACTAGTGACCAAAAAGAGAAGGCTGTTAAGAGATAGCATGTCATCACATCACACAGCTGGACCCCAGAGGAAAAGTACTACTGGACTGCATGTTAAATGAAGATGCAATGTCTAACACCGTATAAGCAAAGATCACTAGGAAGTTTGCAGCCCCAGCAGTTTCTGGTCAAAAAGACATGCCAGATGAACACATATAACCACAAAAACCACTTTTTGAAAACTGAACTCGATACAAGATCTGTGTGTGTTTTCCCTGTTTTCTAATCCTAAATCATTAATTTCCCTTAACATCACCCACAACATCCATTTGCAAGTCAAATTGCCTTCATAGTCTCCACAGTGTTCAATTATCCTGTTTCCCTCCTGCCATAGTAGTCACAGGGCAGATGTGGTCATTATTTTTTTTTTTTTGGGAGGCATAATCTTTTGATCCTATATGACTTCTATAATTGTGGATGACTTGGCTTTAGCAGCATGCCAGAAAAATGATTGAAATGTCCTTTGCCTGGAATCTTCCCACAGGATGAAGTCTCAGTGCTCAGAATATGCAAACCTGTGAAGTGGGGTCGCAGACATAACAGAAAACATCTTTATCTCCACAGAGACTTAGCATAAGTTAAAGGGTGATGGATTGCCCATCTTCTTTGTGTTGGATGCTGGGGTATGTCACTCCCACTTGTGCTACAGCTGCTGCACAGCTTTCAAGGGACATCAGGGCTGTGCTCATCTTGCTTCCTCAGTGCTCTGCTGTTAAGGGTCCTCTGCTATCCTGAAATTGAAATGTGAGGCCAGATTTTTGCTGCTCTAACTCCTGCAATAGATAAGAGTTGTGCTGTATTTCCTCATAACTGAGCAAATTCCTAAGCATCTATTGGAAATCCTGAGACCTCATCTGATGCACAATAATTTGTAAAGCTGCTGTAATATATCCGTATGCTTGGGCCTTCAGAGGAGCCCTATGATTCCTATCCAGAACAATTATATCAGTTGACTTTAAAGCACCAGTTTTATCCTCCCATATGCAAGAATGGAGCTGCTAGTACTAAGATACATGTTTTGTGAGTTACAGATGTGGGGAAGCAACTCCAGCTGCAATTACCTGAATATAAGCCAATGAGATTTGACATCAGATAGTTACCTCAGAGAAAAAGTCTTGTTATCAGCTTCTGCATGCTTCAGTTCACATTCTTTTTGCATTGTTCTTTTTCCTGGCCTATAACTTAATAATAAAACAATCATGCCATACCAGGTCTCCATTGATAATGTCAAAGTCTGACAAAAAGTCATTCTTAAAATATTAGGTGTAGATTCTTGAAGGAGCTTGAAGATGTTTGTTTGCTTGAGTTTTCAAAGGACTGACAGGAAAACTTGCTGTATGTTTAAGTGTGAATTCCATAGCCATTGAAATACGAATCTTGTAGTCACAATGGTTTTATTGTATTGTAGCAAGTTCTTTACAGGTGTGGGAGCTTTATTTTTTTTTTCAATGTGGTTATGCAGTCCCTGTAATAATTGCACTTCCAACCCTTCTTAGTTCCTTTAAGTGTACATCTTCTCAAATCTAATAGTAATACGTTCACTTTGAGGGTGATTGAAGACTGGAGCAGTTTGCTCAGATTGATTGTGGAGTGGACAATCAGCTCTAGGTGACTCTGCTGGAGAAAGGGTGTTGGCCCAGCGGTCTCTTCAACCTCAGTCATTCTGTGATTCTACCTACTGATACAATAGCCTTTCAGACTACAATATTGCTTTCCTGGGAAAAAAAAATCAAACAAGTTTAGGAGGGGAAAAAATAATAAACTCAATCAACATATGATGTACCTGTTTACCTTACCAGCATCTAGCAGTCCATGTAGAGCTCCTAGTACATCCTAACCAGAACTATGTCCAGGCTTCTTAGTCTGGGTGTTAGTCTGTACCACTAATGAGATCCAGATTATTCTCTCTGCGTCATGAAATACGTTGTTAAACCCCAGTCAGTCTTATAGTCATATTGTAATAAACTTTTTTAAAGAACTTTTTTCATACTTTCCTACTAAACCCTAGATCCAGCAAACCAAACTTACAGCTCAGAGACAGAACACAGAAGCTCCATAGCTAACACTCTTCCTATTCAATTTCCAACATCTTTGGAGTTGATGTTACTTTTCCTGTGTAGGTTGGGGTGTTGTTTCTGTCTCAGAGGTTTTTTTCTGCTTTACTTCCTAGTCGCAACCCATACTAAATGAAAGAAATGTAAGGATATAGAAAAGATTCTGGTAGACTAATTATACAATTCATCTCAATTATTCACTCAAATCTTTCAGAAAATTATTCTGTATCATCACTTGCCATATTCACGAGAGAATGCTGTTTTATTCCTATATTAACCAGAAGTCTTCCTTTATTACCTTTCCTGTGCCTCAGAAAAAGACAAGAGCTAACCAGGGAGAAAAGGTAGGGGAAAAAAGTTTACTATCATGAACATTATACATATTCATTTTTTGAGTGCACTGTCCCTTTGTGCATAAATCATTTGATCATTTTTTTTTTCTCTTATATCACTCTGTGATTGTGAACTTTGAATCTATTTCACTGATTTATAGAAACTTTTGTAATTTCTCCAAAACTTCAAAATCACCTTGAGTATTTATAGCACATGAAATGTCTTGGATTGGGTTGTGACTAAAGACAGAGCCATGACATACATGAGATGCATTACTACAGATGTTTGTTGACACAGTGACATGTCTCTGAGTCAGACTTCCTTCTTTTTTCATTCATCTAGTGGGTGGGGCATAAATTATTACTAGCCTATACTGTGTCAGCCGTTACAGTAGGGTGGATCAAGAGATGTCTCTGTCTGTTCCTTAATCGTGTCCAAGGACAGCAAGCAAACTCATTATTTTTATTTCTTCTTTAATATTTAATTCTGGTAACCTGTGGAAAACAGTCAATCTGTCTCCCTGTGAACTAGCTCTAAAACTCCTTCCAGACTTGGTGTCTGTTTACAGCTCATCTACGTTCAGAAGTATGCCTCCATTGTCTGACGACTGTCTGGCACTGATTTAGGGTGGTAGATATATGTATGGGATAAACACCACTTCAAATAATTTGGCAACGCTATTACTCTGAAACTTCTTTCATATCAAATGTGACATTTCCTGTGTGGGGGACTATATCTTGCTTTAACACTATTAGGACTAATAACTTGGCATTACTTTTCCATTTTGTCCTTTAACTACCATTTAATTGCTGGGGAACAGGTGGACAACACAATACTTTGTGGTAGACATAGTGAGCATTTAAATCCCTCCATTGATAAGGAGGAAGGGGTATTTGGTGTTCTGTATCAATGAATGGGGTGCCTAAACTAAGGACTTCATTGAGCTGGATGCCAGACTCTCATACTAGTGATCAAGCACTGTCTAGCTCCATCTCATGAAGTGCCTGAACATATGGAGATAGTTAGCTTCCCAGCAATGAGAGTCAGAAACTGAAAGCAAGGCTGCTGGAAAATCAAATGGTTGCAAGCCCAGGAGATGTGAAAACTGTTGGATCTGTACAGGAACACCCACAAGGACATTGTAGGTCCCAGTCTTGCTATGCTCATTTTCTCTAGTGCAAGTGTGATATTTGCATATCACAAAGGTCAGGAGGAAAAAGAGGGAGCTAGAAATGAGAAAGAGCAATGATTAGATGCCGAAGAAATACCCTGTACACATAGCTTACATCTACTCTGATACTATCAAATGTAGAGCGCAGCATATACCCTGACATTTGTAAGACAAACTCAAAGGTTCATGAAGTCAAAGTTATCCAATTTGAAGCATTATTCCAAGCTATTGAACTTTGAAGGAATATTTAACATCTGTATGTTGTAAGCAAGCTGGAAGACAGGACAAAACATATCAGCTGCAAGTAAAAATGAAATAAATATTGCCGTGTGTTCAGCAGGTAAATATAGCATTGCTATAAGGATTGCAAAACATTTAGAGGGAGGTCAGGAAAGTTCAGGGGTGGATTTTGTTTTAGGATGAAGTGCTCCCCAAAGTTCAAGTCCCAGCTGCAGTTTTATTTCATACATTTTCTTACTTTCCTGATTATTTTCCTCATTTTGTTATTCTAATCAAAACCAAAAGAGTTCCTCCTAAGTATGTGTGAATAAGAAAGTTGTCAATCACTAGGTATTTTTGTACTGATTATGTGGAGACAAGACTGATCCCTTCTCTAACTGTGATGATGTTTAATGATTTTTAAACATTTGTAGCAAGGGCTTGAGAAATTACAGAATAAAGCTATTTTCTTCCCTTTCTTAAGAAAAAGATTGTAGCACATTGTAGTGGTTTTGGCCTGGGCCAGTTTTTTTTCAGTAGCGGGGGGGCTAAAGGAGTGGCTTCTTTAAACAAAGAGAGAAAAATCTCATGCAGTCACACGATCTAAAAATCTCAGAATTCACTCATTCAGACTGATTTTCTCAAAAAGAAAAAGCAGTCATTTTCTAGTGAGAACTTTACTCTGTACACACTTTACACACATGTATAGCCTTTTTATACATATGTGAGATAGTCATACGGTGGAACTAATCCCATGCATGACTTTAGAAATAAAGGCCCAGCTTCTCAGACATGGATAGAAGAGTGCATCAAGTACATCATGTTTAATTATGTTGGTCTCAGTGATAACTAAGCTCCAAGGCATTTAGAAATGACAATCATCTTGCTGAATTTTGTGTATTTGGGCTGAGAGGAACCTCATGAGGTTCAACAAGGATAAGTGCAGAGTCCTGCATCTGTGGATGAACAACCCCATGCACCAGTACAGACTGGAGATTGACCTGCTGGAGAGCAGCTCTGCAGAGAAAGACCTGGGAGCCCTGATTGTTAATAAACTGAACATGAGCCAGCAATGTGCCCTCATGGCCAACAAAGCCAATGGTATCCTGGGATGCATCAAGAAGAGTGTGGCCAGCAGGTCAAGGGAGGTTCTTCTCCCCCTCTCCTCTGCCCTGGTGAGGCCTCATCTGGAGTCCTGTGTCCAGTTCTGGGCACCCCAGTTGAAGAGGGACAGAGAACTGCTGGAGTCCAATGCAGGGCCACCAAGATGATCAGGGGACTGGAGCATCTTCCTTATGAGGAAAGGCTGTGGGAACTGGGGCTGTTTAGTCTGGACAAGAAGAGAATGAGGGAGGATCTCATTAATATTTTTCTGTTGTATCTAGCAACAGGACAAGGGGTAATGGGATGAAGCTGGATCCCAAAAAGTTCCATTTAAACACAAGGAGAAACTATTTCACTGTGAGGGAGAGGGAGCCCTGGCACAGGCTGCCCAGGGAGGGTTGTGGAGTCTCCCTTCTTGGAGATCTTCAAAACCCAGCTGGGCATTTTCTTATGTGACCTGATCTAGGTGGATCTGCTTTGGCAGGGAGGCTGGACTAGATGATCTCTAAAGGTCCCTTCCAATTCCTACCATTCTATGATTCTATGATTCTATTCATCATCCAGTTGTCACATCTTCCTTTCCAGACATCTTACATCCACCCAGTACAATCAGTAGTATGCAAAAGCTCAATGATCATTTCAGGACCAAGTGAACGTATTCAACACTAATTATGGCAACTGTGTTGATGATCTCCTGTGGTTACAAAGGAAATCTAAGATGACTAACCCAGCGACAGACATCTTCACTAAAGACATTCACAGTTTAGATGAACTTCTTCAGCTTTTTTCTCCTCAGGAAACAAAGACTTCTGGGTAGAAATTGGACAATGTCTGGAACACTCATTGTTTTTCCTGAGCTGAGAAATATGGTTGACATTTGTGGCAAACAAATGCATTTCTATGAATTATGGCCTCAGATATAATCTTGGAAATACTTCCGTACATGAGTGCTACATATCATATGGGCAAAGCTACAGAGCTACGGAAGAATGGTGCTCAGTTAGCATCAAACATTGTTTCTGCTTGACCAAGCAGACCAATAGTACAAAGTTTGAAGTCAATGAAGCGTAGCTTTGATGAGATATTTAAAAACCAGATAGGCCAACCGTTAAATCTGCTTCTGGTATTTTTTGCAGCATGCCTGCATGTCTGAGCTTATTGAGATATTTGTGTGGACAATTGACTAGTATATAAATGCCATTCACTTGGTAAATGTGATAAATATAAGTCACCTCACTGGACATATCTTTCTGTATCAGCAGAAATCCACTTATTTTTCTACTCTGGAAGAGATAGAAGATGGATTATGAGCTAGAGAGTTATTTCACACTTAAGATTAGAGCATCACAGCCCACTCTGAATCAAAGTGGATAACCTCTTCATCTCACATTGTCCCCAACCTTGTCCACAAATCGTTGCAGAAGGGCATTGAAATCAGAAAAAAATGAAAGCTTTCTAGTGATGGAGACGCTCAGTGAATGACAGACAGACATAGGCAGCAGCTTGTGCTAGACCACTGTCATACCATCCACCAGCTGTTGCTAAGCATCTCAGAAACACCCTGCCATCCCTAGAGGATGCTGGAGGAAGTGGAGTCACAGCCTGCTCACCAACTGCCTGCACACCCCTAGCTGACAGAGCAGGCTGCAGGCACAGTAGGAAGTGATTATGACCACAAGAAGCCTTGACAATGACCTCAGAGGGGCCTCAGCATTGCTGATCACACTCTTGCATTCAAACATTTTGTATAGCTCCCAAACTCTTCCTTTTTTTGTTTTGGTTTTTTTTTTCCCTACAAAAGAAAAGAAAGAAAAATTCTAAGGCACTGGAGATGCTTATGGTGATTGAATAGTAACAAGCCAGATGAAGAAGAAATCTCTTACATAATACACAGTTTTGATAAGCAGAGGTTTCAGCCCTGCTTCATAGATAGTACAAATGGCTCAGGACTGTTTTTGTTCAGAAAACATTGAATGTGGAAATTAAATACCTTCTTCTGGTAGGGAGATAAGATGAATAAACCATTTTGCATGTTAAAATGCTGCCACATCTTCTTTTAATTAAGCTGCCCCAATACAGTTCTTTCTGTGTCCTCTGAGTCAGCTGCAGCATAAGGATCTGTCAAATTTCTACTTGATTTATAGTGGCCAGGGGTTAACAGAGTCAAATAATACAGGAAATGCTCTGAACTTTCAAAGAAATCTCACACTTGTTTGGTGCCCTGAAAACAGTTTTATCTTAAAGCTACTTACAAGTTCCCAGCAGTTTTCAGGATCTTTCCATCTTGAATGGAAATAGACAGACCTCCTGGACCTCAAACCAAAACACTCTGTATTTCTCTCTTTTTTTTTTTCTCCTTTGAAAACCTTCCAGTATGAATTCCGCAGGCCAATTACAGACATTTTGTTTATTTGTTGCCGAATGAGTCGCAGACCAGCAGTCAGATGAACTTTCAACTTCTGAGATGAATAACCATTTTTAGGTGGCCAAAGGTATAGCTTTCCCTAAAACAGGTATGGAGAGACTCATCTCTTCTACAGGGACTGTTATTATTGCTGAAAGAATCAACCTTGCAGATTCAAGTTACAGAAAGAAACAGAAATTTAAAACTAGTATAATAGAAGAAACATCTGTGTGACCTGTGTTATTCAATATAAAAATCCTGTTCAATAGCTCTCCTAACATATTATTTCTTATCTGCTTGAGGGTGGTCTAAGAGTACCTTGGATTATATTACAAACATAGATGGATTGTTTCAAAATGTCCTGCAAGATCCTTTCCTCCTGTCTTCACTGTTACCTACTATCATCTGAGAACTCACCAGAAAATATGTGATTTCGCCCTTCTGTTAAAAGGAAACTAAAATCATTATTTGAAATCAATAAGTAAGAGAAAAGAAAGTTGGTTTGAGTCAAGTCAAAACTAAATCTGTCCAAGCTTTATAATGAAATGAATCAAGTGAGAAAATGCGTTTTGGCTGAAGCTTTAACATTTCCTGTAATCTGAAATGAGAAATTTTCTCTCATTGTCATATTGTTTAATTCCTTTGCTTACCTTTTTAGTTTTCTGTTCTGGTTTTTTTTGAGGCTTTTTCTTTCAAGACTTTTGAGTCAAGAGTTACTTTTGCTAAGATTAAGTGTCAAGCTGGTTTAGTTTTGCTGGGATAAGTATCTAATAAAAAAATTCATCCATTCTGAACCAAAGATGTTTGATATTACTTAATTCTTTCATTTTTGCTTTTTCCCTTTCTTTTCAAGTCAGAATCATTTGACAATCTGAGGTTGCATTTTCCAAGGAAAATAATAACTTCTTAAAACAATGTGCTGCAAACAGTTTACTACTGGTGAATGGTTCATCTGCAAGAATTGGTAGTAAATCCTTGCATGAGCAAGAGGCTTGATCATACACTGAGGTCAGACCTCCTCTGTTTTCCATACCAAAGTACCTGCTGTTCTGGCCTGTAGTAGAATAACAGGAGAATCGGGTCCTAAGAAAGATACCGCTGTGATGTTTGAGTCCATTGCACATTTTTCCATGTCTGTTGCTGTTTTGATGCTTCTATTCAATGAAAGCTGCTATTGACTCTTTCAATGATAGCTGGCAGCTCTGTGGTATCCCAGGGAAGACTCAGGCTGAGAAGCAATTGGAAATTAAGTAGGTTGTGATAGTGCACACAGCAGTTAAGTATTTAATACCAATGAAAACGAAAGAAAAAATAGAAACAGGAAACTTTTGCCATCTTAAAGACAAGGAAAAACACTAACAACGAATGACTAGAGGGCCACTCTCAAATTCACCTACTTACTTGAAAGGAAAATATTGCTCTCATTTACCTTAAAGAATCTATCTATATCAGCTTTCTGTATGTGCTGCAGCAGTGGCTGTGTTTTCCGATATTTCTCTGTCCTTGATCAACACAACATCCTGAAGAAGGTAATTCCTCCTGAAGAATGTTAATTCCTAAGTACCAGAAATATAGAATCACTGCCAAAAACATGTATCAGTAAGTGAGCTCACTATGTGATTTTTAACTTATTCTGGATGTTGATGTCTCATTTAATTTGCTTTCGAGTTTAGCTTCACAATGTACTGCTACAGTAATAATGGGGGCCTGTATTGTAGTTTGCAGAGCTTTTCCTGATGGATATTAGGATGAGATATGCAGTCACTACAGTATGCACTCAGCCAGAAAACACAGTCCTTAAACAGTGTGCTAGACAGGACTGCAAAAATATCTGTCTGCTTTTCAAGAACAAGCCCTTGCCTCCATATTTCAAGAAGAAAGTTGGCTGTTTCCTTGTTAATTGGACATTGTAACTGGAAAGCTTCCCTCTTTACTACAGTTTTCCCAGAATCATATTTTAAGAGTTGTAGGGAAGCGGTGAAATGAAATTAAAAGAAGAAGTTAGAAACCACGGCAGTGGGTGGGGTGGGGGTAGGGAGGGAAAGATCCTTAATTTTAAGCTGCAGAGTTTGCTGTGTGATGGTGTTCAGCTGTTTGGACAAGGCACAGATGTGCAACACATGACCATAGGTAAGAGAGTGGTGATGCCTCTGCATGCAGACAACATCCATTCTTGGCATCTAATCCACCCTGAACCATTTTTCCCTTCAGTCAGCCCCAGCAAGTTCTCACCTGGCCATTCTCTCTGCCCAATAACCTCAGTATGGGAGGACTATCATGGCAGCACAGTCAGGAGGTTGTAACTTGGATATTTTCACTGCAGGTGAGTACATAGTGAGAGCAAAGACAATGAACTTCCCATTTCTAGGAGTACTACATTTAGGGTTTTTCTACCAAGTGAACACACAGTTGCTTTTGGTTGCAGCTATATCTTTTACTAAGACCCATCATTTTTTTTTTCTTAGCCCAATGATTTATTTCCTTTGTGACTTAACATTCCCACTTGCAATTTTCTTCCAGTGTTAAATTCGATCACCCCCTGTGTTCACATGTTGTTTGGGAGTTACTGCCCTTCATGGAAGCCTTTTCATTTGTCAGCACACAATTTAGACTTTTACTTTCATCATCACAAGGATTTTCTTTATTTTTGCACTTGAGTGGTCAGATGATAACAGATCCACCTGACTTAGAGATCTTATCTTTCTGTTAGTAATTGCATTTGCTATATAAAAATCCTTATGTTTCTAGCTGATTATTAAGCCAAATAGCGAATCATTCATGATAAATAATTTAGAGGGTAATTCTCACTTTCACTTACAGTAGGACAAAGAAAAGGGAAAACATATAGACAAAAGAAGAGAGTGATCTTTCCTCTCTGTGAAGGATACTGTTGTTCCCACTTGTCTATTTCTAATGCAGCCAGCTTTTTCCAAATATTATCACAGGATCACAGAATCTTTGAATTAAAATTAGTTTCATATTTACATTAAATTACAAGGCACATAAACATATACTTAGCCACTCAAGAATGGGATTTTCCTGCCACACGTTATCTTTTTTGCCTTGAAATTTAGCCTTCCTGCACAAGTTCATACAAGGAGACAAAGGATACATAAAAGGCATTAGCTTATCATGCTGACATGCATGTCATACAAACTGACACTATCTCACCAGCGTGAAGAGCCCTTTTGGCAATTACTGAACGCATAGGTTTCAGGTGCTTTGGTGTAGCCCCAGGAGCCTCAGCAGCCTGTCAGGGCTCAGGATGCTGATGCTGTTCCTTCAGGCTGCCAGCAGAGAGAGCAAAAGCTGCCCGGACCAAAACCAGTCAGCTCTCGCCTTGTACCCTTGATGCACACAGCACGAAGAAAAGTAAAGTGTTTCTTTATGCTGTATAGGGAATACAGGATTTTCTCATGTACTTTAGAAGCAGGTCACTTACTTAACTGCAAGGACTGTGGTTCACTTAACCCTTTCCCAAAACCACTGCAGAGAGGACTGGAACACCAGGTATGACATTGTATGGAAGCAACTGCTGTGATTTATGTACTTTGAAGCTCCTGACAGCGCTTGGCTTTCACTCACCCTGGGGCATGACCCCTGTTCGTAAGGTGGCTGCAAGGTGCTACCACCTGAAGATGTGAACAACCTTCAGTCTTTTAATAGGATCGTTAATGAGGCTGACAGCTGAGCAATGTGTTTGAGTTGGTCTGTAGTCTGGAGCCTTGACTATTGACCCAGTCTCACAAACATCTAAAATTGAAGACACAGTCGATAGCATGTGGCTGGGCTGGTTCAAGAAGTGGATTTGCATTTCTCTCTCAGCAATGGCACTGTTTGCACCTCCCTGATCAGAAATACTTCCTCTTGCTACCAAGTGAAACTTTTTGGCATTTCACATTAACAAAGGCTACAGGGGAAAGGACATGAGCTATATACTGGAAGCGGTGTTCAAATGACAGTCAATGTGTGCTGAGGATGTTGCCCGTGTTTCAGATCTCCATAATCTGTAGTCCAAAGCTCAGAAATAAATAGTGCAGGTGACACATGGCAGAGTGAGAACACAGGGTGAGGGGAAAGTCTGAAAGAGAGGTTTTCCCCCCTTTTCTCTTTTGTAACATTAAGAGCCGGTCTGGTATAAATTAGTGTTTATGAACCAGACGGTAGTGAGCCTTTAGAAAGGGGATTTGGCTAGAGTCTTACGAGGTGGCTCGTTAGTCTAAACTCTCCTCACACAAAGATAGAAAACAAAACAAGGTCTCTGCAGAGGTTTATGGGGTGAGCTGCCAACACCTGCTTTCCACAGCAGGCAGGCAGAGGGGCCACCAGGATTGCTTCTCTGAATTGCATTAATGGCCAATACATGGACTCCGCCAAAATATTTCCAATGCACTGACCTCAAACAGGAGCACAGAGAGGGGGTTAAAGGACAGTTAAAGGACACGTCCATAGCGTGTACCAAGAGTCATAAAGCAAAACTTTCCTCTCCAACAGCATGTCAGAACCATGAGATTGTTTTAACTAGGTTCATTATACAAATTATTATATAGTACTTCTGACAAACCTGATATCCAAACGGACAGAAGAGCAAATGGTTTCCAAGAATAGTCAGTTCAAAAGCAAACAAAAATATGTAAAACGTGAGTTAACAAGGAAAGGAACAGCCATCTTCAGTTTTGCTGCCTTTGACAGTGAAATGTAAATTACTGTAGGCTGAGTCATTCAGATCTTGGGGCCAGAACCAAGGGAAAATGTTCTTAAATCTTCTTAAAGTCAATCATAACATTAAGTACAAATAAACTCAGAGAGATTAAAAATTCAAGATGTAGATCTTTTTCTTAAATGCTTTAAAACAAATATTTAGTTACTATTTTCCTCCAGATTTTTATTATGGCTTTGCTCTATTCACTCCATAGATATTTCCATCTAGGATTAGTTATAGCATTTCATAGTGATGTGAAAACAGCAACTAAATTAACTTAGAATGGGAGACTGAATGAAAAAAAGATACTAAGGATTGCATTCTGGCCATAATATAAATATTTGTTTGATATAGTTTTGGCTTGAACTGAATTGATCTCTGTTGAGTTTTGCAGTAATCTGTATCTCTGCAAATAAGGCCATTTGGAGGTCTGTGTGTAGACTGGAGTTGAAAACCTTATGCATTTTCTTTTTTTTCTCTAAAAAATTTTTTTTAAATGCTTGTATTTGTTTCATTCCCTTTGCTTGCAATGCTAGTCCAAAATATTGTTGTGTGACTATGATATCTTGAAAAAATTGTGGAAAAACTTTGGAAATTGTGCTTCTCTTTTTGATGGTGATATCATTTTACTTATTTTAGTCTTGCTTCTTGAGATCAATATAGTTGAGAACCTCTCTCTTTAGCTGTGTGATACTTACTTTGCATACTGTGCAACTGCTCACGTGTGAACAGTGGTGATATTTCTGTTCTGCAATTTGAAGTTTCCCACTATGAATTTTCATGGCAATCACTGACACTGAAATTCAAGAAAAGTTTATACCTATAAATGCCTTCAAGCTGTTGCAGGATCAAACCAACCTAAGAATGATGACAAATCTCTTGCCTAATTGCAAATCCTTTCTTAAGCTACTTGGCCAGCTTTCACAGAGAAGAAATAAACTTTGAAAAATCAAGAAGGTGTATTTTGTTGGTATTTCTGACAAAGTCCAAAAGCTATCAATAGTGAAAAGTGCACCTGAACTGTACTAGTTCAATGATCAGAAATGTATTGTCGCTTCTAACTCCTGCTGGTATTATGCACAGGCATTTTACCCAGGTGCTCTCTGGAATTACTTCCTTTATTTTTCACTACATTTTGCATTGAACTCTAAGGTTCATTTGAACAACACTCTTCACCTCAAGGAAACTGTAACAATGCCACAAACTGAAACCAGATGGAGCACAATCATATGTCATTAAAAGTAGCACAATGTTTTGGGGCTCTTAACATTACAGGGTGCTGACTTTACATCTCTCTCTTGTCACTGCTTGATATTTCTGACAGTTTCCTCATAAGATTTTGTGTGAGGTTCTGTGATGACAAAAATTGTAGCTAAGAGCTAAGATTGCTGTTAAATACTCCTTTTCTGCCAGTAGCGTCTTAAGTCCATTCTGTAAATAAAAATGTAAAGGGAAATAGTGGCACAGAATGGTAATTGAGATCTGTAACCTGGATGAAATAACAGTAATTCTTTCTAATGACCACTCTGTCATATCTGGATGAGGTAAGGTGAAAAAGACCATTTAGATTCTTACATTCTGGAGTATAAGTTGCATATTTTCCAACATAAAGACAATCAGCAATACAAAACTCAGGAAAACTCTGGAAAACCTCGGAAAACTCTGGAAGACTGGGTTGCCTTGAAGTGTCACAGGTGTTAGAGTGTATGACTTACAAAGGTACAGCTATGAAATCATTTTTATGATGAGGCTACATGGAGTATCTTGTAAATAAGAGGTATTTTTATATATATGTATATATATATTCCAAGTTCTCCTCCCTCAACATGATCTGCCAGCTCTCCTTCACTCATAGTCCTGGGTTTGGCCAGGTGTCCTGGGTTTGGCCAGGATAGAATTAACTCTCCCCAGCTGCCGCTGGGGGGTGTGGCCAGGCTATTCAATCCCATGTGACATCATGCTCGGGATATAAGGGCAGCAGCTGGGCCGGGGCAGCACTGTGGTCAGTGTGGGAACTGCAGTTCTGCTGTTGGGCTGAGCGCAGTGAGTAGTTACATTGGGCATTGCTCCTTTTTCTTTGGCCATCATTGTAACTGCCTACTCGTTGTGGGGTTCTATTAAACTGTCCTTATCTCAACCCAGAAAGTTCTACAACTCTCTCTTGATTCTCCTCCCCATCCTGCTGAGTGGTTTGGTTATTGTTCAGTTAGGGCTAAACCACCACACTCATCTATCATTATCCAAACATTTGTAAGGGCATCTGTTGCCTAGCTCCCACTTCTTCATTGTGGCTTCTCTTGTTGTCACTGGGACACTTCGCTGTGAGGCTGGACTTTGACTTGAGAGAAGGCATATAGAGATGTTTGCTTTGGGGGAAAAATGGCAAAAAGGATGATAAAAGATAAAGAAACTATATGCAGAAATGCACAATGTTGTAGAGATAGGAGAGCCTACAATTATCTTTACCACAATTTCAAGCTTTTTCCACAGTTACACTGTTAGAAAGAAGTATTCAGCAGTAGGACAAAGTTTTATAGGATACCTCAAAGCTACATTTAAGCCCAAACCAGCTAGTGTTCATGCACTGCAAGAATTGATTCTCTGTCTGCAGAACAGATAACCTAGGAGGTCGCTTACAGCTTTGTTGTGTATTCCAGGGAAAGTTAAATAGTTGTCACAGGATGAAGAGTATAGGAAGGAAAGAAGATGAAGGGGATTACCTTCCCCTATAAAGTTTTCTTGGACTTCTACCCTCAATTACAGGGCCTAATGGGCACCCTCATTTGTTTCCCATTAGCTGTAGGAATGGAAGGAAAAAATGCTGCCATCACCTGAACCACAAGAAGAAATAGCCTTCCAAGCACTGAAACAGTTACTGAATGTGTTCCATGTCTTGAAGTAAACAAAACAGAAGAAAAAAATATGCTAGCCTAACGTTTTTTTTCCATTTTTATATTAATTTCAATTAATAACACCAGGATTATTTTTTAGTATTTTCCCATTAATTTGGGATCAATGACCCTAGTGTTCACAAAGACAGAAACAATAAGCTGAGTCAAAACCACACAGAAATGGTGTTTGGGGACAATGATTAAATCCGTACAGGTCTGCATTGTATAGAGCCTAGAGGTTTCTCCTGAACTAATATATTTGATGTTTGTCTGCTGAATAAACTACTCAGCTTTCATTAAGATCATCATTAAGGAAAACCATGGTCAAGGAATTACAATATATATTAACAACATGTAGTATTACACTTCAGAGGGAACATTTATGAGCATAAGGAAATAATGTACCCTCTTTTTGTCATTATTTGCAGTATTTTCTTGGTGTATGAAGCAGATCTATTCTGCTAACCTGCACTGAATTTTAATAAAGAGTAGAAATATGCTACTAAATGTATTATTTCCTTAATTTTTTTTTAGTTACAAGAATTTTACTTTCTTAAGGAAGATTATCTTTGTAATTGTTCAGTTTCACAAATTCTTTTCTTCGTGTGTTATGAATTTCCTACCCTGAGACAGAGTGAATATCCTATGGATCTATCTGTAGGCCCAGTTAAACAGTACTGAAAACCTTTCAAGGAATGGTAATGTACAAGGTAAGCTGCACATTTACAATGTTTTGTCATAAAGCAAAATAACCTCTTTTTAAATAAAAGCTTCCTAATCTAGGAAGAGGCAGCTCTTTCTATTGAAGTATGTAATGTAGTGCTCCATTGAATCACCTCTGAGGTTACCTATTTCACCTGAAACGGGTAATTTCAGTGTACATAAAATAACCATGGTATTATTTCTCTTATAAGATGAGCAGCTGAGAGAAATGGTGGAAGGAGAAAACATAATGTTTGCTACAATTAAATAATGAATGGTATTGATAAATAAAAAGCCAAGTAGTTTAATTAGCTTCATGGACACAGGCGTACTCATTTATATTTCTGAATATCTGAAAAAATATGATGGCTTCAGATCTCAGTTGCACATAGTGCAAAACAATGTCCAAGTCTGTACATGTAAGACACGGGCAATGCTTTTTTTTCTCTTATTTCAAAGCTGTTAGTAAAATCCCACTCACTAATGACCATGAAATAACAGGATGCCCAGGTCAGGGAGTGTTGTGAATATAGAACAGGAATTCACACATGATGCAATCATACTCTATTGCACTTGCCCTTGCACAATTGTAAACCCGCTCTCTCCATGTGGATTGGATGGGTCAGCAGGACTCCACAAGAATCTCATCCAAGATTGGCCATGTATTTGTAAAATACAAAAGTGTTTATCAGTGCTTTTCTGCGCAGGCCTGTGATCTCCCCAAACCACCTTTGTGCCCAGAGCACAGGAAAACTGAGAAGATTGCTGAGATTTACTCCTGACAGTGGCACAGTGTGTATGCCATGTTCAAGATGCCAGATCATAATGATTAGTTAAGTCTGAGCTACCTTATAAGATTAGAGTGGGGTTTTTACATAGGTGCATGATAGCTTAGAGTATTGGATTTTCCACAAACAGCTTGCACCAGCTCTGTTACTGCCAGAAAAATGGTCCGGAAATCTTGCAACATCACCATGATAATATAATATTTCTCCCTGACATTTTTAAATTTTATGGCATGCTGCCTGCAGGAAATACCCAGTAGGCCGTATGCTGCTGTAGTAATATTACAGCCTTTAATCTACAGTTTTATTAAACACAAAGCCTTTAGATATTCAAGCTTGCTTCAAATTTGTGTATAGATGTGAAAGATGAATGCCGGACAAAGTGTCAGAGCTGTTTAGAGGAATTTTGATTTCTACTTCCAGTTGGGCCCACTGCTTATCTGGAATATCAAGTGCTGGGATGCAATTTAGAAGCTGACAAATTGCAACTTCAAGAAACTTCTGTTTCTTTTTTGCTACTGGCAAAACATAGAAGACTCAAAATTCTTACCCTAGACCTTTGTGTGAAAAATTCTTTCCTCTAATCACTTCAAAACTCTCTTACAGGAGAGCCACAACCTAGTATTTTCATACAACCTGAAAAATTACAAGAAATCTCCATTTCCTCGAGGATTTTCTTTTTCCTGTTCTAATTGGCTTTTTTTGTAGAAGATTTGATTCAGGAGGCGTACTGACACATACTGACATAAAATTAAGAATTTGACTCTTGTTTACTGTTGGAGACAAAAAAACAAACAATTAACCAATTAGTAGTATTGACTATAGTTTTAGCAATACAGAATATTTGGGTTAATATTGTATAAAAGACTTCTGTACCCAGATATGGTCTTACACAATTACTACCAAATGGAAGTGGTACTTTGGCATCACCAGCACTTGGGGAGATTTTGGAGAGCAGAATCAAGGTCTAACACAAGAAGATGCTGACAGTTCTGTTGCCCTCTGGGATTTTTTGATGACATCCATGCTGCAGAGTAATGACCACTCTTCACAGAGCCCCAGCATTGCAAGGATCCAGTCTGCGGATTTCAAAACTCCATACCAAAACAAAGAGGTGGGCACTATCACTCCCAATTTTAAAAATACATTAGATTCATAACATTTGTGAACTGACCATATGGCTTATGTATGTGACCAAAAGCATCACATCATTGCCTTCAGCTTACATACACTTAGAAGTTTTCCATCTGGAAAACACTGTAGTGCTTCAGCTTCTGGTTTCAAACACAATATTTAGTGGCTTTTGCTCTCTATGCCTCACGACAATGAGGACTGTGGTTCATTTTACTAGCCAGAGCATTACAAGTCTGTACAGCAAGTCTTCAGTGAAATGAGCACATTTCTGGGCCACAGAAATGTGTCTGATCTGAAACATTGCCTAGTCTCATTGAATGAATTGAACTATTGTCTTTTTTATCAGGGATTTAACAGTGACAAAGTGAATGCAGAGACTGAGTTCAAACAAAACAAACAGTTCAGGCTCTGTGTTGTGCCCAAGTACTCTGGAGACAAAGACCAAAAAAAATACTAAATTTTATAATGACTTAAAGTGCTACATCTGTGAATGTGTTTAAAAAGACACACACATAAAAAATGTGAAAATCCATTGCTTATATAAGCTGGATAAGCATAAAAAAAGTTCTTGCTACAGTCTCATGTTTACTTTCCTTTAAAAATGAGAGACACATTCAGGAATCATTGCAACATTAAAAAAGTTGTGGGTTTGTTTGTTTTCTTTAGCTTCATCATACTCCCTTCCAACTACATATAAGGGTGTCTGTTGAGGAGTCTCATATTTATGGTTTGGATCCCACAACAGGCCATTTCTTTCCATGTCATTCATGACCTTCCCCAACCATCAGGCTAGCTGTGGGCTTACAATTAATTTCATATTTTCTGGTTCTGTCACTAGCTAAATCAGTGTAGAAATAATAACACCTATTAGAGATAAAATGTGTAATGTCAAATTCATCCAATATGACAGATCAAAGATACAATATAGAAAAGTATGTCCCATATTATTATGGTATATTTGTTTCCATTTTCAGTTGATCTACAGTTGCCTAGGTCTATATTCTTAATTTATGAAGACTATAGTGATATTATTTCCTCAAACACCCAACAGTTATTTATTATCTAAGTTATAGGTATGCAAGGCAGCTATAGAATATACAATGGCACAGTAGTTTTCTACAAGTTATTTTATAGACATTCTTGTGCACTGACTGCATCATTCATTCAATTCAACATTATTGCATTTTTTCAGGCTGTGTCCACACAAAAATAAATCATGGATGGAGTGTTACTGTCTCTGTGTTTCATTCTTGACATCTTTAACTAAGAGACACACTACATCACCTTGAGCCCACTGAGTACCTCATAAAGTGGTGCTAGAAGGACCAGCATCTGGTACCAAACTGGGCTTTGCTGTGACAACCACGGGTATAAATAACATTGTTAATTATGCAATCAGTCTGTAAAAGGAATTTTTCAACATTTACATTTTTTTACTGTGATTGTTCCTTGCTGCCTTGCATGAGATGTTCCACACCTTCAGAGACATTGTCAAAAAGTGTGTACCAGTTTTCATCAATTTCCATGGCAGGTACATTGCCTTTCATGGTATTTCCCAAAGGAAACAGTTCCAAATACTGCCATGTAAGAAAGCACCAGAGCAATGTAGGCCACATTGATTTCTGCTCGTATTCTAGGCATGCCTGAGAGTCCCTGGACTACTACTGTTGTCCTGTGTGCCCTGATTTTAGCTAGGATAGAGTTAATATTCTTCCTAGTAGCTGGTACCAGGCTGCATTTTGGATTTAGTGTGAGAATAATGCTTATACCACACTGATGTCTTAGTAGTTGTCAAGTAATGTTAATTCTAAGTTTAGCATTTTTGGTTTTCCGTACTTGACCAGCAAGCAGATGTGCAAGAAGCATGGCCAGGACAGTGACCTGAACTAACCACAGGAATATTCCATATCAGTGAAGGTCATGCTCAGTTTATAAACTGTGATGAGTTGGACGGGAGGGACCAAACTGCTTAGGGACTGGTTGGGCATTGGTCAGTAGGTGGTGAGCAATTGCATTTTATATCACTTTTCTTGGGTTTTATTCTCTCTGTTTTTGTGATCTTCCTTCTCATTGAAATTATAGTAGCTGTTATTAATATTATTTTCAATTATTGAACTGCTCTTATCTCAACCCACGAGTTTCAATTTTTCTTCCAATTCTCCTTCATGTCCCATCAGGAAGGAAGGAGAGAGGAGTGAGCAAGTGGCTGTCTGTGGTACTTAGCTGCCAGCTGGGGTTAAACCACAACACTGTGAAATTTGACTATTGGTATAAACCAGCTTGTTTCCAGGCATGAATTCCTTACACTTGAGTAATCATCTTCACAGGAATATACTTAGGAAAGACTGCAAATGCTAGATACAGTATAATGCCCTGGTTGATTTCCTTGACATGATTATTGCAATTGACCTCTGTGAGGCTGCAGTCTTTAGTAGGATTTGGGTTATTGTTCTGCATCTGTCTGTTCTGGAAGACAAATCACATGAAATGGTAGGGGCTGGAAGGGACCTATAAAGATCATCTAGTCCAGCCTCCTGCTAAAGCAGGTTGACTTTGGTCAGGTCACACAGGAACATGTTATTGTCAGACAACAAGTGACTCCTGACAGGCAGAAGGCAGTTCAGAAAAGACATTTAAGGACAATTATGGCTTTATAGTGAATACTTTTTTTTCAAGAACAACCAAAAGTTAAGTATTTGCACATTATCTAAAAGACAAAAAGCTGGAGGATGACAGAGGTCTACAGATATTTGAAGAATGCAAGCAGACAGAAAATTAATACCTGGACATAGAAGTTGTGGATCTGAATGTGAAAAAAATGTGTAGAGCTTAGAGCCAGAAAAATCCCCATCTGAATGGACCAGACTCTCAAGGGAAAGTGGTAGAAACACACTTGTGGAGGAGAAATATTTGAAATAAAGTAGGGCTGCTTCCTATTTCTGTACACAAGGGAGCAATTTTTCACTGACAAGGACACAGATGACATGACCTGATAAACCTTTTCTACCACCAGATTCCAGGACTGAAATCCAAGAACTGTATCCTGAGCTACTGAAAACATGACTAAGGACAAAGGTGTTATGTTTTCTATCACTTGAAGATCTGGCCTTACCTCTCTCTTTTTTAAGAATAAAACTGAGGAACTCACTTCCTGCATCAATAAACCTGTGTGTGATAAGTGTTGCGTGCAAGGAAATATCAGATGTACTGAACCTGTTCTGCAAAAACATCCTTCGGTTTGGAGGTACCACAACAGTGCCAAAAAAAATCAAGCCTAATCAGACTTGTTGGTGTTTAAAGATTTATAGTTCATTCTTAGCCAAAAACTGGAATAATTAGTACCACACCAGGGCCTGGACACAATCCAGTTATTTAAGGCATAACTAGTAAAGTGCCACATGAAGCAATTTTTCTGAGGTCAGATGTGGGACATTGTTTTGTACTTGGAAAAAGCAAGTCTCTGTCATTCCTTCTTCCTTTTATGGAGATTATTTTTTGCTGTCACCAAAGAGGAAATTGAGAGTAAAAGAACCAACAACATATAGAATGTAGTCAGGACAGTAGGCAACAGAAACACACCAGTCAAACTTTCCTGCTACAGGAATCACCAATGCTTATGGAAGCTGCATAAATGCAATTTGTGAGGACAAGCAAATTAACCCCAAAGCAGGCAAGAGAATGATTGACATGATTCATGCCACTTTGTAATGAAATGAATTTTTGCTCAGCCCTCAAGATGTTGACTTGGCTGTAAACCACATTGATGTGGCCTTGATGAAACCCCCCAAAAGATACTGCTGCAAAAGGTGGGGAACACATGATCTTCCCTGAAAGGGGATGGAAGTTACAAATAAGTTAAAAAGCATTAAAGGGAAGCTTAATATAGCTATACAATGAAATCCAGTAAGCCAAATGTTAGTTGAAAGGATGCATTCTGGGTTTATGCCAAAAGCCATCTCCGCCCTTCTTCCTCTAAAGATATCCCTCACAGGTGGCTTGAATGTATTTTTGAGCCCATGGTGGGGCTGTAGATTCCACACATGGTTTGCTGTCTGAGTCAGCCTTTGTGTAAATAATATATGCACAGATCAGGTAGAAAGTGAGGTACATTACTATGATGGTTGCACCCAGCACGAAACATGAGCCCATGCAGTTATTTGGAGCTGAAGCCCAGTGCTCTGTGCTGGGATGTAACATAAGCCTGAAACACAAAAATAATAGCAGCAATGTCACCATAATTTCTGAGGCTGCTGCCTCACTCCTGTAATTCCTGTACAAATGTATGACGGAAGCTTTCTCTAGTGTTGGTGATGGGAAATACCAGATCAGCTCTCAGTTCTCTCTGATCTAGGTGAGAAAATATAATGGGTCAGGCAATCAGGGCACAAGTTCACTGAGGACTTTGAAGTAAGACAGAACATCACCTGTATCAGCTAACAGGCTAGCCAAGGAGCAAAACATGAACTCCAGCACTTCACCTCCAAAGCTGTTTTTCTATCAGCTGTAGATCTTTCATTGACTTGCATTTTTCTTGCATAAATGATATGCAAAAAAATCACGAAGATGGTCCAGACTTGTGAAAAAAATATGATGGGGTCTGCAACTTTGCCTGTGTTACGAACTTCTTTCTGGTTTGTGTAGCACTTTGTTCTACTTTTACAGTACCTATATTTTTCTTCTAAAAGCAAGATTTATTATATCCTTTATAATGCAACATAGCTACAGGAGAACTCATTTTACACTAAGAGATATAGGGTTAATTTCTAGGAAGAGAGACTGGAAATTCTGGGACAAATTATGATTTATTGCAACAGAAGAAGAAAGCTCTATTTCTGTCTTCCTCTTGCAGTTTCAATTTTTGAAAAAGAAAAAAGGCACAAGTGACAAGAAAATAACATTATCTCCAAAAATTTCTCTGCATAGGACAAATTCTGAGAAGTCTGTGACACGTACATGGGATGCATCTCCACTGGTCGTGTATGGATTCCCTGAGGGTCAGATGCTACAAGCCTCCCGATGAGCAATACAAAAGCAGTTCCGGTGGTTTGGAATGATTTCTAGTTCACTGGGCCATTAAAGGATAGACACTATGATTGCATAAAAAAAAGTTTTGCATGACTCTGCTGCCTTTCTGTGGTTTCCTGGCAGCACTGAGCAGCTGTGATCTGTAAGCAGAAAGGAAGGATTCCACAGAATCCAGAGCTGTCTTCTAGGAAAGGAAGGGAAAATCCTCTCCTTGATTCATCACTTTCTTATGCCTGCCTTTTTTTTTGTGACAGCAACGAGTGATGACTCCTGAATGAGACAGTATGACAAGAATTTAATGTGAAAAAGGTTCATTTCATAGTTATGTGCTTTAGCCAATGACTATCCAAGGTAACCTACAGCACACAGACCTAAATCCTCTGAGGTAGAGCTAATATTAAACTGTTTCATCACTACTACTGTTTAAATCAGTCAACCCAAATGCTGTAAAATTTAGCCTTTAATTTTTCACACATTAGTGAGCTAACAGTAGTTTGCTTATATTACTTGTGGCTAGGGCTGGAGACCCCTGCAGAGTTCCTTTAGCTCTTGAAACTTCTGTTTAATACATGCCAAAGATAAACTACACACAGCCTCTCTTCTCCCCCAACATTTATGAAAGTGACATCATTTATCTATTCTCTAAAAGCAGTTTGAAGATGATTTAATATCTGCAAAATCCTTTGGAAAAAATAGAGCATCAAATCTGTGCAATTTTTTTTGTCCTAGAAGGGCAAAGATTCACCTCAACAGCTTCAGCAAACTAACAACTGTTCAAATAAATGGAAGTAACCTAAAAGTCATTTACTTTCTAATAAGATTTGACAGTGCTTGGCAGAAGAGTTTCCTGCTTCAGAGCTTGCAAACCTCATCCTGAAATTATTCTTGATTGGAGGGAAAGATTGGTCCCATTTCAGGAGGAATCTGAATCAGTGTTCCGTGTTTCTTCACTGACTCATGTGGCTTGATGCTGTGTTACGCTGTGCACAATGAACTTAATTGCCATGGACTTTGTTTAACAGAGGAATCACACAACTTTTGTGGTTGAGGAGGGATACCTCACTGTCAGCTGTTCACAGCACTGTGTGAGAATTGGAGAGAGGAAATAAGCTGCTACTAGAATGTCCCCTTTTCTCAGAAACTGTCAATTGCTGCTGTAAAGTGTAGATCTGTCATGACTCCATAGACTACGAAAGCCCAGGTATTGCTGCACCATCCCTCTGATGATCACCCAGCCCCTCCTGCGGCAGGAGAGAAGCGAAATAAGGAATGTTTTTAATTCTAAATAAAATATGGACTCTTTAGCAAAAACTTTGGGGTGTATTTTTTTTCAGTAACCTGTACAGTCAGCTGATTCCACAAGCCACAGCAGTAGAAACAACTACCTGAAAGTGGATTGTAGTAAGGTGGGAGTTTGTCTCTTCTCTCTGGTAATGAACTATAGGGCAAGAGGAAATGGGCTCCAGTTGCACCAGGAGAGGTTTAGGTTGTGATCAGGAAGAACTTTTTCATTAAGAAAGCTGTTAAACGTTGAACCAGGCTGCCCAGGGAGGTGGTGGAGTCACCATCCCTGGAGATATTTAAAAAATGAATGGATGAGGTGCTGAGGGACATGTTTAATAGTGAACATGACAGTGTTAGGTTAGTGGTTGGACTCAATAATGTTAAAGGTCTTTTCCAAGTGAAATGATTCTATGATTCTATTAAATCCACTTGAGCTCAGTACTGTTACTGTCTATCTGCAGCGACTGTCATTGGGTCTGGTGACTCCAGACTATGAAGTTAAAACTCCAATATCTCCTTTTTACCAAACAAAGAAATCACCTGAGCTTCAGTCCAGACTCAGACAAAGAGGCCACACTGTCTGCTTTGGTGTGGGAAACTGTTTCTCTGCCCCAATGAAGCTGAAAAACATTTCCATACTGTAGATGGTGAAGTAGAGAAATGGTACTATAATGTATATTGTACAGTATACAGTAAGATTACTACAAAAGTTTTTGAAACCTTATGTTTCATGGATGTTTCATGAACCTGTTTGTTAAGACAGGCTGCAAAGTCAGTTTCCCTTGGAAAAACAGATAATTACAGGCCTGAACCCAGGAGATGTACTCTGGGAAACTCTATCAATCGCTTTTCATATAATCCGAGCGTGTGAGGAAGCAAAATGCTGTGAATGAACTTCTCTCCAACCTATCTAAGCTATTGATTGTGGAAGCAAAGAAAAAGCTCTGTAAAATATGCTCTAATTTGGGAGTGTGTTAAACTAACTATCTACTTACTGGCTAGCTCTGAAAAGGCAACAAAATATGTTTGGAAAGGAAGAAAATGTCTGTCTTCTTAATCTTTCTCTGCTAATACTTTATTTCTCAGTGCTTCCCTTAGCTAAGAAGGCTCTTACTCTCACTTGTAATATGACTTCTATGCCTCAGTATCAGGGATGTCTTCAGCGTTTAGCATCAAATCTCTTCTTGAAGCTGACTCCTCCCACCAAAGAATGTTGCTCAGATCAAATTAACATGTAACGTTCTTCAGCTGCATCGTGTGTCTGTCTACCTATCCTAACAGCAAAATAAATGTGTTAGCTTAAATGAACACATTTTAGCTTACAATCTAGATGTGCTCAGAACACCTATGTAGCCAGTTATGAGGGCTTGGCTGTCTTGCCAAATCAACACATCAAATTGCAGCTGATCCTTCCCTATCCTATCAATTGAAAACTAATTTCTTAAAAAGGAGTTCATCTGGCAAGATTTCCTCTTCCTTTATAATCACACAGAAACAACAGTTTAGTACCAGTGCTTTACTTACTGAAACAGGTTGCAGACTGAGTGGAAGTCTGTAATTGTGATTCATGCAGGTATACCCAGTGCAACTTTACATTTGTATCAAATCTATTAATTCACAGGAATGCAGCTGACATCTATTTGCTGTCTAAAATTCTGAGACAGCATTTTGGCAGAACAGTGGTACTTGTACAGTTGAGCATTCAATTAATTTAGTTACCTCAAACTCATTCCTATAGTCTGTTATTTTTGCTGTCATAATTTCATTGAGGCCTACTGGTCACATACTATGGTGGAAATTTTGCCTGAATTTACAAGTGAGACAGAAAAGAGACATCATTCAGTTTTAGGCAGTAAATATGGATATATGTGAGTCTGCAGATATTGATAGGATATAAAATTTCTTCCCAACACAACCAGAAGTATGTTTCAATACAACTGAATTTTTAAAGCAAATAGTCTACTATACCACTCTGCTGAGTGTGGAGACATCTGAGCTAGCTCTAAAGGAAATAAGTCAGGTAATGGGAGCTTTCTACATAGGGCTTCATGCTGACTGATTTATCCAGCCCTGTGCTGGGTGCTGTGTTTGGTAACACAGAACTGGGCAGGCTAAGTATGGACTTTAAGAACCCCACAGAATATTTATAGACCTCGATCCAAACTAAGATTTTGTTGTCATCTAACGTAAAAGGACTCTTTTCTCAGAAATCAGTCAGATACTCCAGGATAGAAATTAAAATTAGAGGAAAAGATAAATCTTCTTAATTTCACATTAGATACTACCCTTTATGAATATGCCGTGCCCCAACCTCATCCCACCCCTTACTGTATCATCATTCTTGTAGTGTATAGGCTGAGATGTCATAGATTATTGCCATTAAAATAGAAATTGATAAACAGTCTTGCAATTAAAACCATATATGTTCAGTTTTCTCAGCCATCCCAAGCAATCCTTTCTAGCAATTTCAAGATGAGTCTGTCACAAGTTTAATTTGCAGCATAGAAATTTTGGTTATCACAGTGGCTTCAGATCTATAAAATGTCTACAGAAGTATGTAAAAAATTCATGAATAATAGAGCTGGTAAACAATACACCAATGAGTTGTAAGTGACAGTTATAAAGGTATGGGGAAGTGAAAAACACTGGCAGATATTTAAATAGAAGATTTCAGTTTGTAAACGTAGATTTATGAGCCGTCTTGTTGACTTGAGTTTGAACACTCAACCTACAACTTAGTTAACATTTAAAACAAATTAACCAAATATTTAAAAGGAATTAACTATCTCCTCCTTTAGTGAAATTAGTAGTGTTTTCAAAGGACGTTTTCTGCCATTTCTCATTAAAGCTCCATTGCTTCCACTTCATTAATAAAGAATTTCAAAGTATTGCAGTCCTACCCAATTACAGTAGGATCCAATCTGTTACTTTTGGCCATCTTTCCTGCTCACCTATTCACATGACTGAAAGTGATAAACCGATTTCAAGTTGAGCAGCTCAAACATAAACTGAGATTGATGATTAAGCATATCTGAGGAGATTTCAGAGCTGCTGGTGACTGACTAAATTTAGATTTGATTAAAGATTTGTCACAGACATAATTTTATGGCTTAACTGAAAATATTAATTAGTAATTACAGCCAGATTTTTATGTCTGCAGCACCACTCTTCTAGGCACTTCAGACATACTAGTTGACATAAGAAATTGATACAATAAATGGAGTATTCTTAAAACAATTGGAAAAGGACATAAATTATAGCTCTACTGTTAGAAACCTTAGGCATTCTGTTATACCAATTTATTTTAATTATATCAAATTTTCTGCAAAGAAAATTGCACTTTTTTTTTTTTTTTCATGAAAATATCAACAGCGCCTGGTATATTATAATCTCCACAAAGTTAAATGCAGGGTCAAAATTCAGAACAGATGAAAGAGCCAAGTTCTTTCTGACTGGTACTTTCAACGTATCTTAGATTTGACCTCATTCTGTCATTCCAAAGAACATAAATATCACTGAAGAAAACAGAATAGTGATATTCTTCAAAATTTCATAAATATATTCCATATTACCTTATGTATATGTGATTCTTGATCTTCCTCTACTGCAGTACTGATATTATTGTTACCATATGGTTGGCCATGTGCCTTCATTTACTCTGGTTCAGTGGTCCAACAAACAAGGCAGAAAAATATTGAAATCACATTCAGTGATGAAATAAGGACATGTAACAGAAAAAGCAGTATGCCAAAAGAGAAAAACCTTCTCAAATGAACATGAGAACATGCCAAAAGCAAAGGAATTTAACTTTTAAATACAATTATAATTTGTGAGCAAAATCCAGTGGCTGTAAGGACAATATGTACTTAATGCCTTCTCCTTAGCCCTTGCGTTCAAGGATTTTGGCTTTGCTTTGCAAGACTTGCCTGATGAAGGAACCACTTAAAGTGATGAAATATACAATATCTCAATGCCCATCCAAGTGATATGTAACAAGGCTTGCCTGCATTACATTTTTCTTTTGACTATGAATTAGTCCTGTCACTTGTTTTCTAGCAAATATCAACCTCTGGTGGATCACGTTGAATCATTTACCTTGATGTATGGGTTTCATTGTCATTTAGCTAAACAATAATATTTTGTTTACTTGGCTGGATTCAAGCAGTGTAAATTACTCAGGATTTCTATAGAGTGAATTGTACAGTATTATCTCTGTGAAACAATTCTGCCAACCCCAAAAAGCACGTCTGTATTCCTTTAAGACTTTGGGTGAAATAGGCTCAATTTACCACATTTAAACATTGTGTTGCAACTGTATCCACTTCCTCTCATCCTCTCCCTCCAGATAGCCCTCAAGCCAACCAAATATCCTCCAGTGAAGCTAAAAAAAGAGTCTATTAAAAACTACAAATGTGTCTACTCTGTATTAGTGCAAACCTGAGACAGAGGACATTTGCTGTAACAACCTTTATTGCCTGGTTTTAAGAATTTGAATCTCTACTACATGGTTATTTCCAATACATTAGTTTGGCCCTAGGACTGATTGCCATGTATCGCAGAAGGATATAGGGCAAACTTTTCTGTTGCAGAACAAATGTTTGAGGAAATGGGTTTTTTGGAGAGTGAAGGTTGAATTTTGGTGAAATATACATAGAAGACTGCATAGATACCATGATGATGTGATTGTTATACAAAAAAACCCCAACAATATATGAGTCAGAAATAAAACAGCTAGGCTTGGATAATTCTGAAAAGGTCAATGGTCAGTTTGGGGTCCAGATACTGTGCCTGAGAGAGTCCATAAGATGTGGAGAGACATCATGATGCCAAAATATCATGGCAGTATATTGTTTAAACGTTTGGCTAATATCTTATTCTTCCCTAACATAACTGTTAGGGAAGAGGTATGAGTTGCATTTGTCTGACTCTTAGCTGATCTCTACAGCTTCCTAAGGAGGGGAAAAGGAGAGGTGCTGATCTCCTCTTCCTGGTATACAGTGACAACACGTGTGAAAATGGTCAAAACTGTTAAAGGAGAGATCTAGACTGGACATTAGGAAACATTTCTTTACCAAGAGGGTAGTCAAACACTGGGCCAGGCTTCCTAGAGAGTTGATGTATGACACAAACCTGTCAGTGTTTAAGGGCATTTAACATGCTTTAACTTTATCATCTCTGAAATGGTCAGGCAGTTGGACTAAAACATTGTTGGCATCTTACAACTAGTATAGTTTATTCTATTCTGTCTACTCATCCCTTCATAGTTGTGAGTCAGGCCAAGGTAATGAGAAATGAGAACTGAAGCAGTACTAAAGGTGGAGCAACTGGGTATGACAATTTGGAGGCACTGGGCAGATAATGGCTAGGGCCATAGAAGAGAGGTACTGAAGTCTTAGACTGTGCCGACAGAAAACATGGAGAGACTGCTTGAGTTTGGCTAATGATGTGTTCAGTTTCATTTTCTGAACCTCGGCCAAACATGCTACAGTCCTATATATTGCAGTGTAAATAAGGACAAGCAACAAAACACAAACTCCTTGAACTGAGGCACTACAAAGAAAAGAAAATAAACAAAGGGAGCCACCCAGGAGTTCTATAGTCGTGCTGTTGTGCTCTATTTGCCAGTGAAATGTACTAAATTCAGTTTCTGAGAATTCCTACTGAAAATTTAAGTTGCTCCAGCTTGTGTTTCCACCTGGCACTGTAAAAGGCTGTTATACTATGAGGATTCAGAAGGATAGATATTTTTTCTCTGCAGACACACACTGTGCACCCAAACTGAAAACAAGCACAGCCTGACTGGGACTTGGATAATCAATAACAGAGGATGCCACTAGTCTTTCTGCATCCTTTACCACAACACCAGAACACCAGTTTTCACCCAGTCTTCCAACCATACTGTGTGCTACTTCACTGGGGACATCCTGTCTGATATTATTTGTAATATTTACAAATATCTAAAGGGTGGATGTCAGGAGATTGGGGCATCCCTTTTTTTCTGTTGTATCCAGTGACAGGACAAGGGGTAACAGGATGAAGCTGCAACACAAAAAGTTCCATTTAAACACAAGGAGAAACTATTTCACAAGTGAGGGTAAGGGAGCCCTGGAACAGGGTACCCCAGGGGATTGTGGAGTCTCCTTCTCTGGAGACCTTCAAGACCCACCTGGATATGTTCCTGTGTGATCTGATCTAGGTGGACCTGTTTTAGCAGGGATTTTGGACTAGATGATCTTTAAAGGTCCCTTCCAACCCTACCATTCTATGATTCTATGATCTTTTGCACCTAAATTCCTTCCGAAAGGAGTGAAAGAAATCACCAGATAAAAAGGACAAACCACAATAGAAGTAGGATACTGAATCTCCCACTCATATCCTCACCACAACAGTGTGCTGGGTATTTTATTCTTTTCTTCCCAGACTTAAGTCTGATGTTCTTGGCTGCATATGTCTGCCTGCACTAAGAGGAGAATTGCCTCCTAATGTTATTTACAGTCTGGGAAATGAAGGCTCTTTGTCAAGAAATTAGAGCTCTGGGTTTGAGAGCTTTAACTCTGAGAGATCAAGAATCTCATTTGACTCCCTTTCTGTAACTCCAGGTCAGAAGAAGACTGCTTCCTCCTCAATTTGATTGGATCAGAAGTTGTTTTAGGAACACCCATTGTGAGCTGTCATGCTGTAAACATTAAACACAGGTGTTTTTCCTGAAAAAATATAAAGTGAATTTGATCATCTCTTACACAGGGTTGGTACTTGCAATCTGTTTCCTAATGCTTCCACTGAGTCACTGGTAAAAGTCCCAAACATTCACTTTGCTTCTGTTGGAAAGCAACAGCACAATGAAAAACCTCTCATTAACAGACACTTATTCATTTTATATTAATATTCAGTACAGAGTTACTTTAATTTCACATTTGAATGATGTTTCCAATGACACCTACACGTAAATATATTTATTCCTATGATTATTTCTGTTTCAGAGATGGGTGAAGCACTAGCCATTCAGGTCTTTGCCAAATTTGTTTCCTACAAAAAAACCTACAAGGAGATCACTGGGATGTGAGGTGTAAATTCAGTTTTTTTAACTGGCTGTACTGCTGGGTGGATCCTGCCTTCAAATCCCCGCGTCGTAGACATACCTCACACCCACGTTAGAACAACCACACGCACACAACCCTGCATTTCCTCTGCCAAGAACACTGCTTGACCACAGAGGAATGGGAGGAATGAGTTCTCTTTCACACTGGATTTGGTAATCTGCTACTGAGAGACAGCATTAGCCACTGGAAGAAAGAAAAAAATAAAAATATCGTTGTAGTAACAAATCACTCAGATTCCTGTGAAAATAGTGCAAAAATCTAACATTAAAAAAACCCTATATATCATATACTCTCATGTGACTACACGCCCCTTCGTTTTGCAATATTGTATGAGCATGGCAAATGAGTAGCCGCTGTGAAATATATTCAGATATAAAGTAATGTTTTGAAACCCATTCAAGATATTCATTGGATTTCATCCTACAGTTTCATTGCATTATTACTAGGAAAACATGCTGAATCTTACATGACAAACCCTTAATGTTCTGTTCTTGTTCTCTGCCAAAATCTTTATACATGTCCAGATTGTACAAGTAGGTGCATGTTGAATTCTCTATTATTTTTCATTCTTTGGGGAAAAGAATTAAACAGAATACATTATTCATCAGTCTTCTAACAAAAAAGAAAGGAGCCTGAAACATCCTGAACCACAGAAAGATTGACTATCGTGTCTATTGAGAGGTCTGGGGAAGCCAGACAGATATTGTCTTCCATGCACGTGAATAATTCATATAAAGTTATTCAGACATGAAAAACAGTAGGATGTGGAATCAATTCCCACTACAAGCTAGCTACCATACTTGAACTTATATCCTCCCAAGTAGAATACCATACTTTTAGGGACAGAAGCAACTTCACCAGTTTCCATTCAGACACTGAGGAGATTATTGAGATTTAAACAGGGTCTACATTGATAGGGTCTAAAATTATAATGCACAGAAGGGAAGAAAAACTACTGCTGATCTCAAATGTTTATTTTTAGTTATGTTATCCTCACTAGTTGCTCAATCAGGACCTGCTTCTTCACTGATTTTTGAGATGGATTCACCCACTGGAAGCAAGATGAATGTGACAGTCCAAACTTTTCAAGAATATAGGTCCTCAGCTGATAATTACGTTGACAGATAACATCTGGCTTGACATATAAGAGGACAGGTTAGTGAACTAGATTGTGCCAAAAGAGGTTATGAGTTCAAATAATACTTTGTGGAGATTAGGAAAAGACTGAGGTTTTATTCAACTATAGGAGATAATTGTGTAGAGTGTATATTATAGCCTTTCAACCAGACAGGTTACTACCTTCTTTTTTTTTTCCTGAGGAAAATGATAATATTTTGAATTCTGAAAACTGGCAGTAACAGGGGAAACGGTAGTAAATATAGGAAACGGTAGTTAACTCATAGCTCAGTTCTCCTTTCAATGTAAACTGTAAGACATAAGTGTGCCGGCCAACAAAAAAGAGCTTCTCTCATCAGATTTCATGCACAAAGGTCAAAGCAAGCTGATGAAACAGTAACATGTAACATTTGAGCAGTTTTATCTACCTCTATCTCTCAATTAAAATTGTAGACCAGGCTAGCAGTCTTCAGGAAAGGGCTATTCCATTGCAGAAAAAATAAGTCCATTGATACATTTTACTAAAAAAAAAATCATTTTTTCCATTTATTTTTAAAGAAATCTTATAAACAGATTAAATCCACTTCTGAGGATAACAGTGATGGGCAAATTAATCTTGATGGATATGTAGACTTTGGATAATGAGAGTTTCTTTGTTTAAAAGAATATTCACAGTGGTTGGAGTTCTTATTATATTTGGCTCCATTACTGGTTCCAGCTTATTTATGTTAATTCTTCATTCCTATGGGGCAGATAGAAGGCAGCAATTTCAACAGCCCTTACTGGCTAATAAATCTTGTATTTCATTCCAATTAACAGATTTGTTGTGTCAGAGAGATAGATGCAGCAAAACTCATGTATAAAGACCTTTCTGCCAGTGAAACAGCATGATTTCTATTTCTAGAAATTGACAAAAAAAAATAGCTGTGCTTTAGCAATCGAAGGTGAACATGGGCAGTTCAGCAGGACTATTGGAAAGATCATGGCTAGCATTTTTCCTTCACTGTGCTTCTTAGTAGAAAATTAAACAAGTTGATATCCACTTAACACGACTAGCAATATTTGACTGTGTTTTACAAAATTTATGTTTTTTGAATCTTTTATGTTACTTTGTTATTCTTTATCTTTGGTTTTATTTTAAAATACTTATCTTCTTCTTGACTGCAGAAATGCTGCCCTTGGCTGTATCTTGGAATTGGGTTGATAAATCCATTGTAATTAATAAGAGCAAAGCCCGTTGGCTGACCACAACTGGATCTTGTTATTCCAGGGATAAACAAATAAGATAAACCTGTTTTTCTCGGAGCATATAACATTCATGAATGTACTGGAAATACATTCCCCTGTCCATATTCTTCTTTATTTTATGTCTACTGTATAGCCGTAATTACCACATTTCACTTCTCAAATCTAGTCACACAATGGGAGAGAACATCGTTCAGCAGACATTGTGGCATGTGGTATCAGGGACTGTAAGGCCCTTTAAGAAAGAAGGCAGCAGAAAGTTGTGTACTGGCACAGTTTTTTAGTCTTGCAACTTATTCTCTGAAGGTGTCTGAGAGGTAGGTTCCTGAAGAACAGCAACAACAACTGACCCACAGGTTCATTTTGTAGTTTTGATAAACTCCTCATCTATGTGTTCCCCACCATGTGGAGAAAAAAATGCTTCACAAATACATGATCAGAGTCCTGTATTGAAACGGGAAGATGCCTGTTTTATCTACTTGAATACACAGGTAGACAAAAGGTAAATAGCAAATAGAAGCATAGGAGATAGATGACTTTTCCAACATCACTTGGAAGTTGCAACTAAATCCCAAGTTTCATTGCACTGTCTTTGTCCAACAGATCAAACTGTGCTGCATTGAACTTGACCATCTGCCAGGAGCCCACTATGTCATTCTCTTATTCCTCCTTCTCAGCAGGACAGGGGGAGAAAATAAGATGAAAAACTTGTAGATCAAGGTAAGTGCATTTTAATGAAGAAACCCAAAGGCAGTGCACATAAGCAAGGCAAAGGAAAAAGTTTTCTATTCTGCTTCCCATCCACAGGCCACGTCCATCTACTTTCTAGGAAGTATGACCTCTGTGTGTGTAGTTGAAGACATACACCTTAATAATAAATGCCTTCCCCTTCTAGTTTTTGTTGGTGAGTATGACATTACATGGTTAGAATATCCATTTGGTCAGTTTGGTCAGCTGTCCTTGCCCTCCCAGCCTCTTGTTCCCCCAGTCTACTGGCCTTTGAGAGTGGAAGGAGGGTAGAGAAAGCTTTAGTGCTCTAGGAGCACGTCAGCAGTAGACAGAACACTGGTGTGTTCTCAACACCCCTCTAGCTACGGCTACAAAGAACAGAAATAGAAGGGTTGCTGTGGGGGAAGTTAATTCCATTCCAGCCAGACCATGTATAGGTGCTAAACAAAATATACCCCTTTAAGTCATAGTGGAGCCAACAACATGTATTAACAAGAAATTGAAGGAAACAGCACATAACTGGAGTGAGAGGAAGATGGGGAAATAGACTTGGTTTCCTTTGATATTGTCCAGAAAATAATTGCAACTTGAAAATACAAGCTGTAGGTTGCAAGTGATTTTGGGCAATGATTTTCCACTTGACCTCTGAATATTTACTTTGCAATATCCTGAGACTTCCTCTATTAAGTGGATTTGTATTCATTTGTAGGATACATTTCAAAATCTGTCTATAGATAGATTGACTGGGCAAGACCCAATGACATCAAATTGAAGACTAGAGCATTGTCAAATCTGAAAAGTATACCATGATCATGAAAGAAGACAAATACTCAGGTAAACAAAAGAAACTTACTGTAAACATGGGGCCTGTGTAAATGAGTTCCTGTGTTCATTTTGCAGCTGACCATAACTGAGGCCGTGGCCATTTTATTTGTACCTTTTGACCTCGCACGGGACTGAGTCTAGTTTCTTTCACACTCCTTATGTTTTGCATATCAAAAACCCATCTCTGAGTCTATCTACTTTGCATCGTTCTATGTGAGACCGTCTGGATCCCAGGGTTCATGACTCAAGGTCAGCCCACAAACTAATTATCCTGGAGCCATTCATATCTAGAAACTTTAAGGTTGCCAGACTCTTTTATTGGGAAATAATTTCATTTTTCAAGCAGGAATGTTCACAGTACCTCTAGTGCTATAATTTTAACCAGATCTTCTAAAACTGCTTTCATGTAAGAATAGCTGTCAGCATTCAGAAATTATTCTAGCAGCTTTTTAGTTTTGTCCTCTCTCAAGAAACTTGGTTAAAAGCTTCCCAGATGCAAAAGGAGTATTTTCTGTATTGTCATTACTACCTGTACAACCTGGTAAATTCTGGATGCATGAATGCATGAGCTGCCTGCTGGGGCTAGGATTACACATTCATAACTTAGCCCATAGTCCTCTGTTCTTCTGCAGTCAGCCCAGAGCCAGACACAGTCCTGCAGAGCACAGCCTTGACCTGGAGCTCCCAGCTCTCCATCCCCCTAGCCGTCTCTGGTATAAAGATTTAGCTCATTGTGTTTGTATGGGCAACATGTAAGCTCATTGTTCTTGTATGTTTGCATAGCCCTTTCCCAAACTCCTGAACTTCCTGTAATCAATTAATTAAATTTTTGTTTTACTTAATTTGTATTCTTGTACTATGACTCTAAGAGGCATAACACAGAGTTTGGAGTCTCAGAGGAGATGAAACTAAAATCAACAAAACAACAGTGAATTATATTTCTTCCTTCCCAATCCTAGATTGTTCCAGCCTGTGTGGAACCACCAGATATGGCTTAGCCCTGATGACTGCAGTTTCTGAGGACTACTCCAAACAGACTTGACAGGTAGGGGGGAGTTTCCTTCAAATACAGGTTCAGTGTAGCCAAACTGGTTGGATCCTGATGAAGACAAAACTATTATGAGCCCTTTACTGCGTCTAAAAGAGCAAACTTTTTAGCTTTTCACTTTTTAGACCAAGATGTATATAAAATAACCAAGTGGGAAAACAAGAAATATATTTCAGATATGTATTTATTCAGCCAAGAGTGTAGTGAAGATTATGATGAGGATGAAAGTAACATCCTAAGATCTTTTTAAATACCATGCACACTTCTCACATGGAAAAGGGGCTCTGTCCAAAGGGCAAAACAAGACTAGACTTCAGCATCTAGAGTCAGACAGATACAAGTTGGCCCTGTTGGCTTCTCAGGGCAGCTTCTTGATGGTTGCATAGTAAGAGGCTTGAAGACTCCGAGGTCAAATATCTTGTCACTCTGCAGGAGGGGTAAGAACCCAGAAATCTTTACTTTTGGTGTACCTATGATGCCCAAAATGTGTAAATTCTCAGGCAGAAATGGAGCCAGAGACATGAAATTTCTAAGGCTTCCCCCTAAGTACTAACAGGACAATGGCACCTTCTGTCAGCCTATTACCTTTTCAGCCGTTTCAGTCTGTGAAGGCAGAACTGGGCAACTACATCTGGGGCTTTGAATTGTGCAGGATTCTTTGAAAATTTCACCCCATTTCCCCATCTCATCATTGTGAAGTGAATTTTATTTTTCGGGAGAAGCCATTGACTTCGAGGATCAGTATTTCTTGGTTTGCAAAATGCTAACCCATCTCAGTAAGTATTTTACAACCCTTGCTTGAAAAGAACTTTATAAACAAAAGGTAAATGTTGTTAAATAGACAAGGGAGAAAATATGAGAGATATTCTCATACTCAAATATGAGAAATTATCTAAGAGAATGTGAAGGTAACAACAAGCTTTAAGGAAGTATTTGCTTATGTTTATCAAGAAGGCAGAATAATCCAAGTATATATGCTCGTACACTGAAAAAAGTATGATAAAACAGAGGAATGTATACTTTTCAAAGAGCTCATGTGATACAAATCTGACAGAAATTTGTTAATGTTACTAACATAAACCACAGAAAAGAAATGAATATACATCCCATAAGGATTGTTAGAGCATCTTAAGGCAAGAGTTCACCTCTTTGTATGAGTGTCAGTCAGAAATATGTACAGGATATGCAATAGTTGCAGGATACACTAATTATCCTGGCAATAATAAAACTAGAGAGGCATTGCCATGAATTTGTACCAGAATAAAGAAACTCTTTTCATGCTCACTGCTTCAGAACAGATGGAAGTTATTGACTCACCTAAATTGCTTCTCCTCTTGCATGGTATGTTTCACAGAAGACTGTACTGCTATTTTTCTAGGAAAAGAGTGTGTTGCAATATGCAATAGCAGACTGAGTGAATCGATCGGGTCATTTGCGATTCAGGTGTTAGCAGTTAGCTGTTATGCTCTTTATGAAAGTTTCCAGGCAAATGAAAAAGAAAAAGGATAATTATTTTTCATGAGCTTTTTTTCAGTCAAGGTTCTTTAAGTCAAATTGCATTTTAAAGCAGGATTATTGCCATAAAGATTTACAGAGGATCATTTCAGTATAAGCCTAATTGTAACTAGTGAATATAGAATCCGACAGATGTTGTGGGTCTTGTTTACAGTAGTGCTGTAGAAGAATACAACTGTTCCAGAGACTCATGAGCACAGAATGTACCACAGCAAACAGCTAGAGTGAGATTTGGAGAATATCTATATTTACAGTCTAAAATTGTGGCAACTAGTATTGTAGCTGCTGCCTGGTGTGTATAATCAGGCAAAAAGCAGTGAAGAACATGTAACCTTAATGTTTCTCCTTTCTCAAACACTTGATATGAGAAGCAATGGTGAAAAGAGCCCCTCTCCTTACCTATCTGCAATTATACAGTTTGCAGGGAGCAGAAGTTGCTTATGTAGGAGGAAAAGACTGAAGCAAGAAATGAGATATCTAGTATATACCAGTAGTGCCAAAGGGACAGAAAATCAACACTAGAGTACCAGACTCCAACCAAAGAAGGTTTCAGAGTGCTAAGCAAACAAACTCTAGGAAATACATACCCTTTAGATCTGTGTATTTTTCTTAAACTACTCAGGGTAGAAAGGTTTATGTCATATTGTTGAGTTTCAAATATGGAAATTTATGTTACAGGCAAATCTAGAAAAGAAAATAGGTTTCAGGGCCACACTGTCTTATATTCAAGAAGGCAAAACCTATCTTGTGAGGTAAAATGCACTTCCTCTGACATCCAGGAGCAACTTGGACACATTACTAAAGATGAAACAGAGTGTACTCTCAGCAAGTTTACTGATAACACCAAACTAGGAGGACTGGCTGATTCCCCCTAAGGCTGTGCTGCCATTCAGAGAGATCTTGACAAACTTGAGAGTTGGGCAGAGAGAAATCTCATGAGCTTCAATAAGGGCAAGTGCAGAGTCCTGCATCTGGGAAGGAACAACCCCATGCACCAGTACAGGCTGGGGATTGACCTGCTGGAGAGCAGAGAGAGACCTGGGAGTCTTGGTTGATAATAAACTAACCATGAGCCAGCAATGTGGCCTCATGGCCAAGAAGGCCAATGGCATCCTGGGATGCATCAAGAAGAGTGTGGCCAGCAGGTCAAGGGAGGTTCTGTTCCCCCTCTGCTCTGCCCTGGTGAGGCCTCATCTGGAGTCTAGTGTCCAGTTCTGGGTTCATCAGCTCAAGAGGGACAGCGAATTTCTGGAGAGAGTCCAACGCAGGGGACTGGAGCATCTTCCTTATGAGGAAAGGCTGTGGGAACTATGGCTGTTTAGTCTAGAGAAGAGGGAAGGGATCTCATTAATATTTACAAATATCTAAATGGTGGGTGTCAGGAGACTAGGGCATCCCTTTTTTTTATGTTGTATCCAGTGACAGGACAAGGGATAATGGGATGAAGCTGAAACACAAAAAGTTCCATTTAAACACAAGAAGAAACTATTTCACTGTGAGGGTGAGGGAGCCCTGGAACAGGCTCCCCTGGGGAGTTGTGGATTCTCCTTCTCTGGAGATTTTCATTGTGTTCAATGAATGTGTTCCTGTGTGACCTGATCTAGGTGGACCTGTTTTGCAGGAGAGTTGGACTAGATGATCTTTAAAGGTCCCTTCCAACTCCTACCATGCTATGATTCTATGATGATTCAATGATATGTGGGCTGAGACATAGCACAACAGACTGATGGGGGTGCAGTAAGCAAGACTTAACAGTAACAATGGGCAGAAGACACCATCAGGTCTTTCTGTATGCATTTAACCATCATGAGACTTCTAGTCCATCAGCTATGGCCTGGTGAATGACTGTGTTAAATGCTTCTGGGAAACCTAGTAGTAGCCCTAGTACTGCAGATTGGCTGATGGCCATCATCACAAGGGAAGTCAACCATGAGTGCTGCTGTGTGCATCTCTATATCATGTTTGGGTCTGAATTTTGCTTGTGTATTCTATACTTTGCCTCAATTTTACAGTATTTTCTGAAAAGGAAATTTTAGTCTTGATGCCTGTCCCAAGATTACTAGAAATTACACATTATTCAAGTCTTCAGAATCCTTGTATTTTTCACTTTATCTTTGTCCTAATTCATTTACCTTTTCCTCCTGCCTTACTCAGTTCTGCCAAGTACCTTTGCTTCTTGTTGGATTAGTAAGCAGAATCAGACGCCAAAAAAGGCTCATGGGGACTGTGAAAGCTCTACCTCCCTCCAACCCCAAACAAGTCACTTGACACACACATCCTCTTTCAGAAGAGAACTGAGGTTTTGTTATATTTTGGATACTAACAGCAAAGCCTGTTCAGCTGCAGCTCTACCCCAGGCCAACTCCCAACATTACATGCCTTTTTGAGTGATCAAAACAAAAGCAAAATAAATTAAGAACAAGAATAATCTCTGCCTTATTGAGGTTTTCTATTAAAAATTGGAAGTCTTCTCCTTTTTCTGATGCTTCAGGCATGCATGCAACAATAGAGTTGGAAGCATTTTCTGATCTAACCCGAAAGAGTTGTCCTATCAAAGTTAAACAGTAGGGCACTTTCTGTTCATCTTTGGTAAAAAGATTAAATATTGTCTATATATATTGTGGTTAGCACTGTGATATATTTTTTCTTTAGTATGTTATTCCATACTTACGTGGTAAGGAGGAAATTTAGAAAACCCTCATTTAGCTGAGGGAGAAAAACAGGCTCATTTCCTTTTCTGCTGAAGGGAACTGATGAATGCTGATGTTGAAAACACCAATAAATCTTCAGTTCTTTCTTTCCAGTTCCTTATGTTCTGTTTCCCCAAGGTTCTGGTTTTACTGTACAAGAGGAGTGCATGGGGTCCGTAAACAACTCTAAATGCTGTTACAGTTTGAAACTGGGGGTAATATCTTCTTGGCTTCCTTCCCTCAATCAATTTCCTTCAAGCATAGTGAAAAAGTTGCATGTTGTTTCTTCCTTTAGCAAGACTGTTTACAGGGCCTGCTGTTAATTCATAGTGGCAAAGTATTTCCCTTTTGTTCTTACACAACTCTGAACTCAAGAGACCATTGAATGTGCTGCAGAGAAGAGTGGTTTAATCCACTCCAATTTATGACCTAGCTTGAGGAACTCCCTTGTGTTTCTGCGCCAAAGTCTCCTGAATGTGTTCCTACTAAATCCTTCCAAAAGCCAGGTGAAGCACTTAAACTTTTTCCACAGGGATAACTGCTTTCTGGAGCTCTGTGAAATGGGAAGATGCCATACTCAGCCAATGTTCAGTGATCATCAACAGTGTGAAGGAAACCAGCCCTTGGGTGGGAAGTTTGAACATAAACATTCCCTTGGATTAACTCGGACCCTGTGCAACCTTCTGTTTACTTTTGTCTTTCTAAGAAGAACAGGAACTGGCTTGGATCAGACCTTGTGCAAATGGTTGATTAGTGTATGCAGAGATCGTTTGCATGTCTTGGTGTCTGCTGACCACCTCAACTTGCCTACATGCTCTCTCTCCTAGGAAATGTATGAATTATACACAATTTATAATATGTTGGAGTTATAGAGGATTTTAGGAATCTGAGAAATCATTACACCTAGCCTTGTCACATTTACATGCCTACTGAAGATAATAGCGTGCAATGACAAACACACAGCAGATAGTTTCACTCCTGATGTGAATTACCTTTGCATCTTCTGCAAGGTACTTTCCATCTCATGACCCAGGCTCAGAAATCTGAACCACCACATCTTTTCCCTGGTGATATACATACCAAGAACCACCTGGTCCCTCAAACTCCCTTTTACTTTGGAAGTATGACTGAAAGTGGGCAGGCTGGCAATGGATATGCTTTGAGGGATAGCACTTCATGGCTGCTTTTGTACCACTATTTAGTCGCACAGCACTTGTTTATAGTTGCAAAGTTTACAATTACGCCATATGGAGCAGATTTTGTTTTACTTCAGTTTACCATCAGAAATCAGCTTCTCGGCACTAAGCCCAGCTGATTTCACATTCTGTTGGTTTAAGAGAAGGAACGTAGGATTCACTGTCTGTATAGTCAAGCTCTTTAATCGACATAAATAAACAGGAAAACATTGTCTAGCATGAGTGGATGTTTACTCAGCCCTGTAGAATGGCAAAGCATATCACTATAAAAACCATAATATAAAAATAATCAGAGTTGTGATTGTTCTGAGGAATCCTGCACAACATGAGATAGAGTTATCTTTATTTAACCAGCACTCAAAACATAAATGCAAGATTGACTGAAAAATATCAGATAAATTGTTATGGTAGCTGTGTAAATGCAAAACCCAGCAGAATCAACAGTTGATTCAGGGCCTATAAAGGGAGTTTTTCATTTCAGAGGCAAACTGAATTTGATTTTTTTCTCTGAGGGCTAAAATGCTACCCATATTACCTGTAAATGACCTTAATACTGCAGAAGCGCTAACTAGCCACAGCTTGTGGTCAGTCTCTGTTTTGTTTCTTTCTCTGGGACTCCATTGCATGAGAACACATTTTTTGCTGTGCTCAGTGATTTAACAGCCCTTAACAAGGAAAGTTTTTGAAACTTTAAAACAGTTGCACATGTCAAATATTTTATTCTTGATTACATCTGGTAACATTTTCTTATATTTAAAAAATTAATTGGGTCTTTCTGGCAGAATAAAAGTCAAGAGTTACTTGGTGAAATGTGGTATTATAGTACTAGTCTGGATGGTATCCTACTGCCTGATAGATTTGCTGTCCTAAACTGGGATCTATAACTCTCTATATTGTGTTTGGAGAAAAGTAAGCTCTGAGACTGGGACCCAGGAAAACTAAGATGCTGACCTGGGATCAGTCTGACCCACCTAGTAGGAAGTTCTAAGGTGGTAGATGTGACAGAGAGGAATGGGCATTTAATGGTGGCTGATAGGAAATACCTCTGTCAAGATTAGGGGTAAGAGTTCCTAGCCTGAAGGAGAGCAACCAATACTGGTAAGTAATAAAAACATGATAAATGCTCTGGCAGGAGGGTTGGCCTAGACGATCTTTCAAGATCCCTTCCAAACCTTAAAATTCTGTGACTCTACAATTCTGTCAACTACATTCAGATGTTCTGTGATGCTAAAGTTACTTAGGTATCCTCTTATTTTTTTTAAATACTGAGATGGGCTCATGTACTTTGCTTTGTAGCTGCTGTGTAATATGGGATTGGACATGGTCCTTACAGAGCATTGCTAGTAGCTAGACTAGTTAATTTGTCCAGATTAAGGTGCCTCACCAAGGGCTATACTGGGACTCAAGATTCAGCTAATTTATTCTCATTTGAGGCATCCCCCAGCATAGAAATTGCATAAGACGCATTGCTCACTGAAAAATGCGAAAAAAAAAAATTGTCAAAGAGTATTTAAAGAACTCTGGCAAATACAAAAGATAGCCATAAAGTAATTTTGGTGTGACTGACCACTACAAGGACTTCAAAAGGTTACTGTAAAAAATGAACTATTTTTTATAAAGATGTTTTTAAATATCTGCCTTCTCTCACTAGGCACACTGATGATAAGATTTTCAAAGGTACAAGGTAAAAATTAATCGATTGCTTATCTCATCAGTGTTAAAATACTTGTGAGGAATAATAATACATAGTGATTTATTGCTTTTCATTTGTTATGGGTAGGAGCAAAATACCAATCAGGAAAATTCAAATCAGGAAAATCCATAGAGTATTCTGATGAACTGCAGTTGCTGGAGTAGAAAAAAAATGTACTTCACTCTTTAAATCTCAGAAGGCTTTCAGGGGAACTCTTTTGTAGAGAATACCGCTTCTTAAAGCCATAAGGACTGTGAGGTGCTAGAAGTTACTGTGTTCTTGCAGTCCGTTACCGTTCCATTGGAATGTCCTTCCTGAAAGCAGACATCTAGGCTTTCTACCAAGGGCCAGAAGTGTCTTATAACCTACTCCAGCATATTACAGAATTTTATTCAGTATTCTGAGATGAATATTTCATTAACTCTTCTGCTAAATTGAAAATAAGCTGTTACAATAAAGAACCCAAATTTAACTCACACAGTCAATAGTATTTGACTGTGTCCATCTATAAAGCTAACACTTAGCTACCACAGAGTTGCCATGAGGAGGAATTGACATTACGACTTTGTTGCAGCTCTTCTAAAAGACAAGGTAAAAAGAGGATAGTAACATTGAATAAAGTTTCAAGTAATATTAAAGGCTATACCAAATCACTTTATATTCCATCCCTAGTATGAATTGGCTTGTGATTTTAGTTTTCCTGGGCATTACTTTTTTTCTCTATATGAAATTTAGAGGCAATTAATGATTGAAAAGATGAAACAGAAACCATGAGAACTGTAGAACAACATCACTATGCTACTAATTCAGCATTTTAATAGTCAGCTGTTATTCAGAGATCTGAAATGTAATGAGAAAGCATTCTGAGAAATCTTTGTTTAAGAAAAAATATCGACAAGAACGTTCTCCAGCCTGTTTCTCAGGGTAAGCAGCTATATATCGAGCTTTACTAAATACAAAATGAACAGTTCTGAAGAAAATGTGACACAATCTGCTTTTCCTGGGAGAAAGAGCATTTTATTTTCTGAAAAAACAGCTGTTTCCAGAGAGGAAGTGATTCTCTTTTGGTATGATAGGATCTGACAATCTTGCATTTCTATCAAACACTGTTGAGTTACTAGTGTCTCCTAGTTCACTTTCAATTCCTACCAGTGATTTCTGGAAAACACTCAATGATCTAACATGCAAATTCCACATCCAGTCAGGAAAAAAATTTATGTGTAAGCTCTGCATCAGTTTCACTAAAGTACATTTTCCCCCGTGTACAAGGTTTTATTTATGAAGCAATATATCTGTGGTCAAGACTTTTGGTACTATGTACAGAATCATATTTCATACTAACTAAACACCAATGCAGTAAAAATACATAGTTATTGTAGGCTAAATGCAGTTTTATTTCCCCACTGATTTCTAATCTACCCTTTTTGCTTTTTTAAAACCAACTTTGAACTAGTGATATGACATCACACACATTACTTCATAGCACATCAAGTGAACTCCCACTACTAAAGGCAGAACATAACCCATATAAGGAATATAAAATATAGCAATCATGTTTGCAATCAGCACTTCTAAGATTGGGACAATCATCTATTAAAGGGCACCTTCAAAGCTCCCTCTAAAATGTAAGCCAAACACTAACCATTAACAATGGGCTGATTCCATGTGAATATTTTTTAAATCTGACCATGGATAGGAAAAAAATTGTTTTGATCAATCCAAATTTAATGTTTCTTGTTAAAAGAGAGTCCTCTTTTATATGTAATCCTACATTATTTGACCTCTGATGGCATTACTATTTTCATCATGTTTTGGATATATTTCTTTCATTTTTTAGAGCTTTAACAAGTAAAGATCAGTTTCCAAATTAAAAAATCAAAAATATTTGTCTGCAAAATTTTATTTAATCATTTTCTCCGATTTTGTTTTCTTGAATCATTTCCCTTTTTATAAAGTTATCTGCTGGGCTCAGCAGGAACTTAGAACCTGTCTCATGCAATTCAAATGTGTACTATTTAGTTATTAAAATGCTAAAATTATTTAATTGTATCCAACCTATAGTTCTACTTGGCCTAAGTAGGTTTAGCAAGAAAAACCCTGGTAATTCCCTAAATGGCTTCAGAACTGATCTTAGGAGTCCACAGAGTCGTGAGTGTCAAAGGAAAGTCAGCACCCATACCCACCGATTAACTGTGAAACTCACCTTAGCTTCTAAAACAATTAAATCTCTATGTATTTTAGTGATTAAGCCAGCATTTTTATAACATGTGACCTGGGTGAGTTTAAACCAATAAACAATAATTCATCACATACAATAAACAAATCAAACTATTAAATACCCAAACCAAACCACTAAGGCTCAGAGGCAATTTTATATATACACAGAGAGTACAACAGCAAGTAGGGTGTATTTTCTATAAACCAACATAGAATCTTTCCCAAAAATAAACTATATGAGGCCTATGCAACACCAAGAGGATGATAAAAAGTAACTAAAATCTATACAACACTAAGAAGATTTCAAAGTGCCTTAGAAAACATTACAGAGGTGAAGACCACCCTTTCTTTTCTCTATCTCTGTCTTGTCTAGAGAAATGTGTATATCTCAGCTGGATATTTTTCTCTACATGGAAAAATGCTCCATATTTTTGCTACTCTCACAAAGAAAAGCTCATTTTGAAGTCTACAATTTCCCTGCCAGTTGTGGTTTTCCATCCTCTCACAGCTTCAGCCAATTTTTATATATTCCAAATTCATCACTAGTAAGGGAAGAAGCTGAATAATATTTTTACACAAAATATTTTTAAGTCATAAACACTCCAAAACCTTGTGCACAGCTTCTTTAAGGATGCCAAAAACAAGAGTATGGACACTTTCAGGCACATTTTGTTAAAAGCTAAACAAGCTTGTGCTACTATTCATCTGTCACAGTAATGTAAGGTCTGCTGTAGACATCTACTCTCCACTTATCATGAAAATATTCCACAGTGTGATAAAGTTTTCAAAAAACCACAGTAGCCAGATTTTTTATCCCTAATATTTCAAAGTTAGAAATTCAGCTGGTGAGATTTCAGTATTATGGTGAATTGCATCAAATAATTTTTTAAAAGCCACATGTTCTTTTCAGGCTTCAGGAGTATTAGCTCTGTGTGTCAGCATTGTTTTGTTTTTCCAGTGAAAGAGGGAGTGAAAATTGTGAGAAACAATTTTCAGGCATTACCAGCTTTGGTCTCAGCATGTAACTTTAACAAAGCAGAAGGGCAGCTAGCTATTTAGTATACTTAAGCCATCATGGGTTGCACTAAAATACTTGGACTCTTTATGGAGCAGGCATAGCTGCACCTGGTTGACAGCCATATATTGGTCTACATGAAATGGATGGCACGTGGTAAATTATAGGCTTCTATAGGATACACGTGTTAAATGTTAGCCCTGAGAGGCTTGTTAAGAGTGTTACAGCCCTAAAGAGCCCCTTAAAATAATAGGCTTTTATATTCATTGACTTTTGCAAGTACCACAGATTGCATCTTGACCTGTCCTGTCCTGAGGATATAAATGTTTGAAGAACAAAGATGAGGAAATTTGCATTTAAGCAACACATGCATAAATACATACATTGATGTAGCTTTTCTTCTTGCTTAGGATAAAATGGACTAATTAGGAATTTAACAATGTTCATCTTATTTATAATCAGATATATTCACACAATTAAAGGATATAGCTTCTTTCAGTAGCAGTGTATTCCTTTTGCCTGTGAAAAATCCAGATATATTTCATTCTACATTATTATAATAGACATGAAATACATAGCTAATGGAGTTGATTTGACTACAGAATGGCAAGATCCATCATTCCACTGCTATCTTTGTACATCTATAGAGTGAAAATTGCAGCAGATTTACAGACAAACAGAAAAACATCCAAGAGCAGGGCTTCACACACTGCTCTGTGTAGAAGGACTTGAACTCTAAAGTCTGGAGGCCTATGAAATCTTCCCAACATCCTAGATGTAGCAAGGTTTTAAACTCAGGCAACTCCACTACTAGTTGCCTCCTTCTGGATGTGTTCCTGTGTGACTTGATCTAGGTGGACCTGCTTTGGTAGAGCAGATGGACTAGATGATTTGTAAAGGTCCCTTCAAACCCCTACCATTATATGATTCTCTGAAATAACAGCTAGCATCATTAACATCCAGGCTGAATATTTGTTATGAAATAGTTATTAATCAAAATCCTTTGTATCACATGCAGAGAGAAAAAAGCCAAATGTAGATCATGGCATAATATGCACATTAGAGGTTACATTTTGACTACAGTCAATGGCAAGACAGTTTAATTCTTCAAGACTAAGTCTTTTTTTTGACATGTGTGTTTCCCTGCTTCCCATTTAACCTAGCTGCACCCTAGAAAAAAAAAAATAACTCCTTTCATAAGAAATAATTGTATCATTGTATCAACTTTGCCCTATACTGGTGCTTAACTTTTATATAACTTAAATTAGACTAAATGGATTTTATTTCCAGATCCTCCCTGATTAGTGGAGAGAGAAAGGAGGATCTAGATATAAGCTCAGTCCAGAAACCAGTCTTAAGGAGGGCTGAATTACACTAAAAGCTTGCTCTTCTATTGCCTGGGAGACAATTTGGTGTGCTAATTTAAACATATCAGCATCTAGACAGTTCATGTTAAATGAACTTCATTCAATCCATAATTAAGCCTGACAGAACTGGAATGTAGATCCAATACCACTGTAGTTTATTGCTGTGTACTTGTTCTGCATATTTTGCTTCCTTGTGGGAAAAAGTTATACTTCAATAACATTTCTGGTTATAGAAGATGTGACTATCTTCAGGTCACCTGCCAGAGGTACCTAAGTTAAAAATTCACTGATTATTCAGACAGTTCACCCTCTGGAAAAGGAACAATCCAATTCTCAGTCATCGCCCCAAGGAAACTTCATGAGAAAAGTCATCATAGGTACAAGAACAGGTATTTTATGGGGTCTACACATTCCTCACAGGCATGTCCACACTAAAGAGATCTGCCAAGTTTTATATACATAAAGAAACAGATTATTTAGATATAAACAAGTCTTGGGTCAGCAGAGAAAGGAACTCAGAGATCGTTTAGCATTCTCCAGAATTCTGCTTCTTGCAGAGAACATTTATCCACGTAATCCAGGGGTTGGCATATGTGATATGGTCAACATTTTTTACATAGCTGGAATCAAGAATGAAGCTATAACACTGAAGTGACTGCCCACAAGAAGTGGGTAACATCTCTTCAAGGAATTGAAATAGAACATTTTCTTCCCTTGCAAGTGAGGTGTGGATTCCTTAGAACTACATAATAGTTGAACAAAGTTTTTCCTTATAATAAAACATTTATTTGGATTTCACAATATCTCATCACTTCAGCCACAGCTGACGACCATGCCAGGAGCACTTCTCACATATCATTTGCAATGTTTTCTTTCCAATTACTCCAGAGGGAGGAGGGGAGGGAAGTGCTTGGGACAGGGCTGTATTTCCTAGCAAAGATTTTATAGTGAATCTGTTTTCACAATAGCACTGCTCAGAACTGCACTGTTGGAGTAGTAGTGAGAATTACACACTGAACAACACTTTTGCCCTATTATTGGTGGTTCTGCCAGTGTTTGGAGGACATGATTGCATGTTACAGCAGTGCTTCTTGCAACATCAAACATTAATGCTAGCAGTTTGTGTGTGTGTGTGTGTAAGAATAGTTCAACTGTGCCATACCAAAGGTCCTGCTAGATTGTTATCTTGTCCCCTACAGTGGCCAAAACAAAAGGGACATGACAAGTTTAAAATGATCATTCTTTTGGAAGACTGTTTTAGCTCCCAGCAAGTAGGAGCTTTTTGACACCCTCAGTCAAACATTTCAGCCAGACTATTAATGTTAACAGCCTCAAGAACTGCTTTTAAATTAATTTCTCCTTTTGGCTCCAACAATATCTTACCCACGCTTACAGATTTTATTTATGCTCTGAGTAGAAAATAAAGAAAAAAAGAATTATAACCTTTCACATCTTTTTAAGTAAGTATCAGATGCGATTTTACTCAATGATGAAAAATTTTACCAATAAAGCTGTTTAAATTTCTGTTCTGCTTCAATGGCTGCTACATGGTAAGTATGAACTTTTACTGGATACGTAGCATCTTTTGGGATGAGCCCCTCAGCAGAAGAAAGAAAAGCATTTCATATCTGTTTGAAACTTTAGTCAGTATCTTTCCTCTGGCAAAACAAAATACTCATCAGCCAACTTTTAGCGTAATGTTTTGGCTTTTACTAGCATAGCCTCAAAAATGCTTATTTGAGTAACATGCTGAAAAGGGATGGTCATAAGTGCAAAGATTAATTCTGTGATGAAAAACTATCACTCAGTATCCTTATCACACAATAAGGGCTTTTGCTTAGTTTAGGTTTTTAGCTTTTCACAGCAAAGATTTGGGCAGACTAAGCTGCAGCAATGGTGTGGTGGTGCAGCCGAGGACACCAAAAGGAGGGAGAAAAGCAAGAAAAAAATGATCACAAGCCCAGTAAGAAGTTTTTTTCCTGTCTGGGGACCTACTTGGAAGAATCTCATGGGATTCCAGGATCATCTCCTCCAAGTAAGGTCCATCTGGTTGTCCAGGAAGTCAGGCAAAGATGGTAGGAGGCCTGCATGGATGACAGAGTTCATGACAAAACTCAGACATAAACAAGGAAGAATACAGGAGGCAGAATCACTCAGAAGGAATACAGAGACACTATCTGAGATTGAAGGAATGCCAAAGCCCACCTGGAATTCAGTTTGGTAAAGAACATGTAAGGCAATGAGAAGGGCTTCTATGGAAACAAAAGAAAGACTAGGAAAAATCTGGGCACACTGCTGGACAGTGGACTCAATGACAAAGGACACAGAAAAGGTCAAGCTGCTATATGTTCTCTCTCATGGTATTTACTGGCAAGATGGTCTTTCAGAAATCCCAGGGCTCTGACAGCAGTGGAAAAGTTCAGGGGAAGAAAGTCTTACCCTTGAATAATAAAGATCAGATTAGGGAACATTTGAACAAAATGGAGGCACAGAAGCCTATGGGGCTGGACAAGATGCACCCCTAAGTGTTGAGGGAGCTGGTCAATACAATTGCAAGACCACTCTCAATTATCTTTGAAAGGTCATGGCACTGGGGAGGTTTCTGAGTACTGGAAGAAAGTAAATGTTACTCATACTTTTAAGAAGGGTGAGAAGGAGTATCAGGGCAACTACAGGCTAGTCCATCTCACCTTGGGACAATGTTGGAGCAATTAATCCTAGAAATCATTTCCAAACTTATGAAGGACAATAAGATGATTTGAAGTCATCATGATGGATTCCAGAAAAGGAAATCTTACTTGACCAAACCATATTCTACAATGAGATGACTGTGTTGCAGAATATTGCTTCTCTTGGCTTAGTAAGATTTTCAACAGTGTCTCCTATGATTTTTTCACAGACAAACCAAAAAAGCACAAGTTAGACAAATTGTCAGTGGGGTGGATTGAATTTTCAAGCTGAGAGGATTGTGATGAGTGGCACAAAGTCCACATGAGGGTCATCTACTAGTAGTGTATCCCCTGAGTGGATATTGGGGCTGTTATTCTTTAACATCTTCATAAATGACCTGAATGATAGGGCAAATTTCCAAAGCTCCTTTCCAACCCCAAACATTGTATGATTCTCAAATGGCTTTTCTAGAACTCTGTTTCAACAAATGAATCTATATTTGCTGACTAATTTTAGAGTATCAAATACAAAGACGGTGGCCTCAAGTCATATATTCCTTTATATTTTTTTCTGTAGTGTTTTACTGCTATGCTGCTTTAAAGCTATTATTACAAGTTAACAAAAGCATGATAGATTTTACCTGTTTTCTGAGCATTCATCAGTGAGGTTTCAGGTCCAAGAACAACAAATGAACTTCTACAGACTTAAATAAAGCCAGGTTTTTCCTTCAAATTTTATCTTGTATAAAGACATTTTTATAAAATCAATAGTATGGCAGTATAGAAAGTCATGAATGTTCTTTAGGTCCTGTGTCATACTTACTGTCTCCTCTGAGTATCTCAGATACCATAGGAAGTCTCTAATAACACTTAACCCCATGTTCAAACAACACAGATGCAAATGTGAACTGTTCTTAATGTCCATTGATCATATCAAATAGGCATTGATGGCTTGGTACACCTTGTCCACACATACACCCACATGTATTCCCCTAAATCTAATTGGTTTCACTTGGAGCAGAATCCTATCTATCTGGTTTCTATGGAGAGGAACAAGCTTCCAAGTTGCCTATCATGGCACTACAAGGTAGCTCAGTTGTTATAATGAATAAGGATGACTAGCAGACACCTTTGTTGGCTATATAGCTTTCAGAAAGGGATTCATAAACTTCATAAACACTTACTAGGAATAGTCCCTTTAGACTTCAACAGTCAAGAGAGATTGAGTTCAGACAAAGCCACAGCCTTCAAAATTATAACTGATAAATATTCTGTTAGAAAAGGAAAAATGACCATGTCCAAACTGTAAATACATTTCTATTGCATGTATTCATACTGATTGCTTCCAGCTCAGCAGGGAAAGGAAATTCTATATATCAAGGAATTTGTGTGTTTTTTCAACTACAATGGGACAATAGTATCTAAAAATGTGGAAATTTGTAGTACAAATGGATTTTAAGAACATCAGTGTATAACTGGAATTCTCTAAAATAATGCACTTAGTACATTATCATGATTTATAACCTGAAAAAACACTCAGCTCTTGAAGCATCATACGCAGTAAGAAGCTACAAATGGCTCGACTTTCATCCTTATTCATTTACTACTGTAAAACCAAAGATATAGTTGTTTGTTTTCTTCAGATACACCATCCATAAACATTTCATTAGCTTCAGTTGTCACCATAGTCACTGGTGCAGAGTTCATTAAAAGTGTTTGGTTTTAAATATCAGGACGAAGTCTATTTAACATATAATATGGCAGCCTTCATTATTGATAATAATAAGCAGCTTGTTTCTCTAAGATTTTCTATCTCTTCTTCACACAAGTAAAACCAACACTTCTGATGGTTGGTTGTTTGTCTTTCCTTTCATGTCATCTCAGGAGTTCAAGATAGCCACTCAGCAGTTATGTAGCATCAGTGCAAGCTACGTCTTTGTTCAGATTTCTGTGATGTACTTTGAGCATAATTACGCACAAAAAATAAAACTCAACCCTAAATAAATACAGAGAATCTGATGTCAACTGATTAGAGCACTGAGACGACTCAGATCAAAGGTCCCATTGCGCCATTCTTAGTGCTTCCATTTCTTTGGAATTGATAAGAGTCTGTACTCCATTGAAAAAGTGAAATTCTCAAATCTTTGAATGTTAACAGTTATGTTAACTCCCTGATTAATTTATTAGAGTTACTTCAGGCAGTATATTAACTGAATACCCAACACAAACTATACATACCGTCATGGACACATCTCAGATAAAATGTGTCTGAAGGCTCCCAGATGAAGTTGGCTCCTTGATTTTCTCCACAATGCATTGAGAAAGAAAGGCAGCTACGGAGGATTGTTAAAACTTATTCTCTTATACACTGTGTTTCTCATCATGGGAAGAATAAATCTCTTTCTCCTCATTTAAGGAAGATCTCCATACTAACAGCTCAGCATGAAGACCTGCCTTCCAGAAAGCAGAGATTTGTATGAGATGAGGAGACCAAAGTCAATTCTAATGGAGTAAGCAGGATTTCACTCTAAGCTAGATTCCTCTCTTCTTAAAAATGCTGAGTTGTTCTGCTTTCCACTCCCAGCTGGCTATCTAGTTTCCCTCTTCGATGAGTAGCATAAAAAAATTTTGATTAAAAAAAAAAATCTAACTTATTTTCCCAGAATAGCTCTGTTATATGCAACATCATTTCACTCATTAGGAGCATATGATCTGTAGCTCTGCCAGTGGATGGTTGCCTGTTAGAGAGATTCTGCTGTCATTTCACCTGTGTTATGATGATAATTAATGGTCCATCTCCAGTTGGAAGCTGTGTCAGTTGGAAGCTGTCTGTGTAATAGACTACTCTAGGTCTTGGACTTGAAAAGCTCCACCCATGAAGAGGTCTGAGCATTGCATACCATCACACTATCATGCTGTAGCCCTCTCCTCTGTTCCTGAGTGTCCCAGGTACACCACCTGTACTCTTGATGATATGAGGTAATTTGGTTGTGTGCCTTCTGTTAAATTCAAAAGTCTGTTTGTTGTTGAAGAGAAGGCACATGTTTTTTGTTTGCGTATACATATGTATATATAAGTAACTAATCATTCAACTGAAATAATAATGTACAATCTTCAGAGTTCCTGGTGCTGTGCTGACTCTTCTCCTGATCCTCTGCATATTAAGGTGAGGAGTTTCAAGCTGATGTTAGCAGTGGTGGGATGGTGCATGGAGTAGTCAATATCCGGAGGAATGTTATGTAAGGGATTTACTGCTCCTGTCTACTTATTTCTTCCTTTTTGTCTCATTTTCTTTTTCCCTTCAGTTTAATGTCATTTTTATATGTTTTTAAACTCTTCTAGTTTTCTTTTTCTTCATAGGTCTACTGCTCCAGATTACATTCCCATTTACTGCATACAGTGTCATTTACATATGTTGGATATTATTTGCTGTGTTACCACTGTAACCAATTTGGTCAAGCTCCAGATCTGCAGCATCTCCATTTCTCAAGGTCTCTCCTGTTGTACTGAGCCTGTACTTCTCCATGCTGCGTCATCGTGTTAAGGTCATAAATATCTCATTCTACTCTGAAAAAAAAAATCTTGTTGACTATATAAAACTACAGATGCACTGCACAAAGATAAATAAAAATAAAGTTAGATATAGATACCTGACCAATTAGACAAATTGCTCTCACAACCAAACCAAGACATACAAAGCTACAAGCAGGTCAAGAAAATTGTGACCAGTGCAGATCTGATGCGCCTCTGTTCTGAGCGCTCTCAAAACACAGTACAAAGCTTATAGCCTATTACCAGCACCAGCAATACCCTTTAGCAGAGCTATAAGAATTACTTGCCTTTTGGCTCTTTTTAACCACTTTTCCTCAAGATTCTCACTCCAAACCCATTTCATAGATGGGTCAAGAAAGAGAGAGAAGCAACAGGGAAATGCCACATATTCTCAGTCAGGTCTTCAAACAACAAAGTCAAAAGGAGGCGTTCTTTTCCCAGGAACATTCTTTTTCTGGTTTTTGAGGGGAATTTTCATTTTTGTCTATGATTTTGAACATCCATAAAATAAAGTTAATGATGAACTGTCTTAATTTATTAAGTGAAAAACATTCCTTGCTGAGAAGTTCAAAGCTGATTATTTATTATGAAAACCAGAGTAATGTCAACAAAAAATAGAAGTGAGTTTGGGTTCTGGTTAGTTTATTTCAGTGAATAAAAAGCAATTGTCCCAGTCAGCATGTAGGATGAGCAGAATTCCAGGTCAACCCACTGCATCAAACATAACCTGCCACTTGCTCTGCTGATAGGAAAGGGTTCTGTGTAGTCATATGCAGTAAAGACTGAGATGGTAGTCAGGAGGGTCCTCAGAAAAGTGACAGAGGTGACAGTTTATGTTTTACATCTGTAGGCAAATAAAAGCTCTTCCATCAGCTTCAAGACAGCCCCTCTCTAGAGTAAGGACTTCTCTGACATTCAGTATCAAAATGGCTTGAAACTGAAAACAAAGATGCAAACTGATAATGTAAAAACATATTGGAAAACTGAAAAAACAAATTGGGAGTGGGTATAGAATATTACATTGCAAACCCAGCTGCTTACTAGCAGCTGCTATAAATAATACTCTTCTTCCCTTTCTCCTTCCTCCTCCTCCTCCTCACTTGCCCCTTTTTTTTAATTTTATTTTTGAGACTCAGAGAAGCAAAGAGTTTTCATTCTTAGCTGGCTTTGTTTATTTACTGCCCCGGAGACAACTTGAGTCACTCACAGCCAGTTGGTGGGAGGTGAAAAGCAATATTACAGGGTAAATAATGCAGTTGACAGGACAACCATGCACTTTAGGGAACAGTTATGTTCATGAATAGGTTTGTTTCATTCTCTAGGGAAGGCCAAATGCATGACAGCAGCAGAAGGAGAAAATAAGAATGCAAAAAAATGGCAGGCAATACAGCAAGTTCCTTCTGATATGGAGAATAAAAGTATTACAAGCAAATGATTTCCCTCCTCTACCTCTTGAATTATTTGGCTCCGTCAAACAAATTTATAATCAACCTGGAATTCACTGCCACAGGACTTCATTAAGGCAAAATGTCTGGAAAGGTCAAAGTAGAAGTGGATATTTATGTAGATTATGAGGTTAACCAGAACTGCAGTATTAAAGAGTTTATTAACATATTAAAAAATCAGAGGTTTTGGAAAAGCCATCCATATTGCTTCAGTGCAGAAGATAATTTTCCTGAGGGACTATCAGGGATAACTTTTTACAAATAATACTGATCTATGATTCTCAGTAGATCTTCTTATAACACTTCAAATTTTCTGTATCACTTACTATTGATGAAAAGATCTTTTCAGTATGGATAGACTCATTCAGTTGAAGCAAACATTTTTGAAACAGTTCTCTAGGACTGAGACCACCTTGCACAAAATTCTTTCTTTGTATTATTAAATAGCTGTCTTTAAAAATTACAGAATCATAGAATTGTTATGGTTGGAAAAGATCTTTAAGATCATTGAGTCTGACTAGTCACCTCACACTGCCAAGCCCATCACTAAACCATATCCCTCATCTATGCATCTTTTGAATATCTCTAGGGATGAATAGACCAACTTCACTCAGAATACCTATTGGGAATGATTCCTGGTTCTTGGTAGTTACTGAACTTGGTAAGTGCTAACTGATCCAGGCCAAATCTGATCAAGTCAAACTTGCCCTAGTGCCAGGGATCCTTCTAACAGTGAACCAGACTGGACTGGTTTCAGTGCCAGTTGAGAAAAGACCTTTAAGGTCAATTAGCCCAACCACTAACCTTACATTGCCAGGCCCATCACTAAACTAAACCATATCCCTCAGCACCTCATTTGTGCTTTTCTTGAATATCTCTAGGGATGATGGCTTCCCCACCTCCCTGGGCAGCCCATTCCAATGTTTAATAACCCTCTTAATGATAAAGTTCTTCCTAATATCTAATCTAAACCTCCCCTGGCGCAGCTTGAACCCGTTCCCATCCTTTGACACTGTTCAGTTTAGTAGTAAAATAGACTAGTACAATTACTATGATAGTATTCTCTAGTAAAAGGAACCCAACATGTCAGCCAGGCAATGATGGCATGACAGAGCATATCAGAGTCTCATGCTTTAAGACAAGGTTTGCGAGGTCTGCAGCCACCCTTAAGCCTTTTCCTTTAAGATCCTTTCAAACAGCTAGGATACAATTTGCCTCTGTGTATGTAAGCTCAAAGGAAACATGACCCTCTTCTAACAGCCTTCAATGGCTGACAACTCTGCTCAACACTTCACAGCTTAGGCCTAGTTTCAAAGACAGCTTTTAAAATGACAGATAGAGTCATTAACTGGTAGAATCTCTCATAACCAAAATGCATTATTTCAGAGCTAGAAGATGGGTATAATGAATGCATGTGACTTCACATGATTAATATGTAACCTCAGTTTGAGAATTAAATTTTTTTCCCTTCACCTTCACATGTGTTCTGCTGCTTGCAGAAGTCAAAAGTTCACCTTCATCTTGTGACAACAGCCCAAACTCAGTTTGTGGTTTTTCCTTCAAAACCAATGTATTCATCTCAGTTGCATATGCCTCATGAAGTAAAATTCAAATCCAAATACAGATTGTTAAATGCATAACTAAGCTATTTACCCTGTAACAGATTAATTAAAATACTTCCCATCTGTAGTCAGCCATGTAATGTGGCCACTGGCATTAACTTGCTGCTAACCACCACATTCTGAGGGGTACAAGGGATTTAAAAAATATTTACACAAATACTTCAACTTTTTCCGTTTATGTAGCAAGTTTCTTCCCTGAAGAATGTAATTTGCTAGGGTATGTGAAAATTTCATCATGTCCTCTCTTATTTGTGCATCTTTTATTTCATAAAAAGTCTGTACAGATTTCCTAAATTGGCTTCCAGCTCGATTAAATGTCTGTCATCAGAAAGCAAAGCTGTGGGCAGAGTGAAATTTTTGTAACCCAATTTCTGTGAAAAAATACAGGTATATAAGAATTTTTTAATTATTCTAAACCAAAATGTTTAGCTGAAAAATAAATGTTCTGGATTGTTTTCTGAATATTTAAAATAAACATTTTTCTTAACTGAAGTTTTTTTGTAAAAGAAAATATCTGTTCATCATGAGAAGCTAAAATAGTCCATTTTGAAAATTGCAAAATATATCTTGACGTTTTTCTCCCCTTTCCCTTTTATTTCTTTCTGAAGATATATACAAATTCCCTCTGCATTTACAAATGTTTCTATTTCAAAATGACATTTTCTAGTAAATCCGTTATTAACCAAAACAGGATCAGGGAGAAGAGGCAGATCTTCAAAGATCTTCTGTTTTTTATAATGTGGGCAGTCTACCAAAATAACATTTCTCCTTTGAGTCAAATGCAAAAGCACAAAATTAGGATGTAGGTCAGAGGGAGAAACATCTGACTTAAAATTTGATACTACAATTGACTTTTGTCTACATTGCCTCAATCGTTCAGCCCTGATGTTGCCAAGTACAGTGCACTTCTCATGTAACATGATGCTATGTTGGTCTAAGTTTATGCTCAGACAATTGATTCGTAGTTGAGCATTGTAGGTTAAAAGACAACTTTTAGTGTGCATCAGCCAGTCAGTGAGGCATCGCAGCCAACAATAATAGACAATGTGACCTATGCTAAAGGAAAAACAGGAAACTGTCAACTGCAAGCATATAAGAAAGGAAACTCTGTGAGCTTTCCTACTGCTTCAATTAGATAGCCTACAACTATGCTACTAAAGAAATCTCAGAATTTGGTCTTTGGTACCTAAAACTTGTCTTTCCTAGAACTAAACAGAGTTCTTATGTGGATGTTTTTCTCCTCTAATCAGACAATTTTCCTCACAAAATTCAAATGATGAAGATCTTCTACCTACTTTTCAATTTGGGTCAAGGAGGTTCAACAGGTCCAAGTATTCTTTGGGGTGAGAAGTGACTAACAGGCACAAAAAGAAACCCCATGAAAGCATTAACTTCCTTCCCTAAGACAACAAGGCTCAAAAAGTACTAAACTAAAATCCTGCAATGTTATGACAAGGAAGGAAGAAGGATAATATTGGCACTTTATAAGAAGGGATCTCATGATGGTGAGAACTGCCTAGTCATCCAGATTAACACACCAACATTTTCAGTTGTGTTTTCCAGTCATGAGTGGGGTCTCAGACACTCATGTGGCAGGCAGAATGATCTTAAGATATAAGAAATCTTGGAATAGTCACAAAGTATTTTGATCACTAATGAGAAGGACTTAAAGTCCTGTCAGCCACCATCATTCATAGAGCAGAAGACTTGCCACGGAGCAGAAATTATCATATGTTACACACTCTGTGTGCAAAAGATTAGCTGGATATATAGATATATCACTGAACAACGATTCTCCTGCATAAGATCATAACTGGCTACATCATCTCAACGTAGCTTAAATGGATGAAGAACACATTAGCACATCAATATTTTCCCTAGATTGTGTGTAAACTTATTTCAGGTATATCTTCTTTAAAATAATATATTACAAATCAATGTTCTTTAAAACAGGTATATTTGTCAAGCTTTTGTCTCTGCTCTGAGACAGTATCTCTCAAAAGAACAGAGACATTTTCTGATATACTAGCAAAGAGTACAGTTGGCATCTCTTGTCAAAGTGTTCATTTATTATATATTGTGTCTATCTAACTTAAACACTTGTCTTGGAGTAAGATGCTTGAATTCCTGGGAGTACTCATCTCCTCCAGTGAGTATGATGACATCTAGATGCACAGCTTAGATTGAATATCTAACTTCAACATCTACATACAAATGAGCAGACCCTTCTGTACTATGACAAAAGAAGTGTTGAATGCACTTACATTTGTGTCTTTGTTTCCTCCTACATAGTGAAAATGCTAATAAATATTTATTTAATTTGCTTGAGTATTTATTATTATAAAGAGATGTAAAAGATATTTCAAGCAAGGACTAAGAATTCTCAAAAAATTACGGTCACAGTTTGTACTCATCAATGTTGTGTTCATTGTGGAAAAAAGTTTACCCTGTCAAAATACATTAATCACTTAAAGAAAAAGAGAATTTACAGTTATATCTAGGATCCTCATCTAATAGTTTGCAGCCACAGTAAAAATAGATGGTGAATAACTGAGTTCTTCAGGAGCACAGATGCATCCCAGATCCAGAAGATCATAAAGCATTAAGCAGTGTCTTTTGTGAGGAGACCAGCAATGGCTAGTTATCCTGTCAGTAGACGGTGTGTTTGGACATCAGCACTAGCTAGAGGGGCATATGAAAGGAGGAAGAAAGTCACATGCCATGAACTGGCATCCAGAGCAGCATGCGTGAATAAAAATGGCTCTTTGACTCATTCACATTCCATCATGGAGCTAGTACTCATACATGGCATCAGCAAAACTAAGAAGACTTAAGATCAGTTTGGCTTTGCTTCACTTCAAGGGCTCAAACTGCTGATTAAAATGGAGGATCCTCGTGGAATTGTTAAAACAATTGTTGGCTGTGAGATTGCTTTAATAAACACAATTCCTTGTGCAGTTTACCATAAGCTAGCTGCAGAGGCCATCTGGGCCTCAGTTCCTAAAGAAATGAGACTTTTGTAAATAGAGATGCAATGCAATCTCAATAAAATCACATCCATTCTGCTAGGTTATTTTGTTGTCCTAGATCTAGGCAACTGCATGATTCATAACACAATGCAAAAGTCACTTTTAATTGGGCATCTTCATACTCTGGACTTGCTGCCTTTTCTAGGAATATGCTGGTAGTTACTACATTGTCTTCTCTCTGTCCGGTTCCCATGCCTCTCCTAGAATCTGTTTACTTTGGAGATACATGAGCTGTTAGTAGCAATTCAAGATCCCTGCTAAGTCCTTGAGAGCTTTTGACTGTATAGGGACAGCAACGTGCTCTGGCTACCTACTAGACATTTCTAATTCTCCTTTCTGTGAAATCTGTAAATTACTCCTTTTCAAAGTCTTCTTATTTCAAATAAAACACTCAGAAAATGTTATGCATATGCTAGAGGTATATGCTTCCCATTAGGACAATCCTTTTGGTATTTTAAGGTTATTCATTTCAAGGTCTGAAAGCATCTACCTCATATTTCAGTGCTGGTCTAGTGGGCACAGAAATCACACATATGTCCACAGTCTCCACATCACTAGCGTAACAACATTGCACACTGAAGCCCACTTTCTGTCCATTTACACACTCATGTCTATGATACCACTGTAGCTCCCGGATCTACTGATTAGGTTTCTAGATAGTGACAGATATCGCTGATTGTTTGTCCTTATTTTAATGATTTTCTCTGCTGAGCAAAAAAAGCATTACTGACTAGCATGAAAAGGGAAATACATAATATCCTCTCATGGGAGATTTGTTCTACACCACAATCAATCAGAAAAACCTTAATTAACTTCTGTCAAATATATATCGATGCTAAGGTACTGAAATCTGAACAGTTTCTGCAGTGAGAATGACATTAAGGACCAGTTCAATCTAGGAAATTTCATGGATTTTTTCCCTCAAATGTGTTTGTGTTTCTTCATTATTTATTAGAGTCCAATAGGAGTATCTTGTTCCTTTATAGTAGGATGCATTTTCTGCTGGTTATTACAGTGCTTTTCCCATTTCACGAATCTTTATTTACTCTCTAATGTAAATTATGTCAGAAGAAGATATTATGAAATGGGTAGGATACAACTTTAAAGTCCACGTAAGATTATAATGAGAATTTCTGGTTTTAATTCTACCTAAAGTATGAAATTAAAAAATTATATAAGTCTGTCATACTCCGTAGCTGTACTGTGGGACTTTGCATCCCTGAATGTTACTCTAAAATAGAGGATGACTATCCATCTTTCCCTCAAGCCATCCCGCTCTTTCACAACAATAGCAGATGCTTTCCTCACAACTAAGAAAAAAACCATAAGAGTTGAAGATTTCTGATAAAGTAAAAGCACATGTACACCCTAAGATATATTTCAAAGCACATTTACATAATTCGTTATTAGGGTAAAATAAACAACTCTATGTTTCTATGCCAAGAGAGATACCTTCAGTGAATCATTGCAAGGTAAAACCAGCCTGGATCTGAAAGTCCAAATATGACTTCTGGATAAACACTTAGAAGCAGTACTCTAGACTGCTTTTAAATACCTCCAGAAAATAAATATCTACAGATCTTCAGAGTAATATATTCCTCTATGTTACCATTTTTGCAGTTATCTCTTTTTAGTACCCCATTTCCTGATGCAAATCACAGCCACTGACTTCTTGTTCTTCCCCCTTAGAGACATGGAAAACAAACAATAACAGTTAATTTTACAGAAGTCTTAGTCATATTGCAAAACTGTTACACATCCTCCTTCTATTTCCACGTACCAAACCAAACTAGCTTAAATTTGTCTATTTTTCTTCTCACAAGCTTTGTTTTTTAAAGCTGTGCTTTGTTCTTGCTTCTCCCTATTGTGCTCACATCTTTCACACTCAGTGTTGGAAGAGTTCTCCAGCTCATTGTCACCAAGCAGAGCAGAATCGCTACTTTCTGTGTTTTGGTAAAAAAACAGCACTGTGTAGAGACGAAATAGTGGTTTGCAGCCATGCAGAGAAGGAAAAAAGACAACATGGGTATTCTGAAGAGACTAACGTGGATTTGGGCAGACATAGTTCTTTCAATCTGTACTTCAAGCTGGCCAGGTGGGACCCATGGCCAGCTGAGAGACATTCTTCTCCATGGGAAAACTTATGAGATCAAATCTGGAGTACTGTCTCCAGTTTTTGAGTCTCCTGCATGAGACAGGAGTAACTGCTGAGCCACTAGTGGAGCACAGGATATATGAGGAGGGGCTGAGAGAATCAGATTTAGTCAGTCTTAAAAAGACAAGTTTAGTCTTCTCTGTTGCAAACATACTTTCACTCAGGTGCTATTGTCTATAGTATTTTTTGTTATTTCTCAGCCTAAATCACAAATGCTTTGTCAGAAGGCAATTTGGAGACCAGCAAACCACACCTGATGTCTGAATGCAATGTCTTGGCACCATCAGCATGATGAGTGCAGGATTCAGAGCGCCAAAGGATACTCACAGAGTCCTTGTGAATGAAGCAAAGAAAACCAGGCTTTATTTTTAAAATATCAAAACTAATGGTTTGGGACTTTTTTTTTTTTATTTTAATGCCAGAGGAAATAATAGTAAACTGCTCTTTTTCATGGAAAAAAAAAATTACTGAGTCATAAAGCATTATAAAGCTCTTCCAAAGAACATAAAAGAAACACTTCTATCCCCACCTGCGCTCTAGTCTCTGGGCATGCAGGAAGAAAGTAGGCTGAGACATAGCACATATGAGGTGGTTTGGCTCATTCACTGCTTCTTACACTAAAATCACCTGTAATTACTTCAAATGCTTAAATGATTCCAGTTAGAGTAACAGCTACTGTTCATCTTTAGAAACTACTGCAATAGTAAAGTCAGACTCTTTTGATTAAGTGCAGCAAGCACAAGCAGATTGCTCAAGTCATTCGTTTGGTTACGTTGAAGTTCCTTGATGTATTAGACTAGAATGATTTCTTTGTTTAAATATAACAGCATGCACATCCACCAGATCTCCTACATAAATGTTGTAAGTTCATACACTAGAGCTGAGAAGGCCCAGTTTGCATAACAAATATCCAGAAGTAGCTCTGTCCCAGTAAACTACATTCTGTTCATTAGTAAAATTAATGTATATCTACATGATACTGTTTTACGGAGCTACATTCCAGACAGCTTGAATGGGAATGTGCCATCAATGTATCTACAGCAGACGATTCATTAAGTAAAAAAAAAACATTCAAATGTTTAAAAAGATGACATTGATCTTTGTCAAAAGTAGACTCAAAGCCTTCATCAACAGTTCTTTATTTTTACAGAGAATACTTAATTCCAGATATGTTAATCCTCATTTAGAATATGCACTCTCACCACTGCCAGAGACACCTAAACAGACAAGTGCCCTCAAACCAATCAAGTCACATGAAGCAAAGTGCCTGAATACAAACACCATTAGGCACAGAATTTGTAATTTTTATATGTATAGTTGTGTACAGCTCACTTGAAATTGATAGAAGAAACACTCCTGAATACTATTCTAGGCAAATTCAAGTACTCTTCTAAAGGCAAATTATTCACTATAGAATTGCACTTTTCTTCACTTCCATGAGCTCCTTTAGGTGCCTTCATGCTACTTTTCTGCCTCTTTCCATCTTCTAAAATAACAACAAAGAAATCATAGAAGACAAAAACAGTGGTTATCTTCAGCTGAGTAATAGCCTGTTCTTCTCTTCTGTCTTCAGCCTGTCGAGGCAGGAATGTTGTTCATCTTATATATTATGATCCTTTCTTTGTTCGTGGTTCCACAAAATCTCAAAATTTTGCCTCTGATCTCTTAGGAAGCCTCTGAGGGAGGCTCTCCAAAGACAACTATGTAAAAAGGTCCTTTTTAATGCTGCTTCACTGATATGACATACAGCGAACATGAGAATAATGAATAAAAATTAAACTTGGTGCTTTAATGTCCCTGGCAGATTTATTTTCTCTCAGGGAGATGAAAGAACTAAATATCTTTCCAAATCCTTGCCAAGGCCTTTATAGCCATGGCTATGCCTTCCAAATTGGTTTGGATTGCTTATAAATCACTATAGAATGATTAAAGAGACAAGGTTCATAATTTAGCTTTTTATTGCTTGTTCTTAGGAAAAGCAACATGATCTGCATCTTCTAGTACTTCCTCCCACCCCAGATTTAGCCGTCATGGAGGACTTCCTACCACACAGAAATGTGTTCTGGGGAAGAAAATGAGCAGTATTGATATCCACCAGTCATGTGGTCTCTAGGAGATACATTCAGACCTTACGGTCATCAGAGCTGACGTCTCTGGCTAGGTTGGATCTTGCACAGGTGGCCAGCAATTGCCATTTGATTACTACAAAGCATAAATCTTCCCTAATTTCACACATAAGGTAGAGTGGGATGTGTAGTTCTCAATCTTCTTCTTCACATCTCCTCTGAAGGCCATGTTCACCCCTCCTTTAGCTATCTACTGGTTCAATGACAATACTATATCTTCAAGTTCTCCAGATAATTTAAATTACAATTACAGCTACCCTCCTATATCATTGCTCCTTCAACATAGAAAGGACCTCTCCCTCAGCGTGAAAAAGTGGAAAGAAAAACATACTCCTGTGGAACTGATTGTTACTGTGACTAAAACTAAGCAAAGTATTAAAGACTCCAAGTGAATGATGTTTAGTGAAGGGCATATTTCTGTTCTTCTTGGGAAAAGTATTGTTCTCATGACATGTTTAGAAGCAAAGTTCTATACAGATGCTCTGGGAGGGACAGATTGTTTTCAAACATGCTTTTCTACTTTGCACCCATGGCATACTAAGTAGTTTTTATGTTATTTACAGACAGACTTACAGACTATGTTTCTCTTTATAAGAATGATATAATTATTTCAGTTTGCAAGAGCTGGACCGGTCACTTTAGATAAAATAAGAGAGAAAAGATTAACTTGTGCATCCCTGAAGAAGAAAGTCCCTTGTTCTGAGTAAAGGAACAGAGATAATACATACTGAATATTTTCATTCATGAAAATACTAATGTCTATGTCAAGGTTCACACGTAATTAGGTGATTTCAGATTAATCAGATATTACATTGGAAAAATTTCATCATGCACTCAATAATTTGACTGCAAGTGGAATTGCTTGAAGATCACATTGTCATTTCGAGGATGGAAGTCTGAACTTCCCTGTTAAAACGTTAACACTGCCAGTAGATTCCAGCTCAGTGACTGAAGCAAGGAGTGAGGATTACTGAAATGTTTCTGAAGAAATCAAAAAAGCTGCAACAGTTTATCAATACAATCTTCCTCTATTTAACCTAAATCTTCTGTGGTGGGTATACTTGTGACACTCTCCAGAGCGTGCATGAGTCATAAAGGAAATGTATTTGGTTGACGTTTTCCATCTGCTGGCAGTGAGGTGCAGCCCCTAAGTGCCAACACTGAAGCACAAATTAAAGATACAGACATGGGGATTCCTACTTCTAGGATAAAATTGGACTCAAAGCATAATTCCAAATGAGCTGAATTAAACAATTGTTTATTATGATTTTTTAAGGGGTACAGGGGAATAATGTTTGATTTTGAGTAGTGCCACACATCTGCATCCCCTCTCTGCCTTCAGACTGGTTTTGGACTCTCAGCACCTGCTTGGATGAGACACTTCAGCCATTATACAATGAGAGTGAAAATATGAAGATGATTAACAGTGACGTCTCTAGTCTTTGTGGGGAAAAATAGCTCACGATCACAGCTGGTTAAGATACAGAAAGACCAAATGATTAATCAGCAGAAATGTGGGCTGGGATGTTACTGCATCAAAGCATGAAAGGCTGAACAAGCTCTCAGCTGGAGTACAGATGCCAAAAGCGAGCTGACAGCCAAAAACCATGTGTATTTGGAACCTGTCCCTGGAGAATGGGAAAGAGGAGAGGTTTTCCCATGCTGATCTGTCTCTTCTACTACTCTCATTCTGCCTCTGGAGCTGATCCACTACCAATGAAGTCCAAGTTTATAATTGGGACCTAGTGTAGAAGTCTATGATTTTTCTGGCTCACAAAGGAAAACATAAGAAAAAAAATAACAAAGAAAGAAAAAAACACCACCTTTCCACCTTTTCTATTATGCAGAAGAAACCAAAAGAAGATTTAAAAAGAAATTTTCAAAGTGATAAATTAATTTTTAGCATGTTCAGGATTTCAGGGAACTTTTAACTTCTGAAAGAATTCAAATTCTTCAATAGGTTGATTTTTTTTTTCCATAAAAGTAGCCTAAAATTATTCATCGCTTGTAAATCTCAGTCACATTAACCACCACAACTTCACACAAGCAATCTGAATTAGAAGTAGGAGTATCTTGTGCTGCAGGATCATGACATTCTCCACTCTCTTTTGCCCATGAGGCTAGATTTTCAAAGGAAGGCTGACTAGGAGCACAACATAAACAAACAAACAAAGTTTCTTTTGAACACAATCTAATGACACTGACAGATGTAAGGGTAACCACAAGTAGGAAGAAGCCTTTGAACACTCCACCACGCAGTTGGCAACGACAGGTAACAACAGAAAGCTCCTCCTATAAGAGAGATGAGTACAGCCTTTCTGAGAAACACAATATCAGAGAACAGACTAGGTTCAAAGGAAATTCTGGAGGTCTGCTCAAAACAAGGCTTATTTTTAAGAACATTGTTCAAAACCATGTCTAGTTCATTCTGAGTATCTGCAAGGATGCATATTCCACAGCCTCTTTGAATCCCTGTTTGAGTGTTTGATTGCCCTTGAAAATAAATGAAGAATGTTTTCCTCACATCCAGTCAGAACAACCTTCATTACAACTTGCATCCATTAATTCACATCCCTTCACTGTCTACTTTTGCAAAGAGATCAACTTCATCTTGTCTATACCCTTCCATTAGGCTGCTGCAGACAGCAGTGAGGTCTCCCTGACCTGTCTTTCCTGTAGGCTAAGCTAGCCCAGCTCTCTCAGCCCCTCTTTATGCATCATGTTCTCTGAGCCCATGATCTTCTTGGTGGCCCTTCATGGGACCTGATAGAGTCTGACAATGTCATTATTGTAACAGAGAGCTCAAAACTGGATGCAGGACTAGAGATATGGTCTCACAGCTGCCAAACAAGGGAACATTATCCTGACCTGCTGGCTGCACTCTTCCTTCCTGATTGGTTTATCTTCTTTTCAGCAAAGGCACATAGCTGATTCAAGTTCAAGTTGTTGACCACCAGGACTCTCAGGTCTTTTCCTGCAAAGCTTCTCCCCCAAGTGCATTATTATATGGTCTTATCCTGTATCATATGCAGGACTTCACTCATGGCTTTGCTAAACTTCATGAGGTTTTTATCAGTCCATTTCTCCAGCATCTCTAGATACATCTGAAGAATAGTTCTGACCTTGAGAATGTCAACTTCCCACCTCCCCAGCTCCTCAGTTTTGTGAGGGGGACTTAATCAAACATAATCAGAATTTGAGAAGATCCACTGTTTAAGCTACAAGGATTTGCAATTCCTCAGGATTTCATCCACATCATTCTACTGAATGTATCGTGAATTGCTTTATTTGTTTTTTTTTTTAATTATTGGATCTTGTGAAGCTTACACTGTAGAGTCCAGGAATTTATTTCAATGCTTTGAAGAGATTCTAGTAATTCTTAAGTAGTCTCTGTTTCATCTGAATCTTTATAAGGTTATCCTCCAGAGTTATCTATAAGGCCAGACCGGATTAACAGAATGATGCCATACTCATATTGATAGTTACAGAACATGAAACATAGGTTTGTAGGTCACTACATATTATCCTCACAGATATCAATGATATCTCTTCAGTGATCAAGGAACTTCCATTTGAACCACACTGTTTTTATGCCAGCATGCTACTTCTGCATGTTATTTCTTCTGTATCAGATTCAGAGCAGTTTCTCTTGGAGAATGAATGAAGCACACTGATAACAGCAGCATTTCCTGATAATCTTGGGGACATAAAACACTGTCCATGACAGTAAAAAATCTCTGCACTGAAGATGAGAAAGTCTTTGCTTCCATACAGAGCTGACTTCAGGAAAAGCCAGATTGATAAGTATCAACTGAACTGTACTGCATTATCTTCCTTAACTTTGTTCACTTTACACAGCAATTGCTGTGATAATTGTATGTTTTGAATATACGAAATCTTATGTGTCTTTCTGAGAAATAGAAAAGATAAGGCAGAAAAAAATCCTCTTGGGAATGCGCAACAGATATTCTGACTTCAGAGCTCATCTGGTATGATAACTGATTACAGCTCTAACTGACTAAGAAACACATTTACAGATTTATAGACACTGTAACAGGCCTTCAAAGAATAGCTCCTTGATTATTCTCTAAGAGACCTTTCCTTGATCTACTGAAATTGCCTTAAGAGTTGATCTAATCAAGAACAATAAATTATTATTATTATTCTCAGAATAAACACTGACAGTGAGATTTCACAGGCTAATAGCGTTCAGTTTGTAGTAACTCTAGTTAGAAAACAGATATCCCACTGCTGGTCAATTTTTTTTTCTTTTGTAAAGGGATCTGTATCCTTGGGGAACTCTTAAGGTACCAGCATGAAATCTCTAATTCACTTCTGTGTTATAGATATGTTTTTCTTACAGTGCATCATATCTATCATCTGTCCTTATACAGAGAAGTGTAATCTTCTTTTGCCACAACATTGAGTCTCAATGATGAACCTTGAAGCCACAATCAGAGTGATAAAAATAAAAGGAAATATGGATAAATATTTCTCCTCTCCAGTGAAAACACCCATCCTTAATGCTGTTTCAAGAACTGATTTCTCTCACACACATACAGCCCTACCCGCATACAACTTACTTAAATCTAAGCTTTCTGTTTCGTCCCACCTCTGAGTGGGAGAGTGGTGACAGAACCAATCTCTAGTGAACTCCAGTGTCCACAGGCCTCCAACTCGATTCTGTGCCATTGATCACCACCCTCTGGGCTCTGTCATTCAGCCAGCTCTCCATCCACCTCACCGAGACACACTGTCTGAGCTTTCTGTTGAGAATATTATGGGAGACAGTGTCAAAAGCCTTGCTGAAGTCAAGGTAGATGACATCCGCTGCTCTCCCCTCACCTAGCCAGCTGGTTATGCACTCATAGAAGGCATCAAGTTGGTCAAACAGGATTTCCCCTTGGTGAATTCATGGCGACTCCCCCTGATAACCATCTTTTTTTTCATATGTTTAATGATGACTGTAAAGACTGAAGTAGTTCCTGTGATAGTGAGAACTCTTGGATTAATAATTCCTCTACTCTTTTGAATTAAGGCTTATGTAATATTTAACAGAAAATGCAGACATTTGAAGCATAAAGACTAGGCAAATGTATGGAAACATAGCCCATAACATCTGACATCAGGAACTTGAAGAAATGACACTGAAAGGTACAGTGTATTCACTGGTGTAATGGAATTGTTACTAAAATTGATAAAATTGCCTAACTGCAAGGCTTTTGAAGAGGTAACTGTTTATAATGTAGAGAGTTAAACATAATATTAATTATCTACAAAAGGTATAAAATCAAATTAACTTGAAAGATCTAGGCAGATATTTTAGGATTTCATTGAGATTAATTTATTATAATCTCGTAAGAGCACTTTTGGCCAAGAAAAAACTAAAGATGATGTTTTTTAATGAAACACAAATTACTGTGTTTTAGAAGAGAATAAATAAACAACACTGTCCAATGTTACAGATGAAACTGTGGGGACATTGGGGTGGAACCTTTTCCAGATTTATTAACATACAAGTGGTGAATGCACAGACTAGAAAAAGCAAACAAACAAAGTGAAATCTGAGGACTTGTAAAGCAAGCCACCCCACTGTGGAGAATCCTACTCATGAGGCCATTATTTGGACCTCTGCTGGTTTTAATATATATAAATGACTGAGAAAGATGCAAAACAGTATGCAAGCTGCATTCACTGAGTACATTGAGAGAGTGAGCTGAAAAACGAATCATGTCTTCTCTGAAATCAGATTGCTATGAAGTAAATAAACATCAGCATTGACAAACATAAATGAGCACACATCATATGCAGTCATAAACAGCCCAGAAGATGAAATGAAGCAAACCAAGTAAAAGTCAAAGAATCTGGAGGGGACCTCAAGGAGACACAGGATTTGCCTCAAAAACACCTTTTTGTGATGAATGTAGAGAACTTTTCCTTTGACATCTTCTTCATCCTGCCAGTAAGGAACTTGTCTGGAAAACTGGAGTCCTGTATTTCTCTCTGTGTCCTTCGCCACGTAGTTATCATCAGTCACCATTAAAAACCTGTAAAATCAGACAGATGCTATCTTGCATCATTTAAGATACGCAGATATTAAATATATTGCCCCTACATTGCCAAGTCCCATAGCTGTTTCACAGACACTAACAGATTTCAGTCAAAATAAAAAGGAAAATTAAAAAATATTGTCATTTTTTATAGTCTACTAGAGGTACACATACAAATCATGGCAAAGGCAATGTAGCATTATTACAAATTTCCTAAAGAGTGTCTAGATGTATAGCACTTTACTAAACAAAAGCTTATGAAACAATTCTGGAATTATTAGGAAGATTCTGTGTCATTTCCTATGAGTGACCAGATTTTGAATGCATATGCTCTGAAGTAAAGCTACTTGACTACGGTTTCAATCTATCTCATTGTCTGGGCAAAAGATGAAAGGCTACTCACTTCCTGAAAACATGGGGTTTGTCTCTGAAGGCTTAAGAGCCCATAACAGTTCTCCTCACTGGACAAGGTGTGCGTTATGCAGGAGAGATGAGCACCCCTCCTTTGGTTTCACTGACTCATCCTTTGAGTGACCTTGAGAATGCTGAACCCAAAAAACATGGCTTAAAGACTAGAGTGAAGAGTCAAAAATTTCTACTGGTGTGACCATGAACTCACACAAATAACCAGGATTCATGAGGCTGTGTGTAATCTTGTAGAATAGAGAGGCATAACGTACATAAATCCTCTTGCACTGTTTTATCCTCCACTACTTCTGTCTTGTAGCAAGACTGAATGATGAAGGTATCTTCTCCTTTTCTCTCAAATCTGTATCTTTGCTTTTATGCCTACTGAGCTAAACCCAAATGTAAGCCCGTATTTAGATGCCAGAAAGTCCTGCTCAAGCCAGCATACACTGTTGCCACTCTGTGTTGTCTGTCCCCATTTACTCACTACCCACTTCCAGATGCTAGCATGACAGTTTGTGTCACCTCTTGTTGACCCAGATCATCTGTAAAACCTTCTTCTCATTCCTTCCTTCCACCCTGAAAACCCTCCAAAATCAGATTCACCGCATGAACATTCAAACAACTACACTGACACGGGGCAGAGAATGGCCAGGGCTACTCCCAGCAGGAGCACAGACTGCTGGGGGATAACATGCAATGGTGTCAGACACTTAGCCAGAATTGCTGAAGAAATGTTGCTTAGTTAACAGATGCCCAAAGCCACCCTGTGGAACAGCCAGGCCATGCTTTTAGATTGATTATCACAAGAAATCTCAAATGGCTGAAAGCAAATCATGGACAACAATGAAACTTCTTCACTGAGAAGGACATTTTGGGTCACTTAGATTTCTTAAAAATCCTTTTTCTACTTTGAGAATCTCAGGAAATGATACTTTAGATGCTCATTATTGCTGGCTGAAAAATGAAACAGGAAAAAAACTGTAGTTTGACAGTGTTTTTGCACTTTCTGAAACTAGGAGTAAGAGGAGAATGAATCCCTGTGGCAGATTAGGAGAGAAGGAGCCTTCTCAATATACTCTCGATATGAACTTTTACAAGCCTAAACTAGAATACATAACTCAGGGGATGTAGTGGCTGTCACAATAGGGGTATAATGGAGAAACAATTTCATCATGCCCTTTTCTGTCCTTTTGTACCAGACTGCAATGCAAGAACAGCACTGTTCTAGCAGAACTAGCACAGCTCATGCCACCTTGTGCAGAGCAGCACAGATGAGCAATCTGGGGAGAGGGTGATGGAAGTTAAAGGAAATTAAAGGAAAACAAATGCAGAACAGATGTCAGAAAGCACATTTTCCTTTAGAGAATAATAAATGCATGTGGTGGCTTTCCAGACAAGGTTACTAGGGCACGAATAACAAGGTCATTTCATAAACAATTAGCTGCTCTTCAGGGTGAAAGTGAAATGCTAGGAGTGACCAAGTTGGACAGCTGACACAGGAACAAAGAATATATTCTTTTCTTTCCTTTGCACTAGGGACATTCCTCTTTTAACACTCTTGTTTTCACAGTTACTATTTACTTGCAAGAATCACTCTATACACTAAGGCCATCAGGAAGAAGCCAGTTAGTGTCTGCTCTGGTTAGACGTTGGGAGTGGGGGTGTGCATGCATGACCCAGAATATATGTGTGTGATGTGAACTCTTCTCTGTTAGGAATAGAAGACCACCAACATATTTGACCTACAGGCAACCAATAACGAGTTTCCAGTTGGTGATAACTTAAAATTGCTTCTGATCCTAGACTATGATTGAAAAGACATTAAATGACTGCTTAACCAAGACAGCCTCTCAGGCTGTAATAAGGCCTTATGTACATTACTGGCAAACTTCTGCGTTGTTAAAATTCCTTCAGGAAAACACTTGGATTCAGGTACCTAGAAATCTGCCCAGCTCCCAGTTATGTCATTCACCATCTGATCTACAACAGTGCTGTTGCTTATTTTGGTAATTACCAAAGGAGGAGCATGAAATTACAAAGGATACAGAACTCAGGCACTGAAGTGCTTTCTGGTTTTTTTTACCTAAGGATGTAACTAGTATATTCTTAAAAGCTCATTATATTGATAGCAACTAAGAATGACAAGGAGAACTAGCTTCTGCAAAAAAAAATACCAGCTAAAACAGAGTTTTCCATGGTGCTAAGGTTACAAGCATCAGTAAGCTTCAACAAAATCTGCATATATTTCCAATATGCCCTTTATCAGACTCTGCTGGCTACCAATTAGAACACTCTCTCTCCAGAGACAGGTAGAAAATCTCTTCTTAAGAACTTATGTATCTATACATATTTGACAGGTCAAAGAAGAATTAAAAAGGCTTCTTTTCCTTACAAAATTGTTGTGCAGCCCACTCAAGGAAATAGTCTGCACTGTGTATTAACATAAAACAAGTTGATCTTCATATCAGATCTTACTATCTTACGATGATCTGAATGAAAATCGGTTGTCAAATAGAAGAATGAAAGTGAGCTGCTAACCCTGAGATTCACAGAATAATAGAATGACAGGGTAGGAATAGACCTTTAGAGATCATCTAGTCCAACCCCTCTGTAGAAGCAGGTTCACCTAAATCAGGTCACATAGGAACGTGTTCAGGCGGGTCTTGAAGACTCAACAGCTCTTGGACTCAGAACAAATAAAGAAGAAAATGATATAGCAGCCCATTGAAATATAACTCACTGGAAAAAAAGAGAGTTCAGTTTAGTTTTATCAACTCAATTGGCTTGAATTTTAAATCCTTTTTGGAAAACTACCTGTTTGCAGGAAGATTTTTGGAGTGAGCAAATAAGGGCTGTGAGGACAAAAGAGGAAAAAGTCAACAAAGAAATAAACATATTGAAATGCATTCCTTTCACTTTGAAAGGGTTTTTCTTTCAGAGTCAGGCTTGAAAAATAACAGCATTCTCAGCAAAATTTGAAAAAAAGAAAACATTTCTTTTTCTTATTTCACTCAAAAAAGGATGCACTGAATTAAGCTGAAGTCTCTATTTCAGCGCCTAGTAATATTTTGATCGATTCTAGACAAAAGAACTAATTTATTTTATCTGCAAGAAGAAAGACAACACAGAACTCCGGCACTTCTCAGAGCCTGTAGGCTACAGAAAACTAGGAGAGGGATTTTTCAGGTTGACTAATAATTTCCCTTAGGATTTGCTCTGAGGACAATGCTGAATTCTGAGATATGTGTTTGATGCTTGACAAATGGAAAATTACTTGGCAGAACTCAGTTAAACATTAGAAATTATCTGGTAGGTTTTTAACAGCCTAAGTAAAAGAAGAACAATTGAATAATTTTCTTTGTACATTTTTTCAACCTAACCTTCCTTTCAGTAATTTTCATTTATTTGTGAGCTCTTTTCCTTTACAAAGTCCTGAATCATGGAAGAGATTCCCGTTTGTCAAATGCATTAGCTAGCAGCTTTCCTGCCCTTCTCAGGTGAAGGCTTCCTAACCTCTCTCTATTAACACCAGGGGCATTAGTGCAGATATTACAGACAGCATTTCTCATGACTTAAGCAGATCAATCACCCCCCATACAAACATTTTCCCCCACATATGCCTAGAGATAGGCATATAGAGATAGGCCCTTAGAGCAGCAGGAAAGAGGAACATCAAGGGAGTGGGCTGGAAAAGGATGTTTCCAGATATAGATTTATTGGGAAGGGGAAAGGATACATGGTCCTCGCTTTCTGGGCACATATGTCAGTCTAGGGGACACATTTGTGGAAGGGATGCTGAGAAAGAGGTTAGAGCATGGATGAGATGAAAATATAATTAAAAAGGCCAAAAATGTGGACTGAAAGATCTGGAATGACATGAGGTACACATAGAGAGCCATGTGTGAGCAAATTAAGCAATGACACTGCTTAGTGTCATTACTTAGTTATAAGTAAATAATCTACTGCACGTGATGAAAGTGGAAAAACAACTTCAAGCATGTAGGAATGGGAAATAACTGTAAACCATACCAACTACAGGAAAGATTCATGGATTTACAACCAACATTGATTGGACAACAAGCCCACTTAGACTTAAGGCAATAAACCAGGCTCCAATACAAAATACAATGAAACCCACGCAAATAAATCTGTGATTGCTGATACCAGCAACACATTTTATCCAGAATGACAGGAATCTATTTAAAGTTAAGACGATTTACAAGGAAACAAAGGGACAAGATGTCTCAAATCCATATTATCATAGTATTGTGAATGCTCACCCTTTCCAAAACACCTTCAGTCCTTTTTGGCACACTCCCACTGAAAATCAGCACAACTTTTGCTTCTTCTATCCATTTGACAGACAACATGGAGTACAGATATGAACAGAAGTATGTGAATCTTGTAGCCTTACATAATTGCAACCTGAGCTGTTCAGAAGTTTGGCAATGCAAGTGATCTTCCTTCCAAATTATTTCAACAATAAATTCTCACATTCCCTCAACAATTCTCAGTCTATAAGGTCCCTTTCAACTGCTGCATTTGATTTCTCTGAACTCAGTTCTTGGACTTGACAATATAAAATCACTTACAAAGTGTGTTCCTTTGAAGTTCTTTCAGGTAGGAACCAAAGTATTGGAAGTTGCACAATCTCTGTGCTTTATTACATCTTTTGAGTATGTCACAATGCAGTTGTTTGGCAAAGAGCTTCTTTTGTAATCGGTGTAGGTATACAAACACTGTTATTCAAGAAATTCTAGTTGACTAATGAGTCTTGATAATTATAATGAAAGATAGCTACTGAGAAGCAACACCGACATACAATTAAAATCTCTTACTCCAAGGAAAGTCCTGCAGAGTTCAAATTGCATACTATAAACTTTACAATGTGAATTGAAATGTAGTTATGAGGAACTTGACAGCAATATGGGTAATAATATGTATGTTAAAAACACAAATCTTTTGCTGAAGATTTATAGGTGGCTGCAATTTGAAGCTCTTGGAAGGGTTATTTTTGTTTGCTTTTTGTTTTTTCTTATTATTCCAGAACGTGTCACCCTAACAAGTTACAGAACAGAGAATTTTGATGACTCCTCACCAATGCATTTTCTGCCAAGTCTATGTTGAGAAAACATATCCCTCATAATTATAGTTTTTATTTCGTAGACCTCTGTGACACTTCTAGAAATAATTCTTTTCTTCTACATAACCAATAAGATATAAAAACCTGTGAGGATATGTGTATAAGATGGGACATGTTACAAAATGTTCATACTAACAAATAATTTTACATTAAAAAAATATGTTGCTCTTGCCAAGTAGAGCTGGTTTCTGTCTGGGCACTGGATTTGAGAGTTTTGCCTGAAGAGTTTCATAAAGTCAGAAACTTCAATTGAACTTTAAAATGCAATTTGAGTCTGCCTAGATGAGTCCATTGCTTTGTTACGAAATCTCTGTCTAAAATAACAAGGATTTAGCCTATTGTTAATTTCTATGTCAATAAAGCAATTGGATGAGGGTTAGGGAGCCCTGGCACTGGCTGCTCAGGGAGGGTGTGGAGTCTCATTTTCTAGAGGTTTTCAAAACCTGCCTGGACACATTCCTGTGTGACCTGATCTAGATGGACCAGCTTGAGCAAGACAGTTGGACTAGATGATCTCTAAAGGGCCCTTCCAACCCCTACCATTCTATGACTCTAAGATTCTATGAATTTATATCTTCAGCATGTCTGAGTGCACTTGAAAGAGCTCTGAGAAAGATTCACTCTCTAGCTTTGTTTCTAAAGATTTGAACAAACCTGTACACATTAAAAAAATCCTCCTAATCTTCTTCCTTCACAGTGAAGAGAAACATTAAATCATAGAACTATATAACTCATTTGTAAGGTAAAAAAGTCAAAAGCTTGTTATTACCTTGTCATTAGGACAATGAGACAGAAGGGGGGAAAAGAATGAAAAAAAGAAGGCACAAAGAGGGAATAAAACAAAATCCTGACAATTACATTATGGAACATTCATCATCAACGTCTATTAAATATAAAAAGAAGAATTAAAGCTAAAAGCCTGTTACTGAAGGAGTCGAAAAAAATATGAAAAATTTTCTCTCTCAAAGGAAGTATAATTCCTCTAATTGCTTTAGACTTTCAATTTCATTTTCTGAAAATTAGAAATTCTGATAAAGTGGATTTCTGAAATAAAACCATCCCATATCTGTTCCTAAGCACTGAATTCAACTGTATTGAAAGTCTTGAAATTGCAAGCACATCATGTCTCTGACCAGTATGTTACTTGTAAAGTGCATCTTGCACACCAAGATGAGCTGCTACAGTCAACACATTCCCAATGACTGACAATCTGAAAAACATTCTAGATGCATCGTCCTGAGAGTTGCTCCAAAATAATGTTCTTAAAATGCCTGATTCAGTGCAAGACCAGGGAGTATCACAGAATCACAGAGTGCTAGGGGTTGAAAGGCACCTCTAAAGATCAAGCAGGTCCACCTAAATCAGATCACACAGGAAAATGTCCAGGTGGGTTTTGAAAATCTCCAGAGAAGGAGACTCCCCAACACCCCTGGGCAGCCTGTGCCAGGACTTCCTCATCCTTGTAGTAAAGTTTTTCCTTAAGTGGAACTTTTTGTATTCCAGCTTTTGTCCATTATTCCTTGTCCTGTCACTGGACACTACAGAATTGTACATCCCCTTGACAAACAGCTTTTAAATATTTGTGAGTAATAATGAGGTCTTCCCTCAGTCTCTTCTTGTCTAGGCTGAATAGTCCCAGGCTCCTCATCATCTTTGTGCGGACTGGAGCATCTAAATGAAGCAGATCCTTTTTGTATTGGTTGCATGGACAGGCTTTTCAAGAAATCATTTAGATATCTGGGTTAATATGCATGCCAAAATTAGGAATGAAAATCTGGGAAAGTACAGGTTTATATGCTTGAAATTAGATGTATAACATTTAAAGCAGAAACCTTCACAGGTAGCTAAGGGTGTAATAGAGATATATCAATAATGCACAGAGACATATTGGTTTTATCCGAACGGAATACCCCAGTACCAGTCTCCTGACAAAAGTTGTTTAGGATTGGATATTTTTCTGCTCAAGTTTCTGCAAGAACAGATTTTCCTGCATGTGTTCAGATCATGTCTAACTCTTCCACCTTCTACTGACTTAAAATAATGTCAGCATTAAAATAATTAAAATAATGTGCATTTTGCATAATGGCTGTTGAATAAATCCCTAGTCAAGAGCCCAGAACATACAATGGAATTTATTTGAATACACACACATTTATTTTGTTAATAAAGACAAAATCAGCAGCTCCTCAAAGAGTATTTTTTTGCAGAATTTCATTATGGATCATCACTTTCTGCTCACTTTACTTGAGCCCAGTAACTTTTACATTTGCAAGCATAAAACACTTGCAATTTTTGTATGTTGGATAATGCTAGCAGTGATTCAAAATGAAACAAAACTAAATCTTCATTCATGTAGTATGAGGTGGAAACTGAGGTTACCTTCCATACAAACTTCAGAGCACATATAATTTAAAGTTCTGAGGAAAATCAATGCTTAATATTTGAAATTGGAATATTTTATTATGTTTCCAAGTAATATGAAGTGCATGATGCTACTTACCAACTTATTTCCCCATTTTTTCTTTTTCACCACAAGGCATCAAAATAAAAAAACTGAAATGAAAATGTCTGCTACTTTTCAGGAAAATCTCATTGTGATTTGACATATGATTTCCATAAAATCTTATTCATCTCCAAGGACATTTTTAAGTCTGTGCAATATCTGTCCTGGCCACATCAATGTTGGAGTTGCATTCTCTTTAATCTCTCTTATCCTCCCTTCATTTACATTTTCATTGTATAGAAAAAATATTCCATCAACTTTGAGAACACTGAAATCTGCGGATTTAAATGTTTCACTGAAACATTTTTTCTGAGATGAAATAACCATCAATAACAGCTGTAGGCAGACGTCCTGGACACCATTCACTTTAGCTCTCTGGTTTGAACATATATATTCAAAGACCTACTCTTTGATGCAATATAAAATTTTTATCACATGAGAATAAGCAAATAATAAGTAAATCTATGTTTTAGTAAAATGATGCTGAGTTACATTGGAATTATTTAGGGTTAAGATTGATTAAATGTTGCAATGTACTTAATTCTGATTTAAGCAACCTTGCTTGTTTTGAAGCTAGAAATTTATAATAATTTGTTTCTGTCATACACGCAGAAAGGCCATTGAAGTCAGATTTCTTGAAATATTTTAACAGTTATACTTCCAGTAGCTGAAGAAAAGTTCAAACATATGCAATAAACTTTGCTTTCAAGTGAGAGTTAAAGTTTATAGGGCTAAGAGAGGTGCCTCTTTTTCTTATCTTGTTCATCCACTCCTGATGTAACTCTAAACCCAGATTTTGTTTATCTGAAGGGAGACAAGAAATGAAGTTTTGTGTACATGGAGCAATGGCTTTTAGTCAAAACACAAATATAGGCCTTTGGAAAAATAATCTGTTTTTTGTGAAGCCAGAGACAAGTATGGTTTTTCATGAGCATGTAAGTGTCTCAAATAAAGTTGCACTTGCAACACTTTAAATCTGAAGTGCTTTCCATGGTCATGATTTACAACAGTGTATTCTGCTTGACAATAAGGTGAAAGATAAAGTTTAGAAATCAAGGTCACAAAACTATATTCAAACTTAGTTTTGTTTCGCTGTTTGACATTATTTTTTGGGGAACCTATTATGATAGATTTGTTTGCATATACAATTTTTGTGACAATGTCCTTACATTTTACTTTAGAGGAAGTTTTTTTTCCTTTCTCCTCTTGTCTATTTTGTAAACTCAATAAAAGAAAGCTAGGCCCTCCAAGTGCCTGATCCCAGTCAATGTCATCCTGATTTAGAGTGGCCTAGAATCAGCAAAGTATGGTAAATCTGACCATGATAATAATTTATTTCATTTTAGAAAGGTCTCTGTGTCTGGAAGTGATTTAAGGCAATCTGTTAGTCAAAATACAACTGGAGTAGTACTCATTTTTGTGTATGAATTGACTTCATTATCAGCAAAATGGAAACATGCTTTCACAGTGTATGAAATTGAATTCAAGTTGCCTTTTAAGTCATTGAAAAAACCTAAAGTGAAACTCTTTATAAAAAACTGAAGATACATTAGGTACCATAATGCTCAACTCCAACTTGGTTCAGGGATACACTGGATAATCTCAAAGGTCAAATATCTAATAAGATTATCATGTAAATATTACCTTTTCATGAATGGAAGTCGTTAAAAAATATCCACAGCTTTTACGTTTTGAGGGATTGATCAGTAGAGAACATTTATTTGCCTTTCATTTACACAAGCACCAGAGGATCTCAAACCAAACTGCCCAGTTGTAGATTTGAAACAAGATGCTGTGGATACTAAAAGTTTGAATAGATCGAAAAAGTGACTACATTGATTCATAGGAGAAAGATGTATTGAACAATATTAAATATCATGTGAGGCTCAGAGGGACCCTGAGCCCCAGACTGTGCAGAGCTAGGAAAGTATAAGTAACATCAGTTCTTATATTGTTCCTTAGCTATCTGTTTTTGGCACAGAGTCAATACACTTGGACATATGGCATAAATTATACAAGTAAAGCACTTCTCCTCACAAATAGCTCCTTTTAAATTAGATCTTTGTGGCACTACATCTACTCCAGCAATAGCTTTCATTTATAGCCTAGACCTGAAAGAACAGTCTAGCATCCAAGAGACCTTGGACCATATAGACTTCAGTTTGTGAGAAAACTGGTTTTTATCTATTGCTCTACCCAAAGGCAAGATAAGAGATATATGAATATATCTTCATAAGTGCAAAATTGTTGGGTTGCATCATTTGTGCTGATTCTGTTTACTACCTCTTTCATTGCCTAGAAATGACTGGGTGCTTGAAACATCTCCTTCTGAATTTTACTTACCAAACTGAAATGCCAAATGCAGGAGTCCTCTCATACTTTGTTCCCTCTACAGTCAAGAGAGAGAGAGGTCCCAACTTCCACAGGATGACCCATCCCTTCCAACTTTTCTGCAGTGAATTTTTGCTTACTAAGTATAGGTCTCTGTCCTTATCACTCTGCTCTTGTGGACTCTAATACTAAGTCAGTAGATCTGAACAGATACCAAAACCCTTGTAATAAGATCCCCACTCACCTCTTTAAACATCCTTTTTTTCCCCCGCTTTCTTCTTGAGCATAACAGAGCTTCATGTGAAAAGCCTAAAGTCTGCCTGCCTTTTTGGTTCCTGACCATTTTCCTTTGGCCTGCAGTTTTGATTTCTTTTTCAAATCTCTCTTATAACGTTATTTCTGCCCTACTGACCACTTAATAGGGACAAGATGCTCTTTCAGTCTCTGATGGCTGTTATCCTGATAGTAGAATAAAGCTCTTACAGAAAGCAATAATCCTTTGCCACTACACCATTACACTCAATAACCAGCAATAAAACTGTCAATCTTGCAATACTTTTTACCACCAGCCCCCTGCAACTACGTAAGTTTCTCACATCTTTATAGGTCTAAACCTGCTACATGCTAGAGCCTGACTCATGCTTTCAGAGGTACACAGTTTCAGAGAAAGAAAAAGGCTCTTCAGTTCCAACCCCAGCCATGCAGACCTAACTTATCTTTACTATCTGCCTTATGGTACACACAAATTAAAATACAAAAAGGAAGACATTTCAACTAACGTGGAATACCATATCCGGAGCAGTAATTTTGCCTCTAAAGTCTGATTTCACTATTGCCAAGGGTATATTTATTGGGAAAAAAAAAAACAAAAACCTCCAGAGGAGAAGTGAGTATGAATACCAAGCTGTTGAGAAATCTCATCAATAATTACCCTTGGTTTTGAAGTGACCCTAAACTGTGGAACAGCAGAGTTCATTTTTGAGTGTTTCTTCCCAGAAGGACAAGGACAATTATTGCCAAAGGAAAAATTCACATACAAATTATAGCCAGATTTGAAGGAAGAGTGGCAGATCATTGTCCTGTGCTGGGAGCAACTTGGATTTATACCATTCCTCCTGGGCTTTCTGTAGGTTTCTTTTTCCAAGGGGAAGGCAAGCAGTAGAAATGGAAGAGCTCTTTCTCCTTCAGTTGTTGTCAGAAGAGAATGTCTCTATGGCTCTGTGGAGTCACTTTCTCTGTCTTAAGAGAGTCTAGAGATCACACAAAGCTGCTAACTGTTTTCTGCAAGTTTGTACACCATCAGACCATAATATTTTAGCAAAAGAGTTTGGTGTTCTGTCATTTTGCTCATTCTGACTTGCCTTCTTTGGGTTTTTTCCTGTTAATTTCTCTCTCCTGCCCAGAAATCTCTGAATGAAAGTACAAATCCCTGGTGTATCAGGCATCAGTTTTGTATCATGACCAAATTGCTGTGAGTGACTTTGCTACAGTATTAAAGATGTGAAATACTAGCCCCAGTATTAATCCCTGGACTATATCAATATTGATTGGCCTACAGATGGACTTTGCTTTCTTGACGACAACCTTCTGTGTCTGACCAATTGGCTGGTTTTCCATCAACTTCACTGTTCGTTTCTCTTACCTGCACTTTTTCGCTTTGTCTATGAGGATGCTATGGGAGATGGTGTCAAAAGCCCTACTGAAACCAAGATAAACAACATCCACAACATTGTCCACGTTCACTAAGCTGGCCATCTCATTACAGAAGGCAATCAGCCTGGTAAAGTATGATTTCCCCTTCACAAAACCATGCTGACTACTCCCGGTCGCCTTCTTGCCCTTCTTATGATTGGAAATGGTTTCTAGGATTAATTGCTCCACCAGTTTCCCAAGGATCAAAGTGAGACTGACTGACAAGTGGTTGTCTGGATACAAATTCTTGCCTTTCTTAAAGGTAGGAGTGACATTTGAATTCAAAGATAATTGAGAGTGGTTTTGCACTGACATTGACCAGCTCCCTCAGTGTTCCTGGATGCATCGTCATGTCTGACAGACTGATGTATGTCCAATTCTGTACTGAATTCTGAACACTTCTGGAAGTGTTCCTTAAGCAGATCCTTCCCCACTGAGGGTGTCTTCCTTGCTGCAGACTTTCTCACCTGTGTGAGAGGCCTGGGATTCCTGAAGGACCATCTTGCTATTATAGACCAAGGCAGAGAAGACATTGAGGAGTTTGTCCTTTTCCATATCCTTCATCAAGTCCTCTGCTGTGTTCAGCTGCAAGCCTGTGTTTTCCTTCATCTTTCTTTTGCTCTCCATGTTCCTGCATTTTGTATTATCCTTCTTGTGCTTCATCAGATTGAACTCTTGGAGGGTGTTACTTTTTCTGATCCCATCCTTGCATGCTCAGACAGTGTCTTTGCATTCATTCTGAGACTACTGCCTCTCTTTTCTTTTTATGTCCGAGTTTTGTCATGAGTTTATTGTTCATCCATACAGACCTCCTGTCACCTTTACTTGACTTCCTGCATGACCAGATGGATCTTTCTTGAGCTTGGAAGTCATGATCCTTGAAAATCAAACAGCTTTCCTGGACACTTACTTTCTCCGAAGCTGTCTCCCCTGGGATTCTTTATGCAGATGACCTGAACAGGCCAAAATCTGTTCTCCTGAAGTCCAGGATTTTACTATGTTATGCCTCTCTAAAAGACATTTGTCATGATCCTAAAGAACTACTTTTTATATCATTTCAGTTAAAAGGGTTTCAGACACCAAAGTGTTCAAAAACATGTTCTCAATGTAGGCTAAAACAAGGACAAAAACACAATTTGAAGGCAGGAGTTAATCTGATTTTTGTCCTTCTGGCCAGAAGGGTCAGTGAGTGCCAACATATAAGCACTGAGACTTGCAGTGCCTAAAGCACCTTCTGAATCTATACAAAATTGATGATTTGTGCCAAAGTAATATGAACATCTTCAGTAAACATGTCCAAGACATGGAACTAGACAAAAATGTATGGTAAGATGACAAAGCCTTTGGTCACTTATTGTAGCCCATTTACACAGCTCTGACTAGGTCCTGGCAGTCTGTAAAATCTCTTAATCTGTTCATATGATACTTGGAAAATTTCCAAGCTCTTTTGGCTCAAGAGTATTCAAATTGCCTTGTAATGAGGACGAATAAAAATATACTCTGTTTTCTTGAGAGTTTTCATGAGAATCTTGGAATCATTTCTGGCAACTTCTCCAAAATACTTACAGGTTTGCTGTGCCTTATATTTATACAACATCAAAAACCTATATGTAAAGTTTAATGTAGTTACAACTGAATGATAAGGATAATCTCTTCTTCTCTAAAGACATATTAATGTCTGATGAAGACTGAGTTCTAGTAGAGGTATTCGAGGGTAAATAATTTATTTGCAGAAAAATACCATTTGGCTGACTATTTGGGTCTTCATGTATTCTAGTTTAACAGCCTCCTTAACCCTGAAAAACAAATATAAAGAAAAGAAGCTAGAAATCATATACTTACTAGGAACACCAAATGCTCCTACATTTAAAGTAAGAGACAGCGATCTTTCATCTGAAGATGTTATTTTCATTTTGAAAACTGAAAACTTTTACTGAAGAATGTTCCTGAAACCTTTACAGAGGAACGTTAACATTTCTGGGAGTCTGATTTGAATCTCTGAAATAAAAGTTCCAGGTAAAATGTAGATTAATAGACTAAAACTTTCTAAAATTAGTTGCCAAAATCATTAATATTGGTATAAATGTCCTGTGCAATAACATACTGAATAGGACATTCACCTGATGGAAAGATCCAGATTCCTTGTCCTGTCCTTGATCTGATTGTTCCAAATTACCATATTAAAGTACCACCATCAGTCATATTTCAATATAAAAATGTTGCTTCTATGATGAATTTAGTAACACTAGCATGAGCAAGTGTGAGTAGTTAAAAATTGAATCATCACTTAGTAGTTTGGCCATTTATTTCCACTTCCCCAAGCTGTCTTGCTACTGTATTACACAGTTAAACTAGTGGAAAGACATGCGATACAATGGTCAGCTGTCACTCGAATTTCATTTAATTTCACTTGAGTTTCATTCATTCATTTTATCTGAAAATCAACAGCCCACATGGGCCACACAAGAGCTCATTGTTTTCTTTCCTTCTTGCTGGATGGAGATTATTTGCCCATCTCCAACAGACCTCAAGTTCCAGAAGAACTCACTAGGTCAGGGCTGTCTTTCTGATATCATCAACCTAGATAAAAACTGTATAAGTGAGGTAATACCCACATATGATACAGCAATGTCCTGAGATGAAACAGTGCACCAGCACTGTGATTTAAAAGTTTTATATAAAAATAAAAGTTAACAGTTTACTTTTAAGCAGCCTTATACAGCCATGAAATAGTATCAAGCTGACTAGGACTAAAGTGCCTTTAACTGCTGCAAGCCAAACCAAAAAGTTATGTGTGTGGATACACGTCTTTGTCCCCAAATGAATAACACTGAACTCAGCCAAAACTCATTTAGACTTGAAAATTGTCAGCAGTTGGCCAAATGGTGGTGATTCTGTTTGCCTATAAAGATAATTCCTGTAGTTTTATCTCAGAGTAATTTACATCCCATTGTATGTGTTTTTCAGGATGGCATGAACTCTGAACAGTTGTAGCTTTTATTGATACCATATGTTAATACATAAGCGAATGGCCAAACAAAGACTAATGAGACTCATAAAATATTAAAAAGTGTTGGTCAAAGAGGGTTTTTGGCATCTTTCAAAAAGAGTTTCTCATACTTGAAGACTGAGCTTGTCCTCTGGAAAAGAAAATCCAGTCTAGGCATCAGGCATGTTGTGTCACATAGTTTGCCTATAAAACAGCCCTTGTGTTATAGGAACTGCAATAATCTGGAGAAGATGCCAAGAAAGAAACAAGATGGTAGTCAAGCTCCATCACAGAAGATTTCTCCAAATAAATTTCTGATGTGGTCAGAATTGAATTCACACACTTGTTTAAATTAAACAAGAAGTGTACTGATTTTCCTCTAAGTACTCTGAAGGCAACAAGGAGATGATCTCTAAAGGTCCCTTCCAACCCCTACTATTCTGTGATTCCATGATTCTATAAAACATGCAGTGGAATTTCTAACCTTCTTGATGGAGTTATTGGAAGCACTGGGCAATTAAAACTGCAAGTGCAAGTGCTGCAAATGGCAATCTTTTCCATTCAGTATCAGAATTCACCCACTTCAGACAGTTCAGCGCTTGGAATTCAAAAGGTGAACTTTTCTATAGTATATAAACCATGTAATTGAATTCCATTACACATGCTGTTGTGAGTTGTTTCTCAGTGACATGGATGTTGATTAGAAAACAAGAGAGCAGCTCTACCTTTAGCCCCATAAAGACTAAGAAAATAATTCTGAAAACAATATTCATCACCACAAATTCAAATTTTAAGCTCTGAAGAAACCATTGCAATTTTTTATTGTCTTATAACTTTGTCCACTCTCTCTCTTATCTCTCTGTTCAAACTGAACTCAGTGGTGACATCTGCATTCTATTCATAGAGCTGCTCAGAAAAGTAGAATAGCTTGATTTGGACCTGCCTAAACCATGCAAGGTAACTGTGTTTAGCAATGGACTCTACATTCAGCTCAGTTATGCTAGGATCCTTGTTCATTATACAGAGCCTTCTAAGGAACCAATTTTGTCTCTCCTCTAAGGCTTGCATTCAATTATGAGAATGAGAATTGGGAAATGAGGTGAAAAAGGACATGAAGTTGGAGTTACATGTTTACATGTTCAAGCTCCTATGCAACTTTTGGACACTTGTTGCAGAAAATGTAGGGAAGGGCCAGATGATGGCAAGCCATGAAAACTAAAGCCATATTAGGATAAAACATTTGATTCATTCCATCATTAAAGTTTTCCATGACAAAAAAATCCCTTGAGCTGAGAGTATAAACTTTGAAAAAGGCAAGGCTCTTACTGGATCAAATGGAAAACTTAACACATGCACCATATAATGCCAGAGCATATAATGCTTTCCATGAGAACTGCAGATTTTGATACCAAGCCAAAATACCTTAACTATTTGTTCCAAAGTTTCAAAAGTCACCAATGATATGACAGAGATTTTATTTTTGGAAAATCAGGTCATTCTAAGGACATTTCAGGTCAGACACCCCGAAGCCAACATACTTTGACACCTTAGGAACATGTCAAAAACTGCAGTGTTGGTTTTAACCTGATGTATTTTCTGTGTAGAGGCAAAGGGTTGCCTCTATATAAAATAAAAATTCTACTTATAGTCACTATGCGGTCAACTACTCACAGTCAGCATCATGTTTTTTCCATATTCTATCTAGCATAAAGATTAGCAAATCAGGAAAAATTAACAAAGAAAAAAGCCATTTCTTCTTTTATCTGAAGAAATATTAGGTTTTATCTGAGGCAGGATGGTAAAACACTGATATTTCCATTTAATCCATCCTGTAAAAAAAGAGTAACAATTTTAATTCCAAGATTCTATTGGTAGGATTTGTTTGCTGTGAATAGACTGACAGAGATTATGATAACATAGCCAAAGCAAGAAGCAGAAGAAAACATGCATTTTGTAATTAGCACTTAGGCTCTATCAAATTTATCACAGATACAGGCATTATTTTAGGAACAAATCACTTGATTAGCTATCCAGCATTTTATTCATGACTGCAATATAAAATTATGATAATGGCAAGGAATCCAAACTCTTCATTAGGAAAAAAAAAACAACTTAGAGGTAGAACTCTGAAAAACTCCTCCAGTAAAATAAAGATTAAGCAATAGTGTTGTAATTGCTTTATCTTCTCTTGGATGAAAATTATTTTGATTTCATGTAATAAATTCAAAATATTAGATTACTGTAAAACAAAGTGCAAGTGCCACTCAGCACACTGCAAACATGATTTGTTTTTAACTTAACTGTTCCAGTGCCAAGTGTTGGGGAAACTAAATGTCAAACAGGCATTTGAATTCAATACTCAGTTTCTCCATTCCCAGGACTTTTAAACTCTATATATCAAAATATGAAAAAGACTACCTTTGCTTCAGGATGAGTGTCAAACTAGTATCAAGGGAATGAGTATGTGTTCAGGCACCATATCCAATAAACAATCTTTTCTATGTAGTCCTGGTATAAGGAAGAAAGATGCTGCAGTAGTTATGACAGCAGATTGTAATGCTATGGAGTAGACTCTGGTTCTTATTCTGCAGCACATTTCCTTGGTCACATCACATAACACTCAGGACCAGTCTGAAAAGACTCTTGAGTGTAGTGATCCTTAACACTGGTGTGCCTGACTTTCATATACCCAACTGTAAGAATTCAATATGCTGGATTAGACATCAAGGGCTATAGGTATCCTTTTTGAAAGTCTGCTTTCCACTCAAAGTGAACCAGTGCTCAGATTGGTTGAGTGCAGTCCCATAGAGAGGGAGCAGCTTTAGATAACCTTTTTCAAAAGCACCAGAGGAGAAAGTGTAATACTGTAGTCTGGGTTAAGCACATCCCTACCTATAGCATAAATGGGGCAGATACATGTATGACTGTGATCACTGTACCAACCATGTATCTTCTTATGTTTTGGTAAGGCGAGATTCAGACAAATCTGCCCCTTCTTAAAACATCTTGCCATCATATATGATATCTTGCACAACATAAGCAAGGACCTGTGTGTCTGATTTACTTTTGGCTGCCATATGAAGACCATTGTCACAGTACTTCTTTAAGAAGACTTCACAGAACTGCTAAGTAAAGCTATGGCACATAGTTGTTAGTGCATACATGGTTCTAGCTTGTGCCCCCTTAACTATACAGTCGTGGTCCAATCTTTCACACAGTGTACTAGGAAAAGCAGACATGTAAGAGTAAGGCTCACTAGAGCTGCAGTTTTAATAGAGATTACACCAGTGAGATACAGAGAAGAGCCTTGGAAATTTATTTTCTATCCCAGACTGATAACTTTTTAGTCTGAGTTTTATTTCTGTCTTAGATTGATCACTTTTCAGTCCAAGTTTGAAACCTACATAAAATGAGATTTAAAGTTCTAAATCTCACTCTGTACATGTGTGTGTATATACACATACACATGTAGCTCATGTTTAGATAGTTGAGCCAGACTGTCCTCAGGATATTTAGATATGTCACACACGTTTGCGAAGGTAACGTTCACTTTTCCCACCAAAACAGTCACTTTGGAGACAAATGAAACATTCAAAAGATGCAGGGAAAGAAAATGGGGGGTTCCACACCATGTGAACCTGAAAATATTCACTTGGAAGAGAGAGTACCATGGTTTTCCCAGAAATGCTGCTGCAAAAACAGTTTTTTCTAGGGGCTTGCAGGACTGTACTACATCAAAGTTTTTAGAAGAAAGCACAGCACATTTGCTAAATTTTCCCTTCTATGTTAGCAGTCACAGAGTGAAAACACTAATGTAGATGTCTATCCAGGAATATGTCTCATCAGTACATCCATAAATATTTTTGGGATACATTCAAATCCTCAATAGCTGGAATAAACAAGATAGCAGAACTGTGAGTTCTGCTCCTTCTGATTCCTTGTGGCCAACACCAAAATCACCAATAAATTGATGAGATGTTTTAATCTAAGACTAGAAAATAGCAACCATTGCGTTTTAATGAGCTACTAAAAAAAATCTGTAAAATAAAAGCACTGTGTACACAGTAGCTGAATTATTTTTAATAACAGAGCTGTAAAGCAATATGTCTGTGCATCTGAGTCAAATGCCTTGAGTGTTTTCAGAAGCAGAAGACTTTGTGCCCAATATCGTGTGGTGTCCCTGAAACTTCGTGTGAAACTGTTGTCACTAGCCAAGCATCAAACTCAGGGATCTTGGACCTCTTCAGGACAACAAGTCCCATCAGCTCCCATCAGACACCTCAACAGTTAGTTCATTTTCCCATCACAATCTGCAACTTTACTCAGTCCATCTTGAAAACAAAGAACTAGAGAATGAGAAGAAAACACAGCCTTCAGCTGATGTGACATCATGCAATGCCACAACTCTCTGCTTTTTCTTCATATCTCTGTTCCTTCAGTGCTGTCACTGGTTTTTGCCAAGTGATTTATTTTGATTGAATGGAAGGAGTTTTCCTCTTTCTACAACTGATTGCCTTCCTTCACTCTAACTATTGTTTCTCAACTACAGCTGGTTAAGACGTGTATATGCATTCTTTATCCATGGAAAATTACTAAAAAAGATCAAAGGTTTTATGCCAGAAAATTCTATTGTAAGTCAAAAAAATGAAAACAATAGCTTTCAGTCAAAATCTCTTTTTTTCCCCAAATATCATACTTCTGTGACTAACAAAACATGAAACTGAAGCTAAATTTTCCTAGAAAAACAACTTTTGTGGGTAACTGTCAATCAGAGCGAAATACTTTACTCAACTACAATTATACCTGCATTTCTCAAACTTTTCTCTTTCATGTGAAATAAGTGACAAATTTTTTGAACAGCAGCACAGGAAACAACAGCCACTTTATATGATACATACTTTTGTGCATCTGAAAAAAAAGCAAATCAAAACACACTACCATGTCTGCAACTGTGGGTTTAATTCCGTGTTCCTAGGACTGAACATCTGTGCATTCTGGTGCATCTGTTTTCACAAGAACTGTAAAATCAGACTAAACATGTATATACATGGAAAAGCAAACCATTTCCTAACACTGTCTTGTGGGAATCAGAGAACAAATGATAACCATTCACTTCACACAAAAAAAAAAAAAAAAAAAAAAAAAAAAAGGTGATGCTTTGGTGCAAATACTCAATTATTTTCTTTCTTATAGCTGTAAAAGACTGAATCAATGCAGCTTCCATGATTTCCTTCTGATGACTGCGCAGATGTTCTGATGACTTCTGGAAGTAAGTAGTGTTTTCTTTCATGTAGTTTTCATTCTCCTTTGTTTTATTTAATATCTTTTATTCCTACTTTTACTGCTCTGAAGCATATACTTTGTTTTGTTCTTTGAGGACATGTCCTTGCCAACATATAATCAATTATCAAAACCCCTTTAGTAGGCATTTGTTCAAGCAAGGTGTGTTAAATTTGAATAATCTTTGCTCATAAATCTGCCCCTCTAAAATAAAAAAAAAAACAAATGCAGTATATTGTGGAAGTCCTGTAAGTAATGCCCATGGAATTGTGAAAGCTGAGAAGTTTGTATAGGTAATAGTTGTTCTTCATAGAATCATAGAATGGTAGGGTTGGAAGGGACCTTTAGAGACCCTCTAGTCCAACTTCCATGCAGAAGCAGGTTCAGCTAGATCAGGGAACATATCCAGGCAGGTCTTGAAGACCTCCAAAGGGGAGACACTACACTCTCCCTGTGCAGCCTATGCCAGGGCTCCCTCACCTGAAATTGTTGGGTTTTTTTGTTGTTGTTTTTCTTTTTATGAATAACATCTAAGGTAAGAAATATTTTAATAATTTCCTACTTGGAAGGTGTTACAGATATTTAGACAGATTGTTGGGGGTTTTAACGTAAAAATATTAAAAGTTAAGCTGTCTATTCATTATCCTGTTCCAATTGCTCTTGAAGACAGATTTCACTGTGAATCAGTGCCTGGATGGCATCTTAGCAATGTCACAATCCAAAAGAAGTAGGAAGTCTTGTGGAACAAGATCCTAGCATTGCTCCTTTCTTTATTATGTATCAGAAAAGACTTTCCTAATTGTCCCTAACCAGTCCATGTTCAAGTTCCTCTGATTACTCTCCAAAACCATGTCAACCTCTGTAAATTGCAGTAATGCAGTCAGAAGAATGATCCTGAGATAGAGGATAAAAATGAAAGTCAGAAAATATGTATAACCATTTCTTACTGAGACAGAAGGGACGGGGCTAGCCTGGTGTGCATACAGTAGATAATGAGGATGTTTCAATAAGGCAATTTGTGAGACAGAATCCTTCTCACTCTGAGGACTATGGCAAGGTATGTGAGTCATTCAAAGTGGCAGTGTTGGCAAATTAATTGACATTTTGTTGATGAAATGAGATGTCTCCAAAGTTCTGTGGATTATACTGGTCCTACACATCTTAGTTCTACACAAACTTGTAAATGAAAACCTGTGTTATCAATGATCATGCTCAAGGAAAGGTTTCCTGTGCTGGTTTCAGAATGGTACCTTCAACATCTGTTACTAATTGTACTTGGAAAGTCAAGGATGCTGTGACTAGGAAAATGATAAGACATTGTTGCCAAGGTTGAGCTTTCTAATAGTATTTATTTTATTTGAGAATAAATAACATTAACTTTGCATATTGATTTCTACATACAAAAGCCTGTTTTGTAATAATTTTAGTTTTCTAATCTACTGCTATGTAAGAGAAGATGAAGCATGAATTTCAGAAATGCAGCAATCATATCCATTTCTTCTAATTTGGAGTGAGCAGAAATCACTTCTTTCCTTCAAGTCATTATAGTGAGTACTCTCTGTTGTACAATTTACTCTACAGTTACTCCAGGAGCAGCTGTATTAGTTATACAGATGCACATTTCGTATACGTGTATAGACACATACATAAAATATGTTTAACAGGTGCATATGTTCAGGGACCTGGAAGCAACAATGTTTTTAGTTTGACTGAATTCTGAATAGCTCAATGTGCATGTCATATTGTCACGTTCTAAACATTGATGCACTCATTTCAGATACGGATTTGCAGCCCTGATGTTTCTGAAAATACAGTTAAAAGCCAAGTTCAGGCATATGTAAGTATGGTACACACTAGATGAGATGAATTAGCTAGCAGATGAAAAGATTTAAGGTGCAGCTTTGATATGGGCTCAGATGTCAACACTGGGGTATGGTGGGAAGGTGTACACTTTAAGGTCGTGTCTTACATCTGGGTAACAGAGTCTCCAACAGAGAATGAGCTGCTTCTGGCCCAGTTTGGGAGAGATGCAAATGGGAGATTATTAGTGTACACAAAAGAGTCTTCAAACTAACTGCTGCCATCTTTGCCTCTGGATTGCAGGAGTTCCTATCCAAATCATGCTTAATGTATACTAACGCTGTATTGTGTATATTAGTCAGCCTTACAAAACATTTTACAGAGTCAACCAGCCTGTTTTCAATAGCTACTTAGGGGAAAAAATGGGGTTTGCCCTAAAAATTTTGTTTTTCTCCACTGACTATAAGCACACTCCAGAGGAGTTTTATAGGCACCACACAGAAAGTTCACACATTTTCTTTTTGGAAAGTTGCCTGCTTTGAAAGTATGAGTGTAGAGTATGGGGACCACTGTGACCACCTGATCTGATTTGTTCCATCATAATCTGTTAACCTGAGAAATTCTTTTAGAAAAGCAACTCCTCTGATCTTAAAATATCCCCAATCTAACTGACTTCACCGATTAACCATCCACACTGTTAAACACATCCAAAGCAGTTTAGTTTTGAATTTACTAGCCTCACCTTCCTATGCCATTAATATTTTATCCAACAGACCAAGCAAAGCATAATCAATGTGGGGTTTTTTGAACACATAAATTGCATAAACTATGGTGAGAACATTCCTGTCCTTCTCCCTTGAGGTCTTGGGTTCTTCCATCTATAGGGCATGTTTGTCAAGAGTCATTAAAAACATAGTTTGAGTCAAACTTCAAGAAATAAATAACATACTAATGTTTCTTGAAGAACAGGTGAATGAAATGTTTAAAATATTAGATGTTAAGTATTATTTTTATCACACATCTACAAGCACAGGACACTGACTTTTTAAATAGTCCTAATTTATTCACACAAGGGACAAGTAGAGTTTATTGAACTGAAATCCTCAGTTTGTCCCTACAACATCTCCCCTAAAAGCAATCTAATGAATGCTGATTCCAAGTGACCTACAAGAGAGGTAAATTAAATACCAGCGTAATGGCATGAAAAATTTAAAATGGTCACTGTGTACTTTAGCAATGAATACACACTTTCAGAAGTAGAGAGGCTGCCACTTTTAAATCTAAATTTAGAGAGCTGGTGTATTTCTCTTACAAAGTATGAGCTGATCTCTCCTCTGGAAACAGACTAGTGCTTCTCTGAAATAAATACCTATCACTTTCCACCATTACTAATTTTCAAGGATTTTCATGCTGTTTTCATGGAGTTAAAGAGGATTTGACCTCTGTTGATCTCTGCGGTCCACTTTGAAGTGCATTGGTGGCCAGTTATTACTGTTTACATGTATTTATACAGTTTGAGGTCTAAAGGGAAAGTAAGTCCTTTTAGTGTTAGGTGCTGTAGAAATTAAAATAAAGGGTGGTCCAGATGATGAGCCTGTAGTCCAGGAATGGCATCAAAATCTCTGCTTTGCAAAGTTTCTAAAAAGAGAAAAAAAACCCTAAGAATAATATTCTAACAGTACTTTCATACATACTTATTTAGATTAATTTTAGCAATGGTGAAAAAGAAGTTTCAAAAGTAAAAAGGTCAGGTCAACACTCTGCCATGGAGAAAAGTCTATGTATGTCTTGTGCCAAACAAATTTCTTTCTTGTCTTCGTAGTTTTTCCTCACAGCTCTACATGAGTCACGTTGCTTCCACAGGAGAACAATCACATCTCAATTGAAATGTTGATACTGTTTAGCACTTGAGCCATTGTACACATTATGTATGAACAAGAAGTTAGTAATAGAAGGCAATTAAAACTATAAAAAGATTTGAATTGGCAGAAAAGAATTAATCCTGGAGTCACATGTATGGGAACTAGCACTTCTTTTCTCTGCCAATGCTGGCTGGTGTCCCAAATCACATTTTTACAGCAATTTGTCCAGGCTAGTTTCAAAAGTTCCAAGTTATCAGAACTTCTGGCTCTTTTCAGAAACCCTAAGGACATCTCAAAATTACCACAAATTTCAGAATTACATTCCACATAATTCAGCAATGTCTACCTAAATCTCAAGAATTTATTTCCACCTTTGGAGAAAAATATTGTGGACCTGCTTCATCCTGCCCAAGCAAGATTCGTCACCTCTTTCCCTCAGAGACTATTTGAAGTGAGGACAAGACGGTACAAGGCTGGGCAGCGCAATGCTGCCTCCTGTAATCACTCGCACCATTTGTGTGGACAAGGAAGGATGGGTCTCCTGGACATGTTCCAGTGCAGGACAGTCTACAGCTCGTCTGGGTCTTGCTGGACTACTGTCGTGGTTTCGGCCCATCAGGGAACAAAAGACCACGATTAGCCTCAAGTACCGAAGACTTAAGGATTGCTAAAGGGCAGGGAGGGCTTAATTGCCTCTTAAGGTGCAGGACAAAACAGATCAGGCTACTCGGATTGGGGAAGAAAAAACAGAAAACAATTTAATACCAACTAAAACATAAAACCCCAAAAAACAGAACCAAATCAAAACAACACAGAATGGTACAGAGATGAAGAGTCCGACCAGCCCTTTAAGACCACCTGCTCCCCAC